>CANTUQ010000050.1:2857500-2877500 GCA_947683425.1 Excoecaria cochinchinensis | reverse complement strand
GAGGTTGAGATTACTAAGGATTTTTTTCTTTTGTTTTCTCTAATTTTTTCTTTTGAAAAAAGGGCTCTGATTGATGCTGAAGAAGAACTTGAATTATATAGAGTAGAATTGATCATTCTCGAGCTGATGAGTTGTCCTGAGGATAAGAAGGAATTTGAATTATTGAAACGTTGTCTGCCACTGAACTTTGATAAGATGAAGTGGAATGCTGAGTCATTTGGAGTTTTCTGAATAATAATAGCTTTGGAGTTTGAAGATGCTGTCTGATAATAATGCTTAAGCTGGAAAGCAAGATGCGGTCGGCCAATAATACTTTTGAGCTGGAAAGTAAGATGCTATCGGCCAATAATACTTTTGAGCTAGAAACATGAGAATCTTTACTGTTGATTTTAAGTACCTGCAAAGGAAAATGTTAGAAAAATTTCTTTTTCCTTTTTCTTTTTCATTTTTTTTTTTATAATCTTACATCGTCATAAGGATCTTGGGAATCAATAAAGTGTCTTTGTGCTGGGGCTACTTCTTCTGTAGAAGAGTTTCCCTTTTCAGAGGTTGCTTGACTGAGAATAGCCGTTACCTCTTGCTCTGAAGTTGCTGAAGATAATAGATTGATAAGATGCTGTTTGTTGATGGTGAAATCTGGAGTAGGCTCTGATTGGATTTCTTTATGTAAAGGAGACTGATAAGAAAATTTTTCATAATCAAACTTCTGTCTTACGGCTTCTGAATTTGCTCTGTCTTCTTGAAAAGAATCCCACCATTTTACGCGATATTCCCTATATAGAATAGGGATAACCGAGTCTGTTGAGACATGGTAGTTCCACGTAATTATCCAAGGAATTTTAAATTCATTGCAGAATTGAAGTAAAGAATCATTCAATTTAGTTTGTAGCTACTCCTTATATTTTTCAAAACCTGATAATACTTGTTGAGGGAAAATGGCTTCTATAGGTCCCATATAGTCAAACCATCTAAGAAACCAGTTTGGATAAAATCCTGAAAACTTATTGGAAAAATAAAAGAACCATGAGTGATTGAAGTTTCTGAGGTAAAACGCCTTGAACCAGGCTTCTTGATAATCATAGTAATTATACTGATTTCTTGGAGGATATCCTGTTAAGACTTTGTTGGTGTGAGGCTTCATTCCCCATTCTGCTAGAGTCAGAATCTTGAAAATCTTTACTTTGCTGTAATTGATCTTAGTTGAGTCTTGATTATAATTATGCTCGATAACCACTGAGTCTGTGTCAACAAGGATCATTTCATAGAATTCCCTGGTTTTATCTGAACATTCTCCAAAAAAATGAAAACCTTTTGGGAAGATAAATTCAATTAATTTATAGAAACTCTAATTTTCTATAAGATTTTGCTCTTCTGGCTCTAATACTTTAATGAATTTTCTTTTAGGGTTTAAAAGGTAAACTGATGAAGACTTTCTAGGAGAAGAAGGTGATGTAAAGGTAGGAGTAGATAGGATGGTAGAAAAGGTTGGAGGTGGTCTGAAGGAGGAAGGAGGAATTAAAGGTGGAGTTCTAACTAAATTAGAAGAAACTGGTGGAAAAAACTGTGGAGAGATTGCTCTTGGCCTTGGTAACAAGGGAGAGAAACGGTTAGGAGAGATTGGAATCATCTGATTATTATTGACATTCTGATTATTATTCTGTTTTGAAATGCTTGCTTTACTCAAAATCTTCTTATTATTCATTTTCCTTGTAAAAACTCACGGGAAAGAAAATCAGGTAAACAATTATTTTACTCAAAATCTTCTTATTATTCATTTTCCCTGTAAAAACTCACGGGAAAGAAAATCAGGTAAACAATTATTTTGACCTTTAATAAATTCTATTTCAAAATCAAAATTGCTAAGAAGGGCTTGCCATCTGGCAAAAATTTGCTTAGAAATTAAATTTTTAACATCTTTTTCTAAAATATGTTTTGCAGAAAGACAATCTATTATGAGTAAAAACCTTTTCATGTATAAATCATCTACAAATTTTATGATGCATGAGACTATGCTTAAAATTTCTTTTTTTTATCGTAGAGTAATTCTTTTGAGTGTCATTCCAACTTCCTGAATAATATCTAATTAACTCTTCTTTATTATTTCTTTTCTGTTTTAGAATTCCTCCAAAACCTAAATTACTAGCATCGGTTTCAACTATCAGAAAAGCTTCTGGGTGAGGAATACTAAGACAATGAAGACTTTTAACTTTTGATTTTATTGTTTTTACTATCTGGGTATGTGCTTCTGTCCAAGATGGAGGATTTTTCTTAAGTCTATCGTAAAGAGGCGGACAGATTATTCCTAAATCATTAAAAAAATCATGAACATAATTTAAACATCCTAAAAATCTTTGTAATTGTTTTTTATCTTTAATTTCATTTGGAAATTTTTCTGTAAATTCTAAACTTCTATTTATTGGTCTAATAGTTCCTTGATTAATATCATGTCCTAAAAATCTTATTTTTGTTTGGAATAATTTTATTTTTGTTGGAGAAATAACTAATCCATTATTATGAATAATATTATAGAATTTCTTTAAGTGATTAAAATGCTGATTAATATTTTCTAAAAAAATTAAGACATCATCTATATAGACTATGGAAATTTCATTAATAGGTCTGATACTATCATTCATGATATTCTGAAATTCTGAAGGGGCATTTTTTCAACCAAAGGGCATTACATTCCATTCGTAATGTCCAAAGGGAGTATTAAATCCTGTTTTATATCTGTCTTTTTCCCAAATTTGTATTTGCCAAAAACCTGATTTCATATCCAATTTAGAAAATATTTTTGCATTATATAATCTTTTTAGAAGATCTCTTTTGTTGGGAATTGGATATCTAATCCATTGTAAAACTTTATTCAACGGCTTATAATTTATATCTAATCTAGGGACTCCTCTTTCTAATTCTGCTGCGTTCATAACATAAAAAGCTGAACAAGACCATGGAGATTTTGAATCTCTAATCAATCTTTTACTTTTTAATTCTTGAATTTCTTTTCTACAAAGCTTTTCCAAATCTTCTGACATGTGTATGGCTTTAGATCTAGTGGGAATCTTCTTTTCATCAAAATCCTTTTCATAAGGTAGACTGATTATATGACTTTTCCTATTCCAAAAAGCATTAGGAACAGGAGTACAAACATCTTTCAAAAAAGTATTTTCTATTTCTTTAATCTTTTCTTTTACTTCTTCTTTATCTAACTGATTTTCTATTCTTTTTTCATCTATTTCTTAAATTAAATATTTTATATGACTTAGTTTATTTTTCTTAATAAAATTTATTTCTTGAATGTTATCTTTTAACTGATTAATATCTCTTATAGTCATAGGAAAGGCAAATTCGAATAAAATTTCTTTTCCTAAAACATTAGTGGATAATCCATTACTATTAACTTGAAAAGGGTATAACATAGTTAAAAAAGGGGTTCCTAATATTACTCCTGAATTTAAGTTTTTAATTAATATTAATTGAGTTTTATAACAATATCCTTTGTTACAAACTTTGACCTTAGATAATTTATACTTAATATATAATTTTGAACCACTAGCTGAGCTTAATCTTTCTGAAGTTTTTTCATAATATTTAGTTGGAACTAAACCTTCTTGAATACAATTTTGATCTGCACCACTATCTATTAATGCTAAGGTAGAAAGATGAAAATCATCATTTATAACTATATCTAATTTTACATACCATTTTTGATAATTTATTCTAGATATGCTATTAATATAATCATTTTTGCTTTCTAATTCATTAATGACTAAAGAAGTAGATGCTTGGCTTTTATTATGAAATAAGCTACTGAGACCTATTTATAAATTTTCCTCTTCTAAATATTTTACCTTATTTTTTAAAACATGTATATCTTGCTTAAGGTTTTCAACTTCTTCTTGTAAGTCTTGAATAGAAGATTTTTTATTAACTTGTTTAAACCTTTGACAAATTTCTGAGAAATTATAAGGCTTATAATCTTTTTGCTCCCTTTGTCCTATTAATTCTTTAAGTTTAATTAAATAATCCCTTTTTATTTCTGGATCATCTATCTTATCTATAATACCTAATAAGAATTCTTGCTCGTTATTAATCATATTCATCTGATTACATTGACAAGTTCCTATACATTCACAAGATTCTGAATCACTACTACTAGAATCGCTTTCACTTATATTATTTAAATCATTTTCAGAGTAATCTTCTGATAAACTTTCTTCTGAAGAATCATTTATTACAAGCTTCATAATTTTTTCTTTTAATTCATCCGAAGCATCTAAACTATTTACTTTTCCTTTCATTTTACAATTTTTTGAATAGTGTCCTAGTCTACCACATTTATAGCAGATTATTATATCTCTTTTATGGGTTTTTTTATTCTTATAAGATTTTCTTCTAGAATAAGTTTTTCTATTACTGGGCCTTTCTAATTCTATGTTGGGCCTAAAGGTCCTTTTTCTAGGATTATACCTTCGTTTAATTTTGTTTTTTCTTTTTATTCTAGCTGAGGGTGCACTAATTCTTTCGTAACCGTACTGCTGACAAAAATCTCCTAATTCTTTTTTATTATTTATATTTTCTCTTTTTAATTTCGCTTTTAGTTTCATATCTGAACATATTACTAATCCTTCTTTATTTATGCTATTAATTATTTGACCATAAGATAATTCTTGATAAGGAATAACATCATCATATTCATTTCTTAATCTATTTCTAGCTTTATCTGCAAATAATTTAGGTAATCCTGCTACAAATCTTTCTTTCCAATATGAATTACTATAATCAGTTCTAGTCATAACTTTTGTTAAAAATACGTCTTTATACCATCTAAATTCTTGTAATTTTGGACAAGTTAAATTTTGTAATATTTCTGAATTTCTATCTTGATATTGACTAGGGTCTCCTATAAAACATTTTGTTATAGCAAATATTAAGGTATTTACACTATCATCTATTACAGTTTCTGTTTCCATTTCACCTTCTCTTTTTATTATAGTTTTAGTTGCTTTTAAAATATATTCTTGTTCGCGGTGAGTTAAATAATAATCCAACCAACCTTTCAACTGTCCTGAAAAACCAGAGATTAAAGCTTGGGTAATGGCTTGTTCTCTATTTCCTATCGTTCTATAAGAACTAGCAGCCATAGTCATTTCTTCTAAAATATTTAATATCCTATATTCTGATTGGCCATCTATATTCCATTCATAGACCGATTTTCCATCATAATTAGCCTGATACCATTTTTCTTCTAATTGAGTATCTGGTGGAGTAGGTCTCTTATAATAATTTCTAGTAGTAGGTAAAGGAGCATCTTTTCTTAATTTATTTATTTCTAAAGTATTTTTTGAAGATCGATCAAATAGAAGTTCTATTTCAGCTATTGACTCTATATCAGAATCTGAATCCTTTTCTTTATTTAACACAGCAACCTGTTTATCCTTTTGTTTGTTATCTTTAACTGTTTTTGAATTAATATTTATATTTCCTAGTCTTTCTTCTATTTTTCTTAATATAGATTCTTCTTTATTAAGGTTAATAGGTGTACCGGTAAACATAAAGGGTTTAAAGAAAGGTTTTTCTTCTATAAATGGTTTTGGGGTAACTGTTTCTGTTGGTAATGGTTTTTGAACTACAGTTTCTATTCTATTTAATTGGTTTCCTATGGTTTCTAAGGTTTGGTATGTATAATTATTCTGGAGCATAATATATTGAATTCTCTTATCTCTAGAGTCTTCTTCTTTTACTTCTATAAAAGGTATTCCTATATAATCCAGATCATTTTGTCTAAATACTATGTTTTCTAATGGAGGGTGAATAGAAATAATTCTTTCATCATTTGCTAAATTCCAGAGTTTTCCTACTTTATTTAACATTCTTATCTCCTTTTCGAACGGATAATTAATATTATTCTGATAACAATAATTTTCAAACCACAAAAATAAAGGAATATTAACTTTCTGATCTTCCATATCTTTATACCATATTTTCTTAAAATTTTCTAATTCCATTTGAGAAAAATTATTAAAATACCATTCCCTTTTTTCTTTATTATATTCTGCCTTTAAATCTACTCTTAAATATTCTTTATTAATTTCAAAACTCATTTTTATAATTACTTAATTAAAAGTTTTCCATTTGAGATCTAGTAGGACTTACTAAAGACTCATTTTCTTCTGTGTAAATAGGTTTAGGAACGTTTCCCCTGAAATCTATTCCTCTAATGTCTAAATTTCTAGCTGAAGTTATACGCTTTAGAGTGCTGGCTGAAGTGGAAGGTCTATTATTAGAATATACTGAATGTCTACCTGATTGAGGAGTATTTGTAAAATCTATTTCTACTGATCCATCTGTATGTTCTACTATTCTAGAAACTTGATCATCTATATTTATTAATCTAGGTTCACTTATTTCCTGAAGATTCCATCTGGTTGATCTAGTAATTTCATCCCATTTTAATCTTTTAGGTATCTGAATATTAGAGTGTGCCTTATTACCTTCAAATATAATAGTTTCATCTCTAGTTAAAGTATTAACTGATTTAGGATTGATTGAAGTTGTCATCACCTTATAATATATCCTATAAACTATTGCTACAGCTTTTACTTCTTCCTTAACATTTAAATTTTTTGTTTTAACTGTTAAAGTTAATGTATCCATTAAATGTCTATCATATAAACTTAAAATAAATCCTGGGTAGCAATTAAAGTAAACTGGCCTATTGGCTAGATTAGTTTCTGCCATAGCAAGTAAAGAGCTCGAAAAATCTAAATGTCTGGCGCCTCTTAAGCACATTAAAACATGGACGTCTAATCCTAATCTGAATAAAGGTTTGATAGCTATTTGTACTGCTCCTATGTGCAAAAAATTATATTTATTTCTCCTATGATTATTAATTGCTTCTCCTCAAAATAATTGAATATTAGCATGTTCCTGATTTATAGGTAAAGTCTGTTCGGTTGTTTTAATAGAATAACTAGACATAAAATCAAAAGTACCTATTGAATATGTTGTTTTAATATTCTGTTTTGGGATAGTCCAATTATGCAAAACTTGTTCTACTTTGTCTATATTTATTTCTAAAGAATTCATATCTAAAGAATTTCCTAAATCCTGGTTCGAATTAGAACTAGATCCTGGTTGATTTTTAGAGAGAATTTTAGATAACCTATTCATAATAATTTATTTTAATCAATTTTACCTAAAAATAATCAACAGTAAAGATTGAACCTGAAAGTATTCATGGGACCACTCAGCTGCAGGACCACCTTACGCCTCTCCTGGGCAATTGGCTGACTAACGCTTGCCTTCAGGGCTGACCAACGTTTCCTACTTTCACGAACTATCTGTTCTGTGACTATTTCTATAACAAATTTAATTAAAACAAGTTTTTTGAATAGCTTAAATAAAACTATCTCCTCTTCCCCCCAGGCTCTGATACCAAAATGGACCGGTAGGAAATAGAGAACAAGCCATTACCCAAGCTTTAATCTCTGGATTTTCAGGACAATTGAAAGGTTGGTGGGATTATTATTTAACTCAACCCGAACAAGAATATATTTTAAAAGCAACTAAAACTATAATAAAAAGAGAAGGTGAAATGGAAACAGAAACTGTAATAGATGATAGTGTAAATATGTATATGTATATGTATGCATACATATATATATATATATATATATATATATATATATATATATATATATATATATATATATAGATATATATATATATATACACACACACACATATATATATATACACACACATATACATATATATGTATATGTAGTGTGTGTGTGTGTATGTATATGTATATATATACATAATATATATGTATATATATACATATATATATTTGTATATCTATGTATGTATGTATATGTATATATATATATATGTGTGCGTGTGTGTACATATGTATGTATATGTATATATATGTATCTATATATATATATATATATATATATATATATATATATATATATATATACACACACATATGTATGTATATGTATACATATATATACACATATGTATGTATGTATATGCATATGTATGTATAAGTATACATATATATATACATATGTATGTATGTATATACATATGTATATGTATGTATACATATATAAATATACATATGTATATGTGTATATATATGTATACATATATATACATATGTATATGTATGTATACATATATACATATGTATATGTATATGTATGAAAGGTTATACATGTACATATGTATATATATATGTATACATATACATACATATATGTATGTACATATATGTATATATATATATATATATATATATATATGTATGTATGTATGTATGTATGTATGTATGTATGTATATGTATATATATCTATACATATACATATATATGTATGTGTATGTATACATATACATATGTATGTATACATACATACATACATACATATATATATATATATATATACACATACACACATACATACATACATATATTATATATGTATCTATATATATATATATATATATATATATATATATATATATACACACACATACATACATACATATATTATATATGTATATATATATATATATATATATATACACATACATACATACTTATATATGTATGTATGTATGTATGTATGTATGTATGTATATATATATGTGTGTATATATGTATATTTATATATATATAGTCTTTATTTTCTGGTTCTTTAATAACTAAAGATGTAGATGCTAGATCCTTTTCTTTGTTTTGAAATAGTCTACTTAAATCTACTCTTAAATTTTCTTCTTCTAAAAATTGAAGTTTTCCTTTTAATATATTCATATCCTGTTTTAAAATTTTAACTTCTTCCTAAAGATCTTGAATAGAAGATTTTTTATTAATTTGTTTAAATCTTTGACAAATCTCAGAGAAATTATATGGCTTATAATCTTTTTGCTCCTTTTGTCCTATAAGGTCTTTTAGTCTAACTAAATATTCTCTTTTTATTTCTGGATCATCTATTTTGTCTATAATGTCTAATAAAAATCCTTATTCATTATTAATCATATTTATTTGATTACACTGGCAAGTTCTTATACATTCACAAGATTCCAAGTTACTGTCACTAGAATAACTTTCTTCACTGATATTATTTATATCATTTTCTGAATAATCTAATGAACTATTTTCAGAAGAATCATTTATTACTAGTTTAATAATTTTCTCTTTTAATTCTTCTGAGGCGTCTAAGCTATTTACTTTTTTCTTCATTTTACAATTTTTTGAATAATGTCCTGGTCTACCACATTTATAACAAATTATTATATCTTTTTTATTAGGCTTTTTATACTTATAGGATTGTTTCTTAGGATAAGTTTTCCTACTAATGGGCCTTTCTAATTCTATGTTGGGCCTAAAGGTCCTTTTCTTAGGATTATATTTTCGTCTTATTTTGTTTTTTCTTTTTATTCTGGCAGAGGGTGCACTAATCCTTTCGTAACCATACAGTTGGCAAAAATCTCCTAATTCTTTTATATTGTTAATATTTTCCCTTTTTAACTTTGATTTAAGTTTCATATCAGAACATATTGCTAATCCTTCTTTATTTATACTATTTATTATCTGACCATAAGATAATTCTTGATAAGGAATTACATCATCATATTCGTTTCTTAATCTATTTCTAACCTTTTCAGCAAATAACTTAGGTAATCCTGCTACAAATCTTTCTTTCCAATATGAATTACTACAATCAGTTCTAGTCATGACTTTGGTTAAAAATACATCCTTATACCATCTAAAGTCTTGTAATTTAGGACGCATTAAATTTTCCAAAATTTCTGAATTTCTTTCTTGATATTGACTAGGATCTCCTATAAAACATTTTGTTATAGCAAATATTAAAGTATTGACAATGTCATCCATTAGTGTTTCTATTTCCATATCATTTTCTTTCTTTATTACAGCTTTAGTTGCTTTTAAAATATACTCTTGTTCTTGGTGGGTTAAATAATAATCCCACCATCCTTTTAATTGTCCTGAAAACCCAGAAATTAAAGCTTGAACTACCTGACTTTCTCTGTTTCCTACAGTTCTATAGGAACTTGCAGCCATTGTCATTTCTTCTAAAATATTTAATATTCTATATTCTGATTGTCCATCAATATTCCATTCATAAACAGATTTTCCATCATAATTTGACTGATAATTTTTTTCTTCTAACTGAGTGTCTGGTGGAGTAGGTCTACTATAATAATTCCTAGTAGTAGGAAGCGGTGCATTTCTTCTTAATTTATTTATTTCTAAGGTGTTTTCTTGAGGTTAATCAAACTGATTTTCTATATCCGCTATTGATTCGTTATCGGCGCTTGATCTTTTCCTACCTTGTTTAACATTCTTAACTCTTTTTCAAATGGATAATTAATATTATTAAGATAGCAATAAATTTCAAACCACAAAAATAAAGGAATATTAATTTTCTGATCTTCCTTATCTTTATACTAAATTTTTCTAAAATTTTCTAATTCTATTTGAGAGAAATTATTAAAATACCACTCTCTCTTTTCTTTATTATATTCTGCTTTTAAATCTGCTCTTAAGAATTCTTTATTAATTTCAAAACTCATTATTCTTATTTAAAATATTTTATTAGAAATTTTCCATTTGAGATCTAGTAGGACTTACTGAAGATTCGTTTTCTTCTGTATAAATAGGCTTAGGAATGTTTCCTCTGAAATCTATACCTCTAATATCTAGGTTTCTTGCTGAGTTTGTACGTCTTAAAGTACTAGCTGAAGTTGAAGGTCTATTGTTAGAGTATACCGAATGTCGACCTGACTGAGGGGTATTTGAAAAATCTATTTCTACTGATCCATCAGTATGTTCTACTATTCTAGAGACTTGATCTTCTAAATTCATTAATCTAGGTTCACTAATTTCCTGAAGATTCCACCTAGTCGATCTAGTGATTTCATCCCATTTTAATCTTTTAGGTATCTGAATATTAGAATGCGCTCTATTTCCTTCAAATATAATAGTTTCATTTTTAGTCAAGGTATTTATTGATTTTGGATTAATAAAGGTTGTCATGACCTTATAATATATCCTATAAATTATAGCTACAGCTTTTACTTCTTTCTTTTTTAACATTTAAATTTTTTGTCTTAACTGTTAAAGTTAATGTATCCATTAAATGTCTTTCAAATAAACTTAAAGTATGTCCTGGGTAACAATTAAAATAAACCGTTCCATTAGCTAAATTGATTTCTGCCATAGCTAATAAAGAGTTTGAGAAATCTAAATGTCTGGCGTCTCTTAAGCACATTAATACAGGGACATCTAATCCTAATCTGAACAGAGGTTTAATAGCTATTTGTACTGCTCCTATATGCAAAAATTTATATCTGTTTCTCCTGTGATTATTAATTGCCTCTTCTAAAAATAATTGAATATTAGCATGTTCCTGATTTATTGGTAAGGTCTGTTCGGTTGTTTTAATTGAATAACTAGATATAAAATCGAAAGTTCCTATTGAGTATATTGTTTTAATATTTTGTTTTGGGATTGTCCAATTATGTAAATCTTGTTCTACTTTGTCTATATTTATTTCTAGAGAATTCATATCTAAAGAATTTCCTAAATCCAAGTTCGAGTTAGAACTAGATCCTGTGTGATTTTCAGAGAGAATTTTAGATGGACGAGATCGGACATTCTTTTAATTAGGAGGTATTTAATTCAAGAAAAAATATCATATATAATATAAATCTCTTTTTAATATTAACAAACTGACAATTACAATGACCTATTCTGTGATTATAATGAAAATTATATTCTAACCAACCTAATAAATTTATTAATTCTGTTTTTAAATAATTTCTTTGATTTGCTGAAGAAAAATCTATTTGATATAAATTTGATATAAAATTATCTATTCTTAAATTAGAATTTAAGTCTGACAGATTGAAAGAGTTCATTATGTGTTAATATGTAAAAATTCAATAATATATTTTACAAATCTCTTTTGAATATCAAAATCTTTGCAACCACAACATTCTACTTTATGTAGACGTGTCGTTTCTTCTTCTATAAAATTTAAATGTTTTTCTAATTCTGATTTTATATATAATCTAGCATCTCTATTATCTAATGTCATTAATGCAAATTGAAATTTATCAATAAAATCATCTATATAACTTTCAAAAACTGGTGCATGAGAAACAGAAGATTCTAATGAAGTTGATGAATCTGATAACATATTAATATCTTCAATATTTTCTATTGGAGGTGATGACATGCTTAGAAATATTTAAGAAATATGTTGTATGAATGCTAAAAGAAGATTAATTAAATTAAGTTTATGAAGATAATCCTGACAATCGCAAAATTCATTTAAATGTAAATCATTATGCTAATGTGTTAAAACAGTTCTTAAACTTAATAATTCTTGCCTGAGCAAAGCCCTTTCTTGCGTTTTTGAAAAATCTAAAGAAGATAATGAATCAATAAAATGATTTACAAAATAACTCATATTTAAAATATACCTGAAGTATTATTCTCTGTTGAAATATTACAAGTAGAGGATGTGGGAACACATGAACAGTTCCTGGTAAAGACTAATTGAAGATCTAAGGACTTATTACAATGAGAGGTTGATATTACTAAAGATTTTTTGCTTTTGTTTTCTCTAATTTTTCTTTTGAAGAAAAGGCTCTGCCTGATTCTGAAGAAGAAGTCTGATTAAATAGAGTAGAATCAATCATTCTCGAGCTGATGAGTTATCCTGATGGATAAGAAGGAATCTTGATTATTGAAACACTGTCTGCCAAAGAAGTCCTGAAAAGATGATATGGAATGCTGATTTACTTGGTGTTTAGTGAATAATAGAGATAGTGTAAAGATAGTGTGTATTGAAATCTGAAGATGCTGTTGGCCATAAACTTTTGAGCTGGAAAGTAACATTATGCGTATTAAAGTCTAGAGATGCTGTCGGCCATAAACTTTTAAGCTGAGAAGTATTATTGGAGAATCTTTACTGTTGAGTACTTGCAAGAAAAAGGTTAGAATTTTTTTTTTTTATAACGTTACATAATCATATGGATCCTGTGAGTCGACAAAGTGTCGTGGTGCTGGGGCCACTTCTTCAGTGGAAGAGTTCCCCTTATCTGAAGCTGTCTGGCTGAGGATAGCTGCTACTTCCTGTTCTGATGTGGTAGAAGATAAAAGGCTGATAAGATGATGTTTGTTTGCTGAGAAATCTTGAGTGGATTCTGACTGGATTTCTTTATGCTGAGGATAAGGAGTCTGATAAGAAAATTTATCGTTATCGAATTTTTGTCTTACTGCTTCTGAGTTTGCTCTGCTTTCTTGAAAAGAATCCCACCATTTTACTCGATATTCACGATAAAGGATGGTAATGACTGAGTCTGTTGATACATGGTAGTTCCAAGTAATTATCCAAGGTATCTTAAATTCATTACAAAACTGAAGTAAGGAATCGTTAAGCTTTGTTTGGTGCTGTTCTTTATATTTTTCAAATCCTTGAAGCACTTGCTGAGGGAATATAGCATCTATAGGTCCCATATAGTCAAACCATTTGAGAAACCAATTGGGATAAAATCCTGAAAACTTGTTGGAAAAATAAAAGAACCATGAATGATTATAACTTCTGAGGTAGAATGCTTTAAACCATGCTTCCTGATAATCATAATAATTATAATGGTTTCTTGAAGAATATCCCGTTAGAACCTTGTTGGCATGTGGCTTCATGCCCCATTCTGCTAAGGTCATAATTTTGAAGATTTTTACCTTGCTGTAGTTGATCTTGGTAGAGTCTTGATTATAATTATGCTCAATAACTACTGAATCAGTGTTAATCAAGATCATTTCATAAAACTCTCTGGATTTGTCTGGGCAATCTTCCAAAAAATGGAAGCCTTTTGAGAAAATAAACTCTATTAGCTTATAAAAACTCTAATTTTCTATTAAATTTTGTTCCTCTAGTTCTAGGACTTTGATAAATTTTCTGTGAGGGTTTAAAAGAAAAACTGATGAAGATTTTCTGGGAGATAATGACGAGGCAAAAGTAGGAGTAGAAACTACAGTAGAAAAAGTCAGTCTAAAAGTTGAAGGAGGAATTAATGGTGGCGTTCTGACTAAGGTTGAGGATACTGGTGGGAAAAACTGTGGAGTTATAGTTCTAGGTCTAGGAGTTAAGGGAGAAAAACGGTTTGGAGAGACTGGGATCATCTTATTAGTATAAACATTCTGATTATTATTCTGATTTGAAATGCTCGCTTTACTTAAAATCTTCTTATTATTCATTTTCCCTGTAAAAACTCACGGGAGAGAAAATCAGGTAAACAATTATTTTGTCATTTAATAAATTCTATTTCAAAATCAAAATTACTAAGAAGGGCTTGCCATCTGGTAAAAATCTGTTTGGAAATTAAATTTTTAATATCCTTTTCTAAATATGTTTTGCTGAAAGACAATCTATTCTAAGTAAAAACCTTTTCATATATAAATCGTCTTCAAATTTTATGATGCATGAAACTATACTTAAAATTTCCTTTTTAATTGTAGAGTAATTCTTTTGAGTTTTATTCCAGCTTCCTGAATAATATCTAATTAATTCCTCTTTATTATTTCTTTTTTGTTTCAAGATTCCTCCAAATCCTAAATCACTTGCATCTGTTTCTACTATCAAAAAAGCTTCTGGATGAGGAATACTAAGACAGGGAAGACTTTTTACTTTTAATTTAATAGTCTTTACTATTTGAGTATGTTCTTTTGTCCATGGAGGAGGATTTTTCTTGAGTCTATCGTAAAGAGGCTGACAAATTTTTCCTAAATCCTTAAAGAAATCATGAACATAATTTAAACATCCTAAAAATCTCTGTAATTGCTTTTTATCTTTTATTTCATCTGAAAATTTGTCTGTAAATTCTAAACTTCTATTTATAGGTCTAATAGCTCATTGATTAATATCATGTCCTAAAAACCTTATTTTTATTTGAAATAATTTCATTTTTGTTGGAGAAATTACCAATCCATTATTATGAATGATATTATAAAATTTCTTTAAATGACCAAAATGTTGATTAATATTTTCTGAAAAGATTAAAACATCATCTATATAAACTATAGAAAATTCATTAATGGGTCTAATGATATCGTTCATTATATTCTGAAATTCTGAAGGAGCATTTTTTAATCCAAAGGGCATTACATTCCATTCGTAATGTCCAAAAGGAGTATTAAATCCTGTTTTATACCTATCCTTTTCTAGAATTTGTATTTGCCAAAATCCTGATTTCATGTCAAATTTAGAAAATATTTTTGCATTATAAAGTCTTTTTAAAAGATCTCTTTTATTAGGGATAGGATATCTTATCCATTGCAAAACTTTATTTAAAGGTTTATAATTTATAACTAATCTGGGGACTCCTCTTTCTAATTCTGCTGCATTCATAACACAAAAGGCTGAGAAAGACCAAGGAGACTTTGAATCCCTAATTAATCCTTTAATTTTTAAGTCTTGAATTTCTTTTCTACAAAGTCTTTCTAAGTCCTCTGACATATGTATAGCTTTTGATCTAGTGGGAATTTTCTTTTCGTCAAAATATTTTTCATAAGGTAAACTAACAATGTGACTTTTCCTATTCCAAAAAGCATTAGGAACAGGGGCACAAACGTCTTTCAAAAAAGTATTTTCTATTTCTTTTATCTTTTCTTTTATTTCCTTTTTATCTAGTTGGGCTTCTATTCTCTTTTCATCTATTTCTTGAATTAAATATTTTATATGATTTTGTTTATTATTTCTAATAAGATTTATTTCTTGAACGTTATTTTTTAGCTGATTAATATCCCTTATAGTCATAGGGAAGGCAAATTCAAATATTATATCTTTTCCTAAGACTTTAGTAGATAAACCATTATTCCAAACTTGAAAAGGGTAAAGCATAGTTATAAAAGGGGTTCCTAATATTACTCCTGAATTTAAGTTTTTGATTGAAATTAATTGAGTTTTATAGCAATATCCTTTATTACATATCTTTACTTTAGATAATTTATAGTTAATAAGTAATTTTGATCCATTAGCTGAGCTAAGCCTTTCAAAAGTTTTTTCGTAATATTTAGTTGGTACTAGTCCTTCCTGAATACAATTCTGATCTGCTCCACTATCTATTAGGGCTAAAGTAGAAAGATGAAAATCATCATTAATGACTATATCTAATTTAACATACCATTTTTGATAATTTATTTTAGATATACTATTAGTATATTCGTCTTTATTTTCTGGTTCTTTAATAACTAAAGATGTAGATGCTAGATCTTTTTCTTTGTTTTGAAATAGTCTACTTAAATCTACTCTTAAATTTTCTTCTTCTAAAAATTGAACTTTTCCTTTTAATAGATTCATATCCTATTTTAAAATTTTAACTTCTTCCTGAAGATCTTGAATAGAAGATTTTTTATTAATTTGTTTAAATCTTTGATAAATCTCAGAGAAATTATATTGCTTATAATCTTTTTGCTCCCTTTGTCCTATAAGGTCTTTTAGTCTAACTGAATATTCTCTTTTTATTTCTGGATCATCTATTTTGTCTATAATGTCTAATAAAAATCCTTGTTCATTATTAATCATATTTATTTGATTATACTGGCAAGTTCCTATACATTCACAAGATTCCGAGTTACTATCACTAGAATAACTTTCTTCACTGATATTATTTATATCATTTTCTGAATAATCTAACAAACTATTTTCAGAAGAATCATTTATTACTAGTTTCATAATTTTCTCTTTTAATTCTTCTAAGGCGTCTAAGCTATTTACTTTTTTCTTCATTTTACAATTTTTTGAATAATGTCCTGGTCTACCACATTTATAACAAATTATTATATCTTTTTTATTAGGCTTTTTATACTTATAGGATTTTTTCTTAGGATAAGTTTTCCTACTAATGGGCCTTTCTAATTCTATGTTGGGCCTAAAGGTCCTTTTCTTAGGATTATATTTTCGTCTTATTTTGTTTTTTCTTTTTATTCTGGCAGAGGGTGCACTAATCCTTTCGTAACCATACTGTTGGCAAAAATCTCCTAATTCTTTTCTATTGTTAATATTTTCCCTTTTTAACTTTGATTTAAGTTTCATATCAGAACATATTGCTAATCCTTCTTTATTTATACTATTTATTATCTGACCATAAGATAATTCTTGATAAAGAATTACATCATCATATTCGTTTCTTAATCTATTTCTAACCTTTTCAGCAAATAACTTAGGTAATCCTGCTACAAATCTTTCTTTCCAATATGAATTACTACAATCAGTTCTAGTCATGACTTTGGTTAAAAATACATCCTTATACCATCTAAAGTCTTGTAATTTAGGACACGTTAAATTTTCCAAAATTTCTGAATTTCTTTCTTGATATTGACTAGGATCTCCTATAAAACATTTTGTTATAGCAAATATTAAAGTATTGACACTGTCATCCATTAGTCTTTCTGTTTTCATATCATTTATTTTCTTTATTACAGTTTTAGTTGCTTTTAAAATATACTCTTGTTCTTGGTGGGTTAAATAATAATCCCACCATCCTTTTAATTGTCCTGAAAACCCAGAATTTAAAGCTTGAACTACCTGACTTTCCCTGTTTCCTACAGTTCTATAGGAACTTGCAGCCATTGTCATTTCTTCTAAAATATTTAATATTCTATATTCTGATTGTCCATCAATATTCCATTCATAAACAGATTTTCCATCATAATTTGACTGATAATTTTTTTTCTTCTAATTGAGTGTCTTGTGGAGTAGGTCTACTATAATAATTCCTAGTAGTAGGAAGCGGTGCATTTCTTCTTAATTTATTTATTTCTAAGGTGTTTTCTTGAGGTTGATCAAACTGATTTTCTATATTTGCTATTGATTCGTTATCAGAGCTTGATCCTACTTCATTATTTATAACAGCAACCTGTTTATCCTTTTGCTTATTATCTTTAATTATTTTAGTATTAATATTTATATTACTTAGTCTTTCTTCTATCTGTTTTAATATAGCTTCTTCTTTATTAAGGTTCATAGGAGTTCCTGTAAACATAAATGGTTTAAAGAAAGGTTTTTGTACTACAGTTTCTATTCTATTTAATTGATTTCCAATTGTTTCTAATGTTTGACTAGTATAATTATTTTGAAGCATGATATACTGAATTCTTTTATCTCTAGAGTCTTCTTCCTTTATTTCTATAAAGGGTATCCCTATGTAATCTTGATCATTTTGTCTAAATACTATATTTTCTAAAGGAGGATGTATAGAGACTATTCTTTCGTCATTAGCTAGATTCCAAAGTTTTCCTACCTTGTTTAACATTCTTAACTCTTTTTCAAATGGATAATTAATATTATTAAGATAGCAATAATTTTCAAACCATAAAAATAAAGGAATATTAATTTTCTGATCTTCCATATCTTTATACCAAATTTTTCTAAAATTTTCTAATTCTATTTGAGAGAAATTATTAAAATACCATTCTCTCTTTTCTTTATTATATTCTACCTTTAAATCTTCTCTTAAGAATTCTTTATTAATTTCAAAACTCATTATTATTTTTATTTAAAATATTTTAGTAGAAATTTTCCGTTTGAGATCTAGTAGGACTAACTGAAGATTCATTTTCTTCCATATAAATATGTCTAGGAATGTTTCCTCTGAAGTCTATACCTCTAATATCTAAGTTTCTAGCTGAGTTTGTACGTCTTAAAGTACTAGCTGAAGTTGAAGGTCTATTGTTAGAGCATACAGAATGTCGACCTGATTGAGGGGTATTTAAAAAATCTATTTCTACTGATCCATCAGTATGTTCTACTATTCTAGAGACTTGATCTTCTAAATTCATTAATCTAGGTTCACTAATTTCCTAAAGATTCCATCTAGTCGATCTAGTGATTTCATCCCATTTTAATCTTTTAGGTATCTGAATATTAGAATGCACTCTATTTCCTTCAAATATAATAGTTTCATTTTTAGTCAAGGTATTTATTGATTTTGGATTAATAGAGGTTGTCATGACCTTATAATATATCCTATAAATTATAGCTACAGCTTTTACTTCTTTCTTCTTTAACATTTAAATTTTTTGTCTTAACTGTTAAAGTTAATGTATCCATTAAATGTCTGTCAAATAAACTTAAAGTATATCCTGGGTAACAATTAAAATAAACCGTTCCATTAGCTAAATTGGTTTCTGCCATAGCTAATAAAGAGTTTGAGAAATCTAAATGTCTGGCGTCTCTTAAGCACATTAATACAGGGACATCTAATCCTAATCTGAACAGAGGTTTAATAGCTATTTGTACTGCTCCTATATGCAAAAATTTATATCTGTTTCTCCTGTGATTATTAATTGCCTCTTCTGAAAATAATTGAATACTAGCATGTTCCTGATTTATTGGTAAGGTCTGTTTGGTTGTTTTAATTGAATAACTAGACATAAAATTGAAAGTTCCTATTGAGTATATTGTTTTAATATTTTGTTTTGGGATTGTCCAATTATGTAAATCTTGTTCTACTTTGTCTATATTTATTTCTAGAGAATTCATATCTAAAGAATTTCCTAAATCCAAGTTCGAGTTAGAACTAGATCCTGTGTGATTTTCAGAGAGAATTTTAGATAACCTATTCATATTAGCTTATTCTAATTAAATTTGTTTAAAAATAATCAACAGTAAAGATTGAACCTGAGAGTATTCACGGGACCACCCAGCTGCGGGACCACCTTATGCCTCTCTTGGGCTACTGGCTGACCAACGCATGCCTTCAGGGCTGACCAACGTTTCCTACTCTCCTGAACTATCTGTTCTGCAACTATTTCTAAAGCGAATTTAATCAAAATAATCTTTCTGAATAGCTTATTTAAAACTGCCTCCTCTTCCCCCCAGGCTCTGATACCAAAATGGACGGGATCGGACATTCTTTTAATTAAGAGGTATTTAATTCAAGAAAAAAG
>CANTUQ010000050.1:2527500-2852500 GCA_947683425.1 Excoecaria cochinchinensis | reverse complement strand
AGCTAATGGGCCAGTTTATTTCAATTGTTATCCAGGTTTTACTCTTAGTTTATTCGACAGACATTTAATGGATACCTTAACCTTAACTATTAAAACAAAAAATTTAAATGTTAAAGAACATGTTAAGGCTATAGCAATAATCTATAGGGTATATTATAAGGTTATGACCACCTCAATAAACCCCAGGTCAGTGAATTCTTTAACTAGAAATGAAACTATAATCTTTGAAGGAAATAGAGCTCACTCTAATATTCAGATACCTAAGAGATTAAAATGGGACGAAATTACTAGGTCAGCAAGATGAAACCTACAAGAAGTAAGTGAACCTAGATTAATAGACTTAGATAATCAGGCCTCTAGAATAATAGAACATACGGATGGATCTGTAGATATAGATTTTTCAAATACTCCTCAGACTGGAAAACAATCAGTTTATTCTAATAATAGGCCTTCTACTTCGGCTAATACCATACCAAGGGCTAACTCAGCTAGAAACCTAGATATAAGAGGAATAGATTTTAGAGGAAATATACCTAGGCCCATTTACATAGAAGAAAATGAATCTTCAGTATGCCCAACTAGGTCACAAATGGAAACCTTTTCTCAGTTAAATTTATAAGAATATGACATTTGAAATAAACAAAGATTTTCTTAGGGCAGATCTAAAGGCAGATTATAATAAAGAAAAAAGAGAATGGTATTTTAACAGCTTCTCTCAAAATGAATTAAATGAATTTAGAAAACTTTGGTACAAGGATATGGAAAAACAAAAGGTAAATATTCCTTTATTTTTATGGTTTGAAAATTATTGTTATAAAAATAATATTGACTATCCCTTTGAAAAGGAATTGAAAATGCTTAGTAAGGTAGGAAAACTATGGAACCTTGTTGACGATGAAAGAGTAATCTCTATACATCCTCCACTGGAAAACATAATATTTAATAAAAATGATCAGGAATACATAGGAATACCTTTTGTAGATTTAAAAAAGGAAGATTCTACAGATAAGAGGGTACAACAGATAATACTTCAAAATAACTTTACTAATCAGACTTTAGAAACTATAGGAAATCAGCTTAATAGAATAGAATCTGTAGTACAGAAACCCTATCTGATTGAACCTATAGCCCCTAAACCAATGGTTCTAGAAGAGAAACCCTTATTTAAACCTTTCATGTTTACTGGACCTGCTCTTAATTTAAATAAAGAAGAATCTATATTAAGAAAAATAGAAGAAAGATTAGGAAATATTAATATTAATAGTTCTACAATAATCAAAGATAATAAACAAAAGGATAAATAATTAGCGGTAATAAATAAGGATCAAGACACTAGTTCTGATACAGATTCAGAAATAGAAAACCAATTTAATCAATTTTCAGAAAAACCTTTAGAAATAAATAAGTTAAGAAGAAATGCATCATTGCCTACCACTAGGAATTATTATACTAGACCCACTCCACCAGACACACAATTTGAAGAGAAAGATTATCAGGCAAACTATGATGGAAAATCTGTTTATGAATCGAATATAGATGGACAATCAGAATATAGAATACTAAATATTTTGCAAGAAATGACGATGGAAGCTAGTGCCTATAGAACTGTAGGAAATAGAGAAAGTCAAGTAGCTCAAGCTTTAATCTCAGGGTTTGCTGGACAATTGAAAGGTTGGTAGGATTATTACGTAACCCACGATCAACAGCAATATATATTAAAAGCTACAAAAACTATAGTAAAAAAGGAAAACAATATGGAAACAGAAACAACAATAGATGATAGTGTTAATACTTTAATTTTTGCTATAATGAAAAGTTTCATAGGAGACCCCAGTCAGTATCAGGATAGAAATTCAGAAATATTACAAAACCTGCGTGTCCAAAATTACAAGAATTTAGGTGGTATAAGGATTTATTTTTAACTAAAGTAATGACTAGATCAGATTGTATTAATGCCTATTAGAAAGAAAGGTTTATAGCCGGTTTGCCTAAATTATTTGCTGAAAAAAATAGAAATAAGTTAAGAACAAACTATCATGATACCATTCCCTATCAGGATTTAACATATGGTCAAATCATAAATTATATTAATAAAGAACGATTGGCTATATGTTCAGATATGAAACTAAAAGCTAAATTAAAAAGAGAAAATCTCAAAGGAAAAGATGAATTAGGAGATTTTTGTCAACAATATGGTTATGAAAGGATTAGTGCACCATCTTCCAGGGCTAAAAGGAGAAATAAAATAAAATGAAAATATAATCCCAGAAGAAGAACCTTTAGGCCCAACATAGAACAAGATAAACCCAATAAGAATAAAACCTTTTCTAGGAAAAAGGCCTATAAAAGCAAAAGGCCCAATAAAAGGGATATAGTAATTTGTTATAAATGTGGTAGACCATAACACTATTCTAAAAATTGTAAAATGAAAAGAAAAGTCAATAGTTTAGATGCTTCAGGAGAAATAAAAGAAAAAATAATGAAATTAGTAATAAATGACTCTTCTTCTGAAACTAAAAGTAACTATAACACCCCCTACCCATACGTAGAGGAATCCATCCACGAGGGAGTGAGAACCCGTACGAGCAGGGGTGTCACACCAAACAGAACGATACAAAACATACAATCACATAATATAAACATACATATAAACAGCGAAAATTAAAACTTTAAAACCAATTGAGCATTCATTCATGATATAACAATGTTCAATTACATAACTGTTCTGATACCATCATAATTACATCATTCAGAGATACGTAGCGGAAGCTTACAAAATACTATGTACAAGAGAGATCACTATTACAGAATAATGATGATACAAAAAGAACTATGTCCTATCAACAATCCCACTGTGTTGGCTTGACTGGCGGTGACTCTCCCAAAAGCTATACACCTTCCGCACCTGCACGGGTGAAAATACCATGCTAAGCGATAACGCTTAGTGGAAAAAAAAATAATAACAATATGGACGGCCATTCACAATAGTTGTCAAGGCAAATCACATACGAGATGACATACTGAATATCATAAGATATAATCACAATAGAATTCCATTCATAACCATTCAAAGGTTCAATAAACATATTCATATGCCAACTAATTCATATACTCATACTAGAGTCATTCAGATTCAAATACTTATAATCATACTCATTCGGATTCACATACTTATAATCATGTCAGAACAAATCATAACACCTGCTGACTCACAGTAGTGGATAACGAGTAAACGCATAGCGGTACCTTACGGGTACGAATCGACACGTAGCGGTACCTTACGGGTACGAATCGGGAAAACAATATCATATTTTCTCTTTTCAAAACATTTTACAAAGGGATCTTAAACAAGATCCGTACACGTAGAAGTTCGCGAGGAACTAAACGGGGACCTGATCAGGGTCCAGAACAGTACAGAGGCTGCAACTAAAGGACTCTTTTAGGCATGCCTAACTATCCATTAAACTGACTCTTGCAGGTCATGCATAAGCCATTAAATCACATTCAAGTATAACATATTGTTTATACAGGAGAACCATGAACTTAGATATTTTGATACGGCACAAGAAAATACAATTTAACATTAGTAGCTAATTGAAATGACACCAAATAAAATTAAGACTAATAACAAATGAAAAAGGAATTAAAAAGACGACAGTTGCAAACTTTCAAATTTGCAGTGCAGAGACGTTTTACACGGCGGTATGATATACACTTACTGCCGTGTAAGAGATCCTACACGGTGGTAAGGTAAAACTATACCGTCGTGCAATATGCCACACACAACAGGCAGAATGCTTTTACATGGCGGTATGAAAAAATCCATACCCCCGTGTAAAATGTACAACCCAGAAATCTCACAAGGTAGAATGACTTTACACGGCGGTATGGAAAGTTCCTCACTGCCGTGTAAAATCACGGCCAAGAATTTTTGGGGAAATCTCACGATTCACACGGGGGTATGACAGACCATACCGCCGTGTGGATCAACAGAAACTCAGAAATTCTCCAGATTTCAACCCAAGTCATGCATACAAATCAACACACTCAAAATCCAACATTCCACTCATCAAGAACAACTTAAAACTCACATTTTTAGCTCATAAACTCAAAGGAACATGCATTAACATGATTAAATCATCTAAACCAAAACTAGCAACACATAATCCAAAAACTTAATCATTTGCATATATAATACAATAAAATCACAACCTAAGTTTTATAACCCAACATACTCAAAACTTATAACATATAAACCATTATAGACTCTAATAACCATACAATTTTCAGAAAAATAATAAAGAACAAAATCATCAAAATTCACATAATTTCCCAAACCTGAATTCCTTTACTCCAAACTTAGTGAGCACCACTACCACTCGCCTTCTCCTTTCCCTTGGGATCACGAGGAGGCTCAACTAACCAAGAACACCCAACAAAAATACACAAATACAAAACCTAAATCAAAACTCAAACCAGCAAAGAAGGAGAAAAGATGATGAAGAAGAAGAAGAAGAAGAAGAAGAAGAAGAAGAAGAAGAAGAAGAAAAAGAAGAAGAAGAAGAATGTAGACACCGGGTCTCGAGTCCGGCATAAAATGAAAATGGTGATTTTTTGATCCTTGATTATTCCCTCCAAAAAATAATGGAAAAAAATAATATATAATAAATATGTGTGTGAAATTAAAAATTAATTAGTTAATGTAGTTAGTTACTCGAGTAATTAATATTATTGTGTGATTAAAGTGCATGTATAATTAAAGTTTAAAGTGTATAATTAATTAGATAAAATATAAATATATATGATAATTGATTAATTATTGTAATGTTTAATTAATTAATGAATTAATGTGTATGTTTAATTAATTAATGTGTGTGTTATTTGAATTAAGTTAAATTAATTAAAATTAAGATATGAAAATGGGAGGAATTATTTGAAGGCATGAAAATTGAGGAAGTTATCATTACGCCCCTAAGTTGCCCTAGTTAAGGGGTATAAAAAGAATGAGAGGAGCAAAGGAAAAAGGGGGTCGGCTGGAACAAGAAAAGAAAAGAAATAGAAAATAGAAAGAGAGAAGAGAGAAGAGAGAGCAAGAACAGAGGAGGGAGGCCGGCCACAGAAAGAGCAAGAACAAACAAAATAAAAGAATAGAAAGGAAAAGAAAAGGGAAAGGAAACCGAGAGCAAGCAAAAGAGAGCAAGGAAGAAGAAAGTGAGGGCAACAGAGAACAAAGAAATAGAAATAGAAAGTGAGAAGAGAAAAATAGAAAGAAAAGAGAGAGAGTGAAAGAGTGAGTAAGGGAAATAAATAAAGAAGAAAAGAGGAACCAGGGACAGCCCACCGGAGCCAACGCCGGAGAGAAGGAGAGAGGAGAGAGGAGAGAGAAAGAGAAATCGCGCTCCACAGCCAAACGCCACCTCCCACGGCGGCACGCGCCTCGCCCTCGGCACCGCCGTCACCGGACGAAGCCGTCCTCACCCCTCCGATCGTCCACCGGTGGCCGGAAAGACGGCGCATGGAGGAAGAAGACCGAGACCTTCCGTGGAGTTTTCCGGCGACGGTAGACTGCCTTTCGGCGCGTGAAGCCACCCGCGCCCCTATCCGGTGACCTGAGCTTCCTTCCGGTGGTGGAGGTGACGGCCACCCTTGCTCCGGCGAGCCTCCGGCGAAGGTAATCCCTTTTCCATTATTATATAAATATACATATATATATATATATTTAAATTTATATTTATTTTATTAATAATATTATATATATATATATATATATATATATTTAATATATTTATTTCTGTTTTTCAAATATTATTATTAATATTAATAATATTAGTATTATTTGTTGATTAATATTGTTAATTATTTGTTTAGTATTAATATGAATATTGTTATTATTTGATCATTGTTATATTAATGATTATTTTTGATATTATTATTTTATGGATTAATGCATTCCATATTTATTATTTTTAATATATTATTATTATTTGGCTAATATAAATATTATTATTTCTATTGGTTTTCATCACACCAAATTTATTATCATTTTATTTAATTATTTATTTAATTCATTTAATTATTCATTAATTATTTATTCATTCATTTATTATTTCATTTAGTCAATTATAATTTTGATTATTTTCTTTAATTTGTTTATTTATTCAATTATTTGATTATGTGTTTATTTGTTGATTTAAGTATTCATTTATCTATTACTAACTTACATTGTTGTCATGTTATGGCTGTAACCGAGAGTGACATGCGACTTGTTCGAGGAGCACAGTCGAGAAAATAGTTTAGTATTTATTTATTTATTTAAAAATATGTAATTACTATTTTATTGCATTTTATGTATTTGTGGTTTGTAATAATAAATGATTTTTTCGACCGTGCTTAAAAGAACCACCACACAAATGTTTTATACCAAAATGAAATATTACTAAATAAAATTGGACCAATGTCCTATTTTTACCCAATAAAATCATCACATAAAAATTATTTTCCATAATGAATGCATGCGAGGACCAATGTCCTCATTGTTAATGAATAACCCGTTTTATGCATGTATCGCACATTTACAAACGAGGGTTGTATTCTGCCCTTAATATTATTGTAAATTTATTTCATGCTTTAATGCTATTTTATTTTATGCTCTTAAATGGATGAATGCGCTTTAATTTAAATTTCATCATGTGGAGAGAGAGCGAATCAATGATAATTAAAATTTGATCATAAAATAATCGAGGTAGAAATAGATGAGAAATCCCGAACCAAGCTCTGGTCTTTGGGCTCAAAGAGGCGAGAGGTTTACCCTCCAAGACACCTCTTGTGTCACGAGGCTTTAGCGTTAATCCTAGGCTCCTTAGGCGAGAGGTTACCCTCCAATACCCCTTTGGTTGGTGTGACGCGCGCCGAACCCGTGGAACCCAGCAAGGGCCCTCTCTTTGAATCCGCTTTAGGATTCGAGGTATGGGGGTTCGCGTCTTTTGATCATGGGCGCCATGAGGCATCATTGGTGTATCCCTCCCAATAGAACATTGGGAGAATAACCTAGCCTATTGACGCCTAAAGGCACCTTTGAGGTTTTTGGAGTCGCCACCCAATTTGCAAGAAATTGGGAAAAGGTTTCTCACCTCTATTGGTCTAAACCAGAGATATGGTGTCCGGAACTTCCCTCTTATTTATGCTTTGGTTAATTAATAAATGGGTTTTTAACTTCTTAAAATTGTATCTCTCATCTCACTCGAGCGATGCATTTAATTAAATAGCTCATTAAAAGCACGTAAAGAAAGTAAATAAAAGCGATAAAGCAATAGATAGGGAAAGCAATAAATGAAAGCGGTAAACACGCAAGCATGCAATTACAAGAGAAATCGGGGCGGAATACAACCCCAATAAAAGAAGGTTAAAGATGTAGATGGGGACGGAATACAATCCCCAAAAGATAAATAAAGTTGCCCCAAAAATTAATTACAAGGGCCCAAAGGAAAATAATGTACATAAATTTAAACACTCACTCAAGATCAGAAAAAGAACATGCATAAATCGGGACATTATTTGAGGAACGTTGGTTGCTTCGCGTTTGTTCAAAATTTAGGAACATTGGTTCCTTCGTATTAAATTGAAGAGGGTTCGAAGAGTCATTTTGATTGCTTGAATTGAAAAACCGGGATGAGTGATCCATTTTTGTAGAAAAGTTGACTCTTCGTTTTAATTGTGACATTTTTATTATCAGGTTAAAACAAGGGACATTGGTCCAATTTTATTAGTGAAGAATCCAATTTAATTGTAAAAATATTTTTGTGACTTTTTATCACACGCGTACAAAAATAAAACAAGTACTTACAAGTAAACATGTAACACATAAAGAGAAGGAATTAAGAAAGATCTCACCGAGCAAGGCGATATTCCACGTGTCGCGACCCATCCGGGGAGTCACGGGGCGCTTACATAGCCCGACTCAAATTAAAACTCATACAAAAATTATCATTAAAAATGTATTAGCAAATATTCTAAAAATCAATCAAATGAAGGCGAAATAATAACAATAATAAAAAAAAATGACGATGATAATACAACAAAATGGATTAAATTATCAACCGTAAATAACAAATAAATAAGATGAACAATAGATATAATAATCATAATAAAACCATATAGTAATAATGATAGTAGTGGGATGGTAATAATGCAAATAATAATAATAATGAATGACAAATGATGTGAAAACAGAATAATCAACTAGAAATAATAATAATAATAATAATAATAATAATAATAATAATAATAATAATAATAATAATAATAATAATAATAATAATAATAATAATAGGATGTAGAAAACGGGAAATAAGTTAATAACAACCACTATAATAGTAATAATAGTGATAATAGGATGGTGAGAATGCAAACAATAACAATATATATACTAATTCAAATGAGGTAACGACATAGTAAAAATAATAATAATAATAATAATAATAATAAGAAGGAAGAAAGAAGATAACGGCAAATACCAAGAATAAAGCTAATAAAAAGGGAAACACAAATTAGACTACAAAATAATAATAATAATAATAGTAATAATAATGATAAGTATATTAACACATTAAAATGCTAAGAGTAAATAATAGACATGATAATAGTAACAAAAATAATTTTAACAACAATAAATAATGTACAAGAAAAATAAAAGAGAACAAGTCCAGGAATGTTTACCCTCAGAATTTTTAGATTGGGAAACGGTGTCCCGATCGATTTTCCTTGTCGGATTTGTGGTGATAAACACTTGAAGAAAATGTAGAATCTAATGTTTTGAAATAAAATCAAGAAAATACTTTGATGAAAATATTTTTTTGATGGATGATTTGAGTAAAAGGAAATTAATTTTCCCAACCCAAATCACTCAATAAGATGGATTATATCTTTTTTTTTTTGAAGAGCAAATCAAGATTTAAAACCTAAGAAAAAAGAAAGAAAATAGTAGCTAAAGCAAAAAATGGCCCCTGGAGAAAAGAAAGTTCAAAGAAAAAAAGGGGCCTTGAAAAATTCTTCCGTCCTCCCCAAAATGAGGGTCCAAATCTTCATTTAACTTTTGCCTTGGCCAAAAATGGCAAGGGGCAAAAAACCTTTATTTTTGGTTAGTCCAAGGTAGCATAAAATGGTGAAACAACGGAAAATCAGACTGAGAAGAATTCAGACTGAAAACAGCGGAAAAGACGGACAGGCGAGACAGGTCGCGCGGAAGGGGGCAAGGGCGCGCGGCAGCCTGCGCGTGGTGCCCTTGCACCGCGCGCGGCAGGCTGCTGCGCGCAGGAGGGTCGCGCGAGGCAGCTGCCTCGCGCGCAGGGGGGTCGCGCGAGGCAGCATGCCTCACGCGAAGGGGCCTCGCGCGAGGCCCCCTGCCTCGCGCGCAGGGGGGGTCGCGCGAGGCGCCCGCCTCTGCGCGCAGGGGCGTCGCGCGAGGCGCCTGCCTCGCGCGCAGGCGCGTCGCGCGAGGCGCCTGCCTCACGCGCAGGCGCCCCTGCGCGCTGGGGCGGCCTGCCTCGCAGGCGCCCCTGCGCGCTGGGGCAGCCTGCCGCGCAGGCGGCCCCGCGCTGCCGCAGTGGCACTCGCGACCATTTTTTTTTATTATATTTATTTTTTTTTATTTTTCTATTATTTTTATTTTTGACACAAAATTAATATTTTTATTTTACTTTACTCCATTTTAATTTTTAATCTCTAAAATATATATTTTTAAATTATTTTTCGAAAAAACACACTTTTGACAAGGGAACGATCGATTCACACTTTTCTTGCCGAAAATCGGTCTTCTATTTCATCATCGGGTAATCCTGATCTTGGACCGCCTCGGGACCCGGTGTCTACAGTTGGCCCAAAATGGATACTAAGCGCAGTCTTAGGCTCTCTGAGGCGAGAGAAACTTTCCCAATGTTCTATTGGGTGGCGACTCCATGAAACCTCCCTGTTGCCCAACATAGACGCACTAGCAATTTATTGCAAGCTGTCAACGGACCCACAATTGCCCGATCGCCCTCGAGAGGGGGGTCAGAAGGGCGGCCGCGGGGATCCGGCGCGCGTCACAGTGGCGACTCCACTGGGGACTTTGTGTTTTAGACTTTACTCCGAAAGTGCTTTGGTTAAAAATATAATTGGGTTTTTAAAACTTAAAATTCTATCTCTCATCGAAATTGCATTACATTCTAGAGCCTTAGAAATATGCTAGTTGGTCCCTTCTTACCTCGGTGCGTTCCCGAAGCGCGACCCTACTTTCACTCATTATAGGGAAGTGTTAGGGATAATCACCAGCCCAAGCCTTGTACCTTTTGGTATATCAAATGGAGACCCGATCGGTCGATATGCTCACGACGAGCTAGACCCGTTGGCAGGGACCATGCTTGGGTAGCCCTGAAGTTTCATCACCATGACCAAAGCCCATGTAATGGCAAGTAGAAACTTCCCCTAGGTAGCATGCTCCTTAATACAATGCTTGTGATATGGGCCATCACGTATTAGACAAAATCAACCAATTTAAAATGGTCTTTTATCAAAGGCTGTCATGCCCCGGTAAGCCCATCTTAACTTGATTGAATTGCCAAAATACGTAGTGGCCAAAATCCATATGAATGCGCATTAGATTAAGACTGTTATGCTGCCGGTTTTCCACCGTGCACCATACGTGTCCGATGGGTTCCCTGTTAACCCTCGGATGAAGCCCACCTAGGAAAGAGACCGCACGACCCCGTGTGTGGGAGTGATAAGGTTGGAAGGATCTACCTGTTTGCATGTGGTTGTAAATGCTGCACGTCATGCTCATGCATCACGCGTCATCCATGCATGTTAAAATAAAATAAAATATATATATAAACATATAGGCATTTCATTTTTGTGTGTGTATATCCTTTTGTCTGCGTATTATTTTTCTTCACATGTATATATCATCCTACGTACAATTTTCTTTTATGCATCGCATCGTATCATTGTAATCCATTAATCGTTCACTCATTGAGGACCATCTGCATAGCACGATCATGCATTACATCTCATCCATGCATCATTCTAACCCCTTGGAATTTTCAGCCACTATAGGCCACTCACCTGGGAGGTTTTGGGGTCCCTGAGGGTGCCTGAGGAACAAGCAAAATTTGAATTGGTTGGCAGAGATTTCAAGGTCAGTAATGGCGGATCTACCGCAAGAAATGGGTGCTTCGGTGACACAAGATTTGGATAAGAGATTCGAGGATTTTGAGAGGAAGATGTTAGCTATGATGGGGAGCATCGTCACCTAGATGGCACCAAGTGCAGGGCAACCATTTGTGGCTCCTGTCGTGGAGCAAGGTGAACCACCTGTTATGGAGGGGGCTCATACAGCGGCCGCTTCTGTACAACCGCCAATTATTGAGCTTAGAGCAACGACACCTGGTGAGCAAAGAAGGGTGGGCATTTCAGACCCGAGAGATGACCTTATAGAGGAGGAGGAGGATGAACCAATAATTCCTCAAACTGTGAAGGGAAGAGTCCCCAAAGTGGAGGATGATGTGGTGAAGAAGATGGAAGAAAAGATTGAGGCGATCACACGCCTGCTGTCAGCCGGAAAGGGGGTCAATCCCGAATGTGTAGATCTGGATGGTGAAGAGCTGCTGCCCCAGGGGTTCAAGATGCCGAATTTGCCAAAGTTCGATGGTACTTCGGACCCTTCTGCACACGTTAAGCAGTATGCCCTTATCATGAAAGGCACAGGGCTGACGAAAAGGCAGAAGGTGGAGTATTTTTGTCTCAGTTTAATGGGGCCGACGATCGATTGGTACCACGGGTTGGATAGAAGGTCTAGAGAGGATTGGGATTTGCTGGTAGAAGAATTCCTTAAGCAATATGACTGTAGTACCCGAATGGAGGTTACCTTGAAAGACCTTGAGCTATTGTACCAGAAGCCTGATGAGTCCTTTCATGACTATCTCACTCGGTGGAGGAATCGGGTGATGGAGATGACGAGGAAGCCTGATACGGCAGATCAGATCAGGCTGTTCATTAGAAATGCAAGCCCGTACTTAAGAGAAGGGCTCAAGATGAAAGGGTTAAAAGATTGGGAGTCTTTAAAAGACATCGCCATAGAGGCGGAGAGTGAATGCATGGCGCAGAAGGCGAGTGGTGAAGGGTTTGTTAAGAAGGGCTATAACAGTCAGGGGGCAAATAAGTGGGCAGGCTCCAGCAGCGGCGATAGAGCTGAAAAGGCAACTAAGGTATCGACTGTAGGGGTGAACCAGAGGCGCTTCTCGAATTTAGGCCGACCTTTATCCTAGGTGTTAAAGAAACAAGAAAAGGAGGGAAAGCTGCAGCCCCTACCACCTAAGCCAGCCAAAACCCAATGACAGCCGGGTCATAAAGATGATGAGTATTGTGATTTTCACCAACATACGGGGCATATAACGGACCGATGCGCAAGATTAAGGCATGAAATTCAGGACTTGATCGACAGCAGGCAGATCACTGATCCCGAAAAGAGGGAAAGTAAGAAGAAGTCCGCTTATAACGCCATGATTGGTTCAAGCTTACCTGAATGGTATGTACTGCAAGACTTGTATGGGAATGGATATGCCACTATTAGTCGCCCTGAGAAAGACGAAGGGGGGATTTCCATAGCGATGATAGGTTGTTGGTCCACTAGCGAAAGTGGGGAGGAAGAGGAAGAAGGAAAACAGGAGGGTCCTAACCAGGGATTGGGTATGGCTGGCCTTTTGACTCTTGCATTATTGGCCCAAGAGATTGATAGAAGGTTTGAAGAGCTTGAAAGAAGGTTATCAGCCATGATTAAGGAAAGAATAGATGCCATGGCACTAGTCCTGCAAGCCCGTTTGATGGCGGCTACCTTTAACTGGGTTGAGCCAGCCATTATCGAGACGACCCATACACTGGCCACCACGGTGTCTCCTACCACCTCTGAGCCCAGAGGTAAAAAACTGCTTGATTTACCGGTTGGACAAAGAAGTGGTAAAAAGCCTACTCTGGAAGTGACATCATGCTTGAAGGGGATAGGGGTCCGGCGAGGATGTGCGCTCTAAAAAATGCAAACTCAGATATCCACAATGACAGTAAGGGTAATGCTAAGAGGACGGGAGAGTCATCCACGAAAAGGAATCAAAGACGTTACTCTAACTTGGGCAGATCCTTGTCGCGAGTTTTTGAAAAGCTAGTTAAGAGGGGGTTATTGCAGCCGTTACCCGCAAGGCCCGCCAGCAGTCAGGGGTAGCCCAATCACAGAGCAGATTAATATTGTGCATTCCACCAGCACACTGGACATTTGACGAACTATTATCGGGCCTTAAGAGACCGGGTTCAAGACCTCATTGATGGCAAGCAGATCTCTGACCCAGAAGAGCGAAGGGGGAGGCAGATAGGTTGAGTACCTAATTGGAGAAAGAAGACAGTTCCCATGGACGGTGATGGGCCATCAGCCAAGGCATCTCTGCTGGTGGAAGCAAGAGGGTGTTATCCATTTAGATGTTCTTTTTTATTTTCTGAACTATTTAATGATGACAATTTTAATTCTAGTTTTATTGAATGAAATGAATGATTTTCGTTTATCTGCGTGATGTTTCTTATGATTTCATTATGCATGATCATGACATATTCACATTTAATAATGATTCAAACGATGCCATTCCATTTAATCTCAAAACTTTGGAAATTCCAAAGAAAATCTTGATAGCATCTGTTATGACTCTTGAGGAGAGAGTAAAAGAGAGAATGAAAGAAAAAATGAAATAAAAGTCTTTGCCTGGACCTACGAGGGCATGCTAGAAGATAATTGTGAAGCCGCCAAGCATGCTATGCCAACATATCTCAGAAACTCAAGCCGAAGTAGACAGAAATGGTTGAAAGGGGAACCTAGAGAAAATCTTAATAGCATCTGTTATGACTCCTGAAGAGAGATAAAAGAGAAAAAAAAAACCTTTGCCTGGGCCTGGTATGATGCGCCGAAAATAGATAAGGACATTCTCGAGATCAACGACACTTCCACGTGCCAATATGACGACAAGCCGAATTTTGAAAGCCATTCCTTTGCGCCCCCAACATCTGAGATGCGTATGGTGCTGCCAAATAAAACCAAGCTTCAATAGCTACACTAGGAGTTAGACGAATAAGACTCAAGACCTTCACGAGGAAAATGTAACGCATCAGAACCGAACAGTGCGACCTATTTCCTCCTGACCATTTAAAATGTGTACCCCAAAGTCGATCAAGATTGACCTATAACCATTCGGGACCCTTACAGCCAAATTTAGCAAGATAACTCTTTATCTAAAAAAAAAAAAAATAGAGCCAATCTTTGCCCTGAACCACCTAAGCCTTTAAACCAAGGGGAAGCTATTCATAGAATGGAGCAATTTTGTGCTTTCCACCAACATTGGCCAGTTAGCAGATCAATGCTAAATTCTGAGGGACTGAATTCAAGATCTTATCAACAGTAAAGAAATTGTTGACCCAGAGAAGAAGGGGAAATAAATGCCAATGGCAGATGAAAGACATTGGTTGCAGTGCCTGCTTTGCTAGGTGATGCCTTTATATTCGAGTTTTTCAAATAATGGCATAAGCAGTATTGGTCATTTCAATTATGTTTTTGCGTACTTGTATATTATTTCTGATGATTTCATTTCTTATGATCATGATACATTCATTCATTTTGACATTAATTCAATTAATACTACTACATTTAATCTTGGAACTTTGGAAAATCCAAAGAAAATCTTGATGGCATTTGATATAACTCCTGAAGAGAGAGAGAGTCAGAGAGAAAATAAAAATAAGAAAGAAAAAACTAGTTGCAATTAGGAGATTGGATGAAAACTCACTAAGAGCACTAGAACCTTTCTGATTACCCGTCGAAGCGATCTCTGGATAAGACAGAACCTGGAAAATGATTTAGGCATCATTCTTTGCATAGCTCTCTAAATGACTATTTCCTACCCTTATTCTGCAATCGTTTGCTAGCCCGTTGAGCCTTTATGGAGGTATGCTGAATGCGTGCCAATTTTGTTATTACACACATTAAAACTATCCCTCGCCTAATATGATTTTGGCTTCCCCTTAGAAGAATGGCCGCTCTAAAACTGATAGATGTACATTTGAACAATTCTTTGGACTATTAAAAAAATTGCCTTAATAAGAGCAAGTTCAGACTTTGAAAAGAGGGTTTAGTCATGCATGAAAGGCATGAGCTCAAAAAAAAAAGAGAAGCGAAAGCAAAAAGAAGAAAAAGAAAAAGAAAAATGAAAAATCCAAAAAGAAAAAATGAATGAAAAATGAAAGAAAAAGAAGCAAAGAAAAAAGAAAAAAGAAGAATCAAAAAGAGAGCTCAAAATGGTGACCAATTGACTAGTTTCAATGATTGCCCTTCTGATCTCAAGGAGCTAGAATGTTATCGAGCCCAAATTCAAGAATACTTTTGAGCCGAGAACGGTTCATCCATCAGTTGAGAAAATATCGCAGCCATTTTTTCTCAGCGACCTGATCTTTCTTTGACAGCCATCTACCCAAGCCTAACATTACAACCAAAGTAAGACCTTTTGATTCTGGGTTCAGTCTTATCCAATTAGCGGAGATGACCTCTAGTAAGGTTTGGTACGTAAGAAGAGGCCTATAGTGTTTCTTGAGCTTCAAGCGAGAAGCCATGAGTGCAATTCATGCATTCGAGTTAAGTCTCATCTCCGACGTTGCTTCTAGAATTTGCATTTAAAAGATTAAATGAGAGCAGAGAGAAAATATTCAATCATGAGAATAAAAAAGAGAGCAGATTGATAACAGGAGTTTGATGCTTTCAAGATCCATCCGAGATTGGATGAGGTTTTATATTTTGAGATTAATGCCAAATAATGATCATATATTATGAAATCAAATTGAAATATGAGCATTTATGCAATGGTATTGATGTAACCAGAATAGTTCATCTGATGTACAAAAGAAAAAAAGAAAAACAAATAAGAAAAAAAAGAAAAAAGGCCGTTAGAGATGAAAACCGTAATTGGCGCTCTAAGCAAAAGTTAGGCCAAAGGACAGGGTGAAAACCTGAAAACAGGCAGTCTGTGCTAAAAAAAAAAAGAAGAAAAAGCTGCTGGATTGGGTTGGGTCCATTCCAGGCAAAAATAAGGCACAGGGTCATGTGAAAATCCGAAAGGACACATTTCCCACTAAGAAAAGCTAGTGTGAAAATCCACGAGGGATGCACTACCTTAAAATAATGACTACAGGTTTCAGACGAGAACCTCATGATCCCTCAAAGAGTAAGAAATTCAAAGGCAATTCCAGAAGGCACTGATCTTACTGCAAATTGCAACCAAATCGGCTGTCGCCTCCAAATCCACTTAGATGAATTTTTATACTGCATTGCTGCATACATACGCATCTCACGTGCATGCTCACAATTTTTTCTGCATATTTGCCTATCTAAGTCTTACAGAAAGAGAGACTCGATGCGGACACCGGCAGAAATCGAGTGACGACATCATTCCATCCATCAATCAAGACAATCAATCCCGAAGTCCTCTGAGGATGCAAATCCTGAAGTCCTCTGAGGAGGCAAATCTTGAAGTCCTTTGAGGAGGCAAATCTTGAAGACCTTTGAGGAGGCAAATCCTGAAGTCCTTTGAGGAGGCAAATCTTGAAGTCCTTTGAGGAGGCAAATCTTGAAGACCTCTGAGGAGCCAAATCCTGAAGTCCTTTGAGGAGGCAAATCTTGAAGTCCTCTGAGGAGGCAAATTCTCAAAGTCCTCTGAGGAGGCAAAATCCCGAGACCTCTGAGGAGGCAAATCCCGAAGTCCTCTGAGGAGGCAAATTCTCGAAGTCCTCTGAGGAGGCAAAATCTCAAAGTCCTCTGAGGAGGCAAATTCTCCAAGTCCTCTGAGGAGGCAAATTCCCCAAGTCCTCTGAGGAGGCAAACCTTGAAGTCCTCTGAGGAGGCAAATTCCCCCAAGTCCTCTGAGGAGGCAAAATTCTCTAAGTCCTCTGAGGAGGCAAAACCTCAAAGTCCTCTGAGGAGGCAAATTCTCAAAGTCCTCTGAGGAGGCAAAATCTCAAAGTCCTCTGAGGAGGCAAATTCTCAAAATCCTCTGAGGAGGCAAAACCTCAAAGTCCTCTGAGGAGGCAAAATCTCTAAGTCCTTTGAGGAGGCAAATTCTCCAAGTCCTTTGAGGAGGCAAAACCTCAAAATCCTTTGAGGAGGCAAATCTCGAAGTCCTTTGAGGAGGCAAATCTCGAAGTCCTTCGAGGAGGCAAATCTTGAAGACCTCTGAGGAGGCAAATCTGGAAGTCCTCTGAGGAGGCAAAACCTCAAAGTCCTCTGAGGAGGCAAATTCTCAAAGCCCTCTGAGGAGGTAAAATCCCAAAGTCCTTTGAGGAGGCAAATCTCGAAGCCCTCTGAGGAGGCATCTCTTTATCCGACTCTCGGCAAGAAGGCAAGGTCTCCGCCACATGTATGTAACCCCCTCTCTCCTCCTCTTTGAATTTTGGCTCACCTAGGTGTCTACCACTAGCTTTGCCAAAATTGGGGGCAACTATAGACACCGGGTCCCGAGTCCGGCATAAAATGAAAATGGTGATTTTTTGATCCTTGATTATTCCCTCCAAAAAAAAAATGGAAAAAACTAATATATAATAAATATGTGTGTGAAATTAAAAATTAATTAGTTAATGTAGTTAGTTACTCGAGTAATTAATATTATTGTGTGATTAAAGTGCATGTATAATTAAAGTTTAAAGTGTATAATTAATTAGATAAAATATAAATATATATGATAATTGATTAATTATTGTAATGTTTAATTAATTAATGAATTAATGTGTATGTTTAATTAATTAATGTGTGTGTTATTTGAATTAAGTTAAATTAATTAAAATTAAGATATGAAAATGGGAGGAATTATTTGAAGGCATGAAAATTGAGGAAGTTACCATTACGCCCCCAAGTTGCCCTAGTTAAGGGGTATAAAAAGAATGAGAGGAGCAAAGGAAAAAGGGGGTCGGCTGGAACAAGAAAAGAAAAGAAATAGAAAATAGAAAGAGAGAAGAGAGAAGAGAGAGCAAGAACAGAGGAGGGAGGCCGGCCATAGAAAGAGCAAGAACAAACAAAATAAAAGAATAGAAAGGAAAAAGAAAAGGGAAAGGAAACCGAGAGCAAGCAAAAGAGAGCAAGGAAGAAGAAAGTGAGGGCAACAGAGAACAAAGAAATAGAAATAGAAAGTGAGAAGAGAAAAATAGAAAGAAAAGAGAGAGAGTGAAAGAGTGAGTAAGGGAAATAAATAAAGAAGAAAAGATGAACCAGGGACAGCCCACCGGAGCCAACGCCGGAGAGAAGTAGATAGGAGAGAGGAGAGAGAAAGAGAAACCGCGCTCCACGGCCAAACGCCACCTCCCACGGCGGCACGCGCCTCGCCCTCGGCACCGCCGTCACCAGACGAAGCCGTCCTCACCCTCCGATCGTCCACCGGTGGCCGGAAAGATGGCGCATGGAGGAAGAAGACCGAGACCTTCTGTGGAGTTTTCCGGCGACGGTAGACTGCCTTCCGACGCGTGAAGCCACCCGCGCCCCATCCGGTGACCTGAGCTTCCTTCCGGTGGTGGAGGTGACGGCCACCCTTGCTCCGGCGAGCCTCCGGCGAAGGTAATCCCTTTTCCATTATTATATAAATATACATACATATATATATATATATATATATATATATATATATATATATATATATTTATATTTATATTTATTTTATTATTAATATTATATATATATATATTTAATATATTTATTTCTGTTTTTCAAATATTATTATTAATATTAATAATATTAGTATTATTTGTTGATTAATATTGTTAATTATTTGTTTAGTATTAATATGAATATTGTTATTATTTGATCATTGTTATGTTAATGATTATTTTTGATATTATTATTTTATGGATTAATGCATTCCATATTTATTATTTTTAATATATTATTATTATTTGGCTAATATAAATATTATTATTTCTATTGGTTTTCATCACAACAAATTTATTATCATTTTATTTAATTATTTATTTAATTCATTTAATTATTCATTCATTTATTATTTCATTTAGTCAATTATAATTTTGATTATTTTCTATAATTTGTTTATTTATTCAATTATTTGATTATGTGTTTATTTGTTGATTTAAGTATTCATTTATCTATTACTAACTGACATTGCTGTCATGTTATGGCTGTAACCGAGAGTGACATGCGACTTGTTCGAGAAGCACACTCGAGAAAATAGTTTTGTATTTATTTATTTATTTAGAAATATGTAATTACTATTTTATTGCATTTTATGTATTTGTGGTTTGTAATAATAAATGATTTTTCGACCATGCTTAAAAGAACCACCACACAAATGTTTTATACCAAAATGAAATGTTTACTAAATAAAATTGGACCAATGTCCTATTTTTACCCAATAAAATCATCACATAAAAATTGTTTTCCATAATGAATGCATGCGAGGACCAATGTCCTCATTGTTAATGAATAACCCGTTTTATGCATGTATCGCACATTTACAAACGAGGGTTGTATTCTGCCCTTAGTATTATTGTAAATTTACTTCATGCTTTAATGCTATTTTATTTTATGCTCTTAAATGGATGAATGCGCTTTAATTTAAATTGCATCGTGTGGAGAGAGAGCGAATCAATGATAATTAAAATTTGATCATAAAATAATTGAGGTAGAAATAGATGAGAAATCCCGAACCCAGCTCTAGTCTTTGGGCTCAAAGAGGCGAGAGGTTTACCCTCCAAGACACCTCTTGTGTCACGAGGCTTTAGCGTTAATCCTAGGCTCCTTAGGGCAAGAGGTTACCCTCCAATACCCCCTTGGCTGGCCCAAAATGGATACTAAGCGCAGTCTTAGGCTCTCTGAGGCGAGAGAAACTTTCCCAATGTTCTATTGGGTGGCGACTCCATGAAACCTCCCTGTTGCCCAACATAGACGCACTTGCAATTTATTGCAAGCTGTCAACGGACCCACAATTGCCCGATCGCCCTCGAGCGGGCGGTCAGAAGGGCGGCCGCGGGGATCCGGCGCGCGTCACAAAGAAGAAGAAGAATAAGAAAATGCAGCAAACTTACCAAATGGAGGTTAAGAGATGATCAATTCCCACCAAAAACTCTTGGATCCAAGTTAGGGCACTCTAATGGAGAGAAAAAGGAAGAAGGGAAATAGAGAGAAGAGGGAAACGGGAAAGAGATGGAAATTATGGAAATTTCTACTTTCCCTTCTCTCTCTCTCCTTCTATAACCCTTTTCCTAACCCTAGCCACATGTCAACTCCTCATTGGTGGAATTTGACCACTCACACCCTACCAACATGCACTACACCACACACAATGCTCACTCTCATAACTCACACACTACAATCATATGCTCATGCACACACACTAACACAACCCAATGCACATACACCCTACTAACATATATGCACCCACACAATATTACAGCCCATAAAACATACATTTTACCCAAAATACCCTTGACACATGCCAAAACTCTCACACATGCACACATACACATGGCAAACATGGCTCAAACTGATAGGGGGGAATTGGGGTGTTACAACTCTCCCCTAGTAACAAGAATTTCGTCCTCAAAATTCTCACCTGAACTGAACAAATGAGGATACTAAATCCTCATCATCGCCTCTTGTTCCCAAGTCGCTTCCTTGACTTCGTGATGTTGCTAATGAACCTTGACCAAATGGACTAGCTAGTTTCTCAACTGTTTCACTTTTCGAGCTACAATAGTCTTTGGCTCTTCATCATAGGAGTAATTCGGCTGAATCCGAACATCTTGAACTGACAACACATGCGACGGATTCGATCTATACCATCGAAGCATGGAAACATGGAAGACGTCATGCATCTTAGCCAACTCCATTGGTAAAGTCAACCTATAGGCTACCGGGCCAACTCTCTCCAAAATCTCAAAAGGCCCAATGAACCAAGGACTAAGTTTACCTTTCTTGCCAAACCACAATACTTTCCTCCAAGGTGAAACCTTAAGGAAAACTTTATCCCCGACTTCAAACCGAATATCCTTTCTCTTCAGATTGGCATAGGATCTCTGCCTATCCTTAGCCACCTTCAAATTTCGCTGCACAACTTTGATCTTCTCTTCGGTATCCCTAATCATCTCTAGCCCAATAAAAGATTGCTCAGTTAACTCTGTCCAACAAACCCGAGTCCTACACAGTCGACCATACAAAGCCTCAAACGGTGACATACCAATGCTCAACTGATAACTGTTGCTGTAGGCAAACTCCATAAGCCACACATACTGATCCCAACTTTCAGAAAAATCCAAAGCATCCACTAAAATTTGGATAACTCGCTTAGACTGTCCATCTATCTGAGGGTGAAATGTTGTGCTGAAGTTCAACTTGGTACCCAAAGCTCTCTGCAACTCTTTACAGAACTTAGAAGTGAACCTTGGATCCCGATCTGAAACTATCGACAACGGCACTCCATAAAACTGAACTACTTCATCCACATATACACTGCCAACTTATCCATCGAGTAGTCCACTCTAACCAGCACAAAATGAGCTGACTTCGTAAGCTGATCTACAATAACCCAAACTAAATCATACTTCCTCTGAGTCACTGGCAAACCCGACACAAAATCCATGGTGATGTTATCCCATTTCCACTGAGGAACAGACAAAGGAGTGAGCAATCCCGAAGGGACTTGATGCTCGTCCTTTACCTGTTGACAAGTAAAACACTTTGCCATGAATTCCACAATGGCTCTGTGACACCCCCATCGCCGTCCCCATTGGAAGGACGCCGACGGGCGCACCACCCGACGCTCACTCACACAGATAAGCACATGCACAATGCGGAAGCATACATTCATACATAACATACATATGAAAATACAGGTTAATTAAAAGCTTGACTTACCTTGCGACACGGACTGATCATGCAATAACTCACACACACGCAGGCACTAAGCGGAAACATAAAGCGAATGATAAAACAAAAGAATAACTTAACATAACAACATACTAACGATTACATTCCCCAAAAGAAAACTTAAGATTCTTACATATCAAAACATAAGTACAATATTACAGAAATACAAAAACAAAGTACAGAAGCTGAACAAAATACAAAACTTCTAACTCCTACGTGGCCGACCTTGCAGAAGCGCGACTCGAACAGAACCAAACCTGCCACCTGCACGGGAAGGAAATCCGTGCTAAGCGATAAACGCTTAGTGGGGAGAACACACAAGAGTATGGACGGCCATTCACAATGGTCGCCTAGGCATATCACATTCAAATGGCAAATGCGGATATATAACACATATATAATCAGACTTGCATAGTAAAGGCATTCATACGAAAACTCACATGCATAATCATATACATACGTTGAGAATGGGCCAAAACAGACATAATACAAAACACGATACAAGTATCATCATGCAGAGCCACATATAATATCACAAGCATATACTTACACCGGTATCAAAATCAGTACCTTACCGTGCGAAGTCACATGAGACTTACACAAGCTGTTGCCATAACCAAAAACCCATGCATGAACTGACAACTCAATCAAATGCAACACAGTTCCCATATGATAACACAACCAACTATCATGTTAAGCGTACTAGTATCTAACATACTTTTATTATGCCATTCACACACTAGCCAAAAACTAAGGAACGACATCCAAAGCACCACACATCAGCTGCGCAACTCTAATACATAACATATCATGTTGAAAACACTTCAATAGCAGAGACTGAAGACATAATCACATAACTTCACATTCATACTAACACTATGCAGAAAATACAATTACATCTTAAGTACATACCGACACACTGATCCGGTTCACCTGCTTATAAATAACAAAACCATGTTTGAGTCACATACATAATATATTAGTCCAATTACATTCAAAGCATTCAGAAACTTATAACAAATCACATGACAAGTACGGATAATCATGTTAGACATAAAATCATACTTATATAATACAGACATACATTCTAAAACCCAAAGTCACGTTCATGTACATATAAACTGATTCCTGGAGTCCTTATCATGCTCAATCGGATATCACATTCTTATGGTCATTTCAAAGTAACACAAACCAGTAAAGCACCTGCTGACTCACAATAGTGGATAACGAGTAAACTGATTAGTACCTTACGGGTACAAGTCGGCCAAAGGGTACCTTACGGGTACGAATCGAAAACCATTTTATTTTGTTACAAAAGCATTTTACTGAAGGGGGATCTTAACACGATCCAAACACATTAAAAAGGATCGCGAGGATCCATACTGATAGAGGGTTCGCAAGGAACCAAACGGGGGACCTGATCAGGGTCCAAACGTCCAAAGGGCTGCAGCTAACTGATCTCTATTAGGCATGCCTAACTATCCACTAGACTGACTCTCGCAGGTCATGCATAAAACAATTCATGTTTCGAATCGCATAACGCATAAATGTATATACATCATGCATAAACCAGAATACAATAGACATATAAATATGCTCATAAAGTCCGTCATATATCATACAATTCTATTGCAAAACATAATACACTAAACACACTTGAACATTAAACAATATTCTAAAGCATGTCAAGAATCAGGTATAGAAGCACTACCATGCCAATGATTAACGATACAAAATCCTACTTATGCGTTAGAAGAGGATAACTAAATATAAATCATACATAATCCAAATTACGTCTAAGCATAATTCATTGAGTTCAAAGGCTAAAGCATAATAATGCATTTAGACATTAACCATACTATTCAAATAAACTTGACATAGCATCACATCAATCATACCTAATACCATTCATATTCTGAAGCTTGCAATAATTCAATCTATCACATTTTAGCACTACTCAATATACTAAAGCATGAAAGGAACACATGTGGAATCATATTATGCCAATGACCAAAGACGCATCATCTTAATCGGGGAAGGTACAACAATAATCTTAAGCATGGCAAATTATTCTTAAAGAAGGAACATACTAAAGATATGCGTAACATAATTTTCATTAAAACAGAACATGTTTGGAACTAAACAGTTAGAAAGTTAGCCTTCATAAATCTTCGCATTCAAAATATGACATGCAATAAAGATCACAACAATAAGCATATCTCAATCCAAACCATACAGTTAAAATCCCACAATCATTTAACAGGATCACTGTAATCCAAAACTTATTCCAAAATACCACATATAACTTATCATAGATAACATATTATTAATATCAAACAAATTGGGATAATCAATCATATCAGCAAGGTAATATAGCACACAGTAAAGGAAAATACCATAAAAAAAACGTTTGGAAATCATTTTATAAAAACTGGTCGCTTGGGGAAAGAAAAACAGAAGCAAAACAGAAGAGTCGGGCAACCTGAGCAACCTTCACATCACGTGAAGGTTGCTCACGTCGCATGAGCATAGCTCACGCCTCGTGAGCATTGCTCACGTCGCGTGAGCATAGCTCACGTCGCGTGAGCATTGCTCACGTAGCGTGAGCATGGCTCACCTAGCGTGAGCATGGCTCACGTCACGTGAGCATAGCTCACGTAGCATGAGCCGCCTCCTTCTTCTTCCCCGCTATCGCAAACATGCAGATTTTCCATCGTTACCCAGAAATTCTTTCTAAAATCTCTCAGAATTCATTCAATCATGCATAAACTCTTACCTTATTACTCAAATGCATATCACAACATACTCAAGATCAAACTAAACTCAACATTCCAGAAATTAATCAAAACAAACAAAATCAAGCATAACCACATTCAAGTTTCTTAAGAGTATAAACCCTAAAAATTACAGTTAGTTAGAAACCCATACTCAGTACTTCCAATTCGATTCATATCATGCATTACTAACACATCCACTCACATAAATCATGCATATACATTCAAAAACACACCAACTTCCAGAGATTAAACAAAACATACATTTACATCCTACGTGAGAATAGGGCAGAGACATTCCTTAAACACACAAACTGGAATTGAAGAACAGAGAGCTCCCAAACATTGCATGCATTCAAATACACTTCCAAACCTGGAAATGGTGATCCAAAATCACACTTCAAGATCAACCCTCAATCCTTTCCTTGCCTTTACTTTGCTTCTTCTTGCAATCCAAAGCTTGCACAAACAAGAATCCATAGTTACTCTTCAAAACCCTAACTCAACCAAAAACCAGGAGAAGAACAACAACAACAACATGCAGGAAACAGAAATTCCAACTCACCTCTTTAAGCAAAACACACTTCAAGCCAAGCACAACTCCAAGCCAAAGAGAACGAAAGGAAAAGCAAAGAAGGAAGAGGAGAAGAAGAACGGGAGGCGTGAGGGGAGAGAACGAACGGGAATGCTATCTGTGTTCTCTCTCTCTTCCTCTTTCCTTTCTTCTATTCTTCATTCAATGCCCACCTAACAAACCCACATGGCAGCTCCCAATAGGACCACAAAATCCACTTAAACTTTTCCAAACCAATGCACCATAAACACATAACCACACAATAAAAACTCTTAGTCCATTTATATCCTACTTCCATACACCTCAAGCACACACCAACATTTCTCCACTTACTTAATTAATTACTTACCATTAAATCCTTATTATCCAAATTCCTCAAGCACAAATTACCGAAATACCCTTGCTTAACCCGACTAACATACACATTCCGGCCAGGGCTATTTTGGGGTGTGACAGGCTCTCTTCATCCCAGACCACTAGTAGAACTGCTTTATATCCTGATATATCTTCTCACTACCAGGATGCATAGTAAAGACCGTAGTGTGTGCCTCACTCAAAAGTTTCTTCCTTAACTCATCATTCTTGGGCACACACAAGCGATCCCTATACATAAGTACCCCATCCAAAATTGAAAAATTAGACTGCTTACCCTGCTGAACCTCTTGCAAAACTCGTTGTAATCTAACATCATCCTTCTGAGCGTCCACAATCGACTGTCTCAAAGTTGGCTGGACTCTCAATTGGGCAACCAAAGTACCATCCAAATCAAACCTCCATTTGAATCGCCTCAAGAACAAAGCCAAAATCGACTTCTGACTCAAAGCATCTGCAACCACATTGGCTTTACCCGAATGGTAATCCACAATGCAGTCGTAGTCCTTGAACAACTCTAACCATCGACGCTGCCTCATGTTCAACTCTTTCTGCGTGATGAGATATTTCAAACTCTTATAGTCCATAAAAATCCTACACTTCTCCCCATACAAATAATGCTGCCAAATCTTCAAAGAAAAGATCACAGCTGCCAATTCTAAATCATGCGTCGGATAGTTTTTCTCATGTGGCTTCAACTGACGTGACGCATAAGCCACAACTTTACCCTCTTGCATCAACACACATCCGAGTCCAATACCCGAAGCATCACTGTATATCACAAACTCCTTACCCGAGGTGGGTTGAGTCAGTACAGGAGCTTCAACTAACAAACACTTCAACCTCTCAAAGCACAATTGACACTTATCCGACCACTCAAATCTGACTCCTTTCCTCAACAATCTAGTCATAGGAGCCGCAATAACCGAAAAACCCTTCACAAATCGACGGTAGGAGCCTGCTAAACCAAGGAAGCTTCTCACCTCAGGAACATTCCTAGGTGCTTTCCAATCCATAATCGCCTCAATCTTAGCTGGATCCACTTGAATACCCTTAGCCGATACAATATGACCCAAGAAAGACACCTCTCAAAGCCAAAAGTCACACTTGCTAAGCTTAGCAAATAAACGGTGCTCCCTCAAAACTTGCAATACTAACCGAAGATGCTCTTCATGCTCACTCTCATCCTTCGAGAAAACTAAAATGTCATCTATAAACACTACTACAAATCGGTCGAGATATGGCCTAAACACTCGGTTCATCAAATCCTTCTTGGAAAAGACACCCTCACCTCTGAGTTGATCAAACAAATCCTCGACTCTTGGCAAGGGATACTTGTTCTTCACTGTGACCTTGTTAATTTGCCTATAGTCGATAAACATCCTCAAAGAACCATCTTTCTTCTTAACGAACAAAATCGGTGCTCCCCATGGAGATATGCTGGGTCGAATAAACCCCTTATCCAATAACTCTTGTAGCTAAGTTTTGAGTTCTCTAAACTCTACAAGATCCATCCAATAAGGTGCTTTTGAAATGGGTGAAGTACCCGGCAAAATCTCTATGGACAACTCCACTTCTCTCTCGGGAGGCAACCCAGGCAACTCACTTGGAAACACATCACTAAATTCCCTAATAACGAGGATATCCTCAATCTCTACCTGATCATGATTAGAGTCCAAAACAACTGCTAAGAATGCCTCACAACCTTTCCTCATAAACCGCTTAGCTTGCATGGTAGAGATCACATTACTCAAAGAACTTAAACCCAAACCTTTAACCACAACCGAAGACTGATCTCTATCTCGTAACACAACTACCTTTCTATGACAATCAACTACTGCCCAATGCTTACTAAGCCAATCCATACCCAAAATTAAATCAAACTCTCAAAAATGCAACTCGATCAAATCAGCGGGAAACTCAACACCCTAAACCAAAAGAGGACAATTCCTATGCACTCTACTTACATTGACACTATGCTCTAAAGGACTGGTCACACAAACCTCATAATCTAACTGGACAACATCATGCATCTTATCAAAAAATATACTCATGCACAAATATGAGTGTGTGGAGCCAGGGTCAATTAGAGCATATAACTCAGTGTCAAAGAGTAGGAACTTACCAACAATCACATCCAGAGCATCTTGCTCATCCCGAGCTCCCATGGCATAAGCTCTAGCAGGAATCGTCAAAGGACAGTCAACGGTCTCTGATGGAGTGTGACGCGCGTCGGACCAGCAAGGCCCTCATTTAACCCGTTTTTAGGTTTCGAGGGATTGGTTCGCGTCTTTTGATCTTGGGTTACACGAGATATTTTGGAATCCCCTACCCAATGGAACATTGGGTGGTTCATCTAATCCCATGAAACCTTTAGGCACCTGTAGACACCGGGTCCCGAGTAGCCAAGATCAGGATTACCCAATGATGAAATTAAGTGTGCCGATTTATAGGCAAAAAGAATGAAGTTGGAAGTGACGATTTCCTTGTCGATTTGTTGTTTTAAAATTAAATAAAAATGTATTTCAAAAATATTTTTTAAGGTATTTTAAAATTTATTTTGTGATGAAAAAAGTGAGTTTTTAAATTATTATATTTTATAGGAATTTAAAAAAAAATTCCGCGTGAGGGACGGGCTGCCCGTCGATCACGCCTACGCACGGGCAGGCTATCGGTCACGCCTACACACGGGCAGGCCGTCGGTCGGCCCCTCCGCGCCCCTGTTCGTCCGTTTTGCCTATTTTGGCCATTTTGGCCATAACTTCTTCATTTTAAATGCTTTTTAACTCATTTTTTTTGCAAAATTTAATTCAAAAAGCCTTCTATCTTCCAACCCAATAAATTCAGTGGTTTTTTGTAAATAGGGGAATTAAATTAATTTAATTTCTTAATTAAAAAATCTGAATTTTAAGGGGGAATAAAAAAAGTTTTTTAGTGGGAATTAGGGGGGATTTTTCTTTAGAAAACATTTTTTTTCTTCTTCTCTCTTCTCTCAACCAAATTCTCTCAATTTCTGAAGGAATTTCCAGCAATTCATGAGACAAAAAAATAACAATTTTTGTTCTTGAGAATTGTAATGGCCGCATTACACCCTAGTTATTTTGGTATGTCATGTGAAGTATGTAGGTATATTTATTAAGAGATAATTTTTGATTTAAAGAGTGTTTAGATAATTAATTATAGAGGTGGATTAATCTGAAAATAAAAGAAGGATTTAATTGCAAAAATAAAAAGTATATAAGTGAGTAAAATGACATTATGCATGGGTAAATAAATGAAGGATTAACTAAGTTAATTAACAAAGGATTAAGGTAGAAAATAATAGGTAATTAATTGTATGTAGGAGCAGATTTTTGTTAGTGGGAAATGATGGAACATTTGAGAATTTAAATAAGAGAAGTGGGAGCAGATTTTTAGTGGGAATTGATGGAACATTTGAGGAGTTAAATAAGAGTAGTGGAAGCTAATGGAGGGCAGTTTTTATTAGTGGGTTTTGCTGTAGATTTATGAAGAGTGGACTTATAATCAATTAGCATTAAGTGTCTAGTGGAAGAGAAAAGTTAGTGGCTTGTGGGGTTTCCATTTTCTGCATCTTTATACAAAGATTGGAGCCTTCTTTAGTCTTTATTTTGTGAGAAAGAAAGAGAGAGGGAGAGCTGAAATTCGTATGTCTTAGAGAGTCATTCTTTTGCACTTGTTTTTCAGCAAATTAAGCTCTCTTCTCCCTTCAAAACTCTGCCTTGAGTGAGTGTTAGTTGGAAAGGTTGTATACATGTAAATTAAGAGCAAAGATCAAGGATTTGTAAGGTAAAATGATGGTATAATCATGCATGTAAAATTCTATTTCATCTACCTATTCTTAGTGTGATTTTATGAGGTTATTATGAGGAATATTAATGCTGAAAATACATGCTTAATAGCTGAAGAAAAGAGGAAGCTTAAAGGCAAAGCAAAGGTTGGGGAATCAAGTGAACAACAACCCCATTAGGAGCTTAGGAGTGTGAGGTTTGGGAACTAGCCAAAATGTATTGCATGTGTATTTTGGTTGCTAAAGTTGATGAATATGTTAATGCATGTTAATTTGTAATAATGAAAGAGTAAATTTAGGCAAGAATAAAATGAGATGTGGTAAATTTACATGCTGAAGTGATGATGAATGCATGCACATGTTGTTTAATGAGTTGCATGTTGGGTTGATGATGATTAAATGAACATGTTGATGCATGTTTTTGTATGTGTAAATGAGACAACAAATTCAGGTAAGAAGATAGTAAGTTTGGGGTTCAAATCATCACTAAAAAGGTGTATTTTTGAGGTGTATAAATTCTGGATTTTGTTAGAGTAAAGTGCAGCTTGATTTCTGAATTTTCCAGGAGTCACACGGCGGTCAGGAATGGCCTCACCACCGTGTGAATCGTGGTTTTTCTATAATAATTCTAATCTGGCAAGTCACACGGCGGTGAGGCTTTTCCATACCGCCGTGTGACATGTTAAATTTTGAAGAATAACCAGATCTGTTACTTTACACGGCAGTGAGGAATATCCATACCGCCGTGTAAAGTGTCACTGTCCACCAAACTTGTCTTTTTGCAAATGTGATTATTTGTTACCCCCTAAATGGCTTAAATACTTCAAATGCTTTGTGTTAACACCCTAAATATTCATCTAGAAAATGCAAGCATGAGATAAGCATGAATATGTAATTAGTGGGTATTATTGCTTGAAAATGAGGTGATAAAATATTAAGTATAATTAAGCATGAAGTAAATATATATTTCAGGGTATATTCTGAAATGCGATTGAGATAATTACATGATCAAATATGTTTGACAAATATTCTGGTGTATGATTTATTTGAAGGAAAGGAATACCTTGTATATGCCAATAAGTTTAGGTATGTGTATGATGAGCAATTAAGCATGATGAGCATGAAATGGAATATTTAAGATGATCTACCTTTTTGTTGATGATGTGTGCAATATGTTTGGCATAACCTGAATAATATAAATAATTAATAAAAAGTTAAGCCTGCAAGTCAAGTGTTGGATAGGTAGGCATGCCTATAGAGGGTCTCTGAGCTGCAGCATAAGTAAGTTAAAGAAAGTTTGATTCTGATGATATGATTTTGATTGAATCCTTGCTGGATTTCAAGCTATGTAAGAATGAATAAGAAGGGTACCCATAAGTATGAAAGTTTTATATGATGAATGTACCCAAGGGGTACCAAGATATATGAAAATTCTGTCTGAAAGAAGTACCTTCGAGGTACCTATATTCTGTTTATAAGAAGTACCTTTGAGGTACCTATATTCTGTCTGAAAATTACCCGTTATCCATAACTTTGAATTGCAGGCAAAATAATCGAATAAATGAAAAGAAAAGAAAAGGGCGAAAATAATTTGATAAACGTAAAATAAAGCTATGTGCAAGAATTATTTGGATGGATAATCAATTGACATGATAAATATATTAAAGAAATGAAGATATGTTAGAAAGATAAATATTATGAGTTGATACAGTATTATTGGATGAAATGAGATGCTAGCATGTTAACCTATTTGTTGATGAGGCATGTTTTTGTATATCATAAATATTGTTGTATCATATTGCCTGTTATGTTTGTGTTCCCCACTAAGCATAAAATGCTTAGCACGGATTTTCTCTAATCCGTGCAGGTACAGACGGAGGTTTCTGAAGGACGACTCCGCAGGGCAACGGTCAACACTAGGTTTAGTGTAGGTTTTGGGTTATCTTTTTGGGATATGTATGTTGTTCTAATTTTATAAAATAATGATGAAAAGTCTATGATGTACAAAATATGTTTCGGCATGTAAGTCTAAAGATAATAACATAGTATGTGTAAGATGGATAATAAGTAAAGTGGTGTGCTCGTGAGATGTAATAAGTTTATGTGTGATGCATGTGGAATGGATTGGGTAAATGTAAGAATAAATTTTATTTGAGCAAGTTTTTTTTTTAAGATCATGTTTAACTCAGTATATGTAAGTGTTTTTGTGTGCACGGTCATTTTCTATCGGTTTAGCTGCTTCAGCTTTAACGGTTGGAAATGGGCGTCACAAGTTGTGGTATCAGAGCATTTGGTTTAGTCTTTTCTGGGAATAATGGGTAGATAGGATGTGTATAGTATGTTGACCTAATGCGGAAGTCCTTATTTAATTTGTGTAGTTTCAAAGATGGAACTTAACCGCCAAGTGATAGAAGAAACAGCTGAAAGTGTCAACCCTCGAGAAGCTGAAAGGACGGGCACTAGACAGACTGGGCCAGATAGGCAAGGAAATGAGGTTCCAATAGGACCTATGGAAGCTGTGATGAAAATAACACAAGATATGGCAAGGTTTATGGAGCGAATGATGGCACCCAGGCTACCAATAGAGTCTTTAAGAAAGCATGGAGCTGAAGAATTCTTTGGGACAAAGTTAGATGAATCTGAAAAAGCTGAATACTGGATTGAAAAAGTAGAAAGAATTCTCCAGGAGATACGGTGTCCTAAAGATCAATGGCTTGAGTGTGTGGTGTCTTTGCTACAAGGTGCTGCATATGACTGGTGGAAGCTGGTATTACAGAATCCTGAGCTTCCTAATCCTGTGGATTGGGATTTCTTTGAAAGTGAATTCAGGCACAAGTTCCTTACTAAGGCATATCAAGAAGCAAACTGGAAGAAGTTCCTAAGCTTAAAGCAGAGAGCTATGACTGTTTCTGAGTATGAGGCTGAATTCTGCAGATTAAGTAAGTATGCTCCTAAGAAGGTTTTGAATGAAAGTTTGAGGTGTCAATAATTTGAGGAAGGGCTGAATGAAGACATAAAGGCTTTGCTGATTTCTTTGACCACTGATCAAAATGTGAGCTACTACAGAATAGTTCAGGCAGCCTTGAGAGCTGAAAAAGAATCTAGAAGCTCAAAAAGAATGGAGGCAGAAAAGAAGTGCCAATAGAGGAGGATTTAATCAGGCGAAAAGGCCACGGGTTTCTACTATGGTACCACCAGCAGAATCTAGGTATGGTCCTTCAGCAAGAGGAAAGAAATGGGGAAAACCTCCAGTAGCTCATCAGAGTCGAGGAACAACTAGTGGCAGGAGTGAAATACCTGAGTGTTCTCATTGCAGAAAAAGACATTGGGGTGAGTGTTGGAAGGTTATAGGTGCTTGTTTCGGATGTGGAAGCACGGAACATTTTATTGCCAATTGCCCTCAACCACGTGTAGCAGTGAGTAATCAACAGGAGCAAAGTAGAGGTGGTTCAAATATGCCTTCTGTTAACAGAGGAAGAGGTAGAGGATGTGGCAGAGGAAGTCAGTCAAGGTGGGCAGCTGATTCTGAGGCTGTGGATAGGCCTGGTGCAGGGTCTATTCGTGCTTATGCAATGAAGGCTCGTGAGGAGCAAGATGCACCTGAAATGATAGCAGGTACTTTTCTGTTTAATGATATGGAAATGTTTGCTCTTATTGATCCTGGATCTACGCATTCATACATATGTTCTGATAAGATAAGTGAAAGCATGCCTAAAGCCGAATGTTTAGCGTATGATATATGTGTAACAAGTCCTCTGGGGAGTTCTGTGTATGTGAATCGGGTACATAGGAATTGCGCATTACGAGTGCAAGGTTATGAATTTCCTGTAGATTTGATTGAGTTACCCTTTGATGAGTTTGACTTGATTTTGGGTATGGATTGGTTAACTAAGTATGACGCTGATGTGAAGTGTAAAAGAAAGATTGTGATGCTTAGTGATGACAAAGGGAATAGAGTGGCAATAAAAGGGGTTTGTACAAATCCTCTTGTGAATGTGATAACTGCGATGCGAGCCAGTCGATGTTTAAGAAAAGGATGTGAAGCTTATCTTGCTTTGGTTTTGGATAATAAGAGAGAGAATGTGAAGCTGCAAGATATACCGATTGTAAGGGAATTTACTGATGTGTTTCCAGAAGAATTGGGTGGTATACCACCACTAAGGGAAGTAGAGTTATCTATTGATGTGTTACCGGGAACGACACCAGTGTCTAAGGCACCATACAGAATGGCTCCAACAGAATTGAAGGAACTGAAGGTTCAATTGCAAGAATTGTTAGATAGGGGTTTTATAAGACCCAGTGTGTCACCATGGGGAGCACCTGTTTTGTTTGTTAAGAAGAAAGATGGCACGATGAGAATGTGTATTGATTACCGACAGCTGAATAAGGTGACAGTGAAGAATCGGTATCCCTTGCCACGGATTGAAGATTTGTTTGATCAGTTAAGAGGAGCAGGTGTGTTCTCCAAGATTGATTTGCGTTCTGGGTATTATCAGTTACAAGTAAAGAAAGAAGATATACCTAAAACAGCATTCAGAACTCGGTATGGACATTATGAATTTTTAGTAATGCCATTCGGGTTGACAAATGCGCCTGCTGCATTTATGGACTTGATGAATCGAGTATTCAGGCCTTATCTTGATCAGTTTGTAGTGGTGTTCATCGACGATATTCTGGTTTATTCCAAGGATGAGAAAGAACATGAGCAACATCTAAGAATGGTACTTCAGACGCTACGGCAACATCAGTTGTATGCCAAGTTGAGTAAATGTGAATTTTGGTTGCGGGAAGTATCTTTTCTGGGTCATATAATATCTTCTGAGGGGATTAAAGTGGATCCAGCTAAGATAGAAGCTGTTGTGAACTGGAAGCCACCTAGGAATGTGCTTGAAGTTCGTAGTTTCTTGGGTTTGGCAGGATATTACAGAAGGTTTGTGAAAGGATTTTCAGTGATAGCTTCACCTATGACCAGGTTGCTACGAAAAGGAGTGAAGTATGTGTGGTCTGAAAAATGTCAGCAGAATTTTGATCAGTTGAAAAAGATGTTAGTAGAGGCCCCGGTTCTTACGCAACCTATGTTTGGTAAAGAGTATGTGTTCTACACAGATGCCTCTGGAGTGGGATTAGGATGTGTGCTTATGCAAGATGGAAAGGTGGTAGCCTATGCATCCAGGCAACTAAAGCCGCATGAGCAGAATTATCCAACTCATGATTTAGAATTGGCTGCAATAGTGTTTGCCTTAAAGATATGGCGACATTATCTGTATGGTGAGAAGTGTAAAATCTACACCGATCACAAAAGTTTGAGATATCTGCTTACCCAAAAGGAGTTGAATTTGAGGCAAAGAAGATGGTTAGAGTTGTTTAAAGATTATGACTGCATAGTAGATTATCATCCGGGAAAAGCAAATGTGGTAGCGGATGCATTAAGTAGGAAGATAGTTTCAGCGATGCAGTTGAAACAGGTAAGATGGAGATGTGCAGCTGATGAAGCTTTGCTTGTTCATTTAAAAGCAAGACCTGTATTGATAGATGATCTATTAGTAGCTCAGAAAAATGATTCTAAGTTACAGCAAGTATGGCAGTCAGTTGGCAAAGGTGATAACTGTGATTATACGGTGGATAAAAATGGAGTAATACGGCATAAGAACAAGATATGTGTGGCTGATGATAAAGAATTGAAGAAAAGATTGCTTCATGAAGCACATAACACAGTTTTCACTATGCATCCGGGCGGAAATAAAATGTATCAGGATCTGAAACCATTGTATTGGTGGCCAGGTATGAAGAAAGATATAATTGAGTATGTATCTAAATGTCTTACCTGTCAGCAAGTTAAAGCAGAGCATCAAGTACCTCAAGGGATGTTGAATCCACTCCCTATTCCACAGTGGAAATGGGATAATGTCACAATGGATTTTGTCACAGGATTGCCTTTAACTTCAAAACAACAAGATGCAGTATGGGTGATTGTGGACAGATTTTCAAAGTCAGCACATTTCATTCCAGTTCGGATGGACTATTCTCTTGATAAGTTGGCTGATCTGTATGTTAAAGAGATAGTTCGTCTTCATGGAGTACCTTTGACAATTGTGTCTGATAGGGATCCCCGGTTTACTTCCAAGTTTTGGAAGAGGTTACAAGCTGCTTTGGGAACAAGGTTGAATTTCAGTACAGCTTTCCATCCACAGACAGACGGGCAATCGGAAAGAATTATTCAGATTTTGGAGGATTTGATGCGGGCATGTGTTCTGGATTTCTCCAAGAGTTGGGACAAATACCTTCCACTCATGGAGTTTGCTTATAATAATAGTTATCAAACCAGCATTGGCATGGCGCCATATGAGGTGCTGTATGGAAGAAGATGTCGTACACCAGTATGTTGGACAGAGTTAAATGAAAATAGAATTATTGGGCCGGATCTTGTGAGAGATACTGAGGAAAAAGCTAAGATGATTCAGCAAAGGCTAAAAGCAGCAAGTGATAGACAAAAATCTTATGCTGACTTGAAGCGAAGAGACATTGAGTACCAAGTAGGCGATAAAGTATTTCTGAAGGTGTCGCCTTGGAGGAAAGTATTGAGGTTTGGTAATAAAGGGAAATTAAGTCCAAGGTTTATTGGACCTTATGAGATTTTGGAAAGAATAGGTTCTGTGGCATATCGTTTAGCTTTGCCTCCAGCATTAAGCAAGTTACATGATGTGTTCCACGTATCTATGCTGAGACGATATAGATCAGATAAATCTCATGTGTTGTCTGTACAAGAAGTAGAAGTGCAACCGGATTTCTCCTATGATGAAAAACCAAAGACAATTCTAGCACGAGAAGTAAGGCAACTTCGAAATAAGCAGATACCACTTGTTAAAGTACTCTGGCAACATCACGGAGTAGAAGAAGCAACTTGGGAACCAGAAGCTGCTATGCGTGAACAACATCCTCATTTGTTTGACGCAGGTATGAATTTCGAGGACGAAATTCTTTAAGGAGGGGAGAGTTGTAATGGCCGCATTACACCCTAGTTATTTTGGTATGTCATGTGAAGTATGTAGGTATATTTATTAAGAGATAATTTTTGATTTAAAGAGTGTTTAGATAATTAATTATAGAGGTGGATTAATCTGAAAATAAAAGAAGGATTTAATTGCAAAAATAAAAAGTATGTAAGTGAGTAAAATGACATTATGCATGGGTAAATAAATGAAGGATTAACTAAGTTAATTAACAAAGGATTAAGGTAGAAAATAATAGGTAATTAATTGTATGTAGGAGCAGATTTTTGTTAGTGGGAAATGATGGAACATTTGAGAATTTAAATAAGAGAAGTGGGAGCAGATTTTTAGTGGGAATTGATGGAACATTTGAGGAGTTAAATAAGAGTAGTGGAAGCTAATGGAGGGCAGTTTTTATTAGTGGGTTTTGCTGTAGATTTATGAAGAGTGGACTTATAATCAATTAGCATTAAGTGTCTAGTGGAAGAGAAAAGTTAGTGGCTTGTGGGGTTTCCATTTTCTGCATCTTTATACAAAGATTGGAGCCTTCTTTAGTCTTTATTTTGTGAGAAAGAAAGAGAGAGGGAGAGCTGAAATTCGTATGTCTTAGAGAGTCATTCTTTTGCACTTGTTTTTCAGCAAATTAAGCTCTCTTCTCCCTTCAAAACTCTGCCTTGAGTGAGTGTTAGTTGGAAAGGTTGTATACATGTAAATTAAGAGCAAAGATCAAGGATTTGTAAGGTAAAATGATGGTATAATCATGCATGTAAAATTCTATTTCATCTACCTATTCTTAGTGTGATTTTATGAGGTTATTATGAGGAATATTAATGCTGAAAATACATGCTTAATAGCTGAAGAAAAGAGGAAGCTTAAAGGCAAAGCAAAGGTTGGGGAATCAAGTGAACAACAACCCCATTAGGAGCTTAGGAGTGTGAGGTTTGGGAACTAGCCAAAATGTATTGCATGTGTATTTTGGTTGCTAAAGTTGATGAATATGTTAATGCATGTTAATTTGTAATAATGGAAGAGTAAATTTAGGCAAGAATAAAATGAGATGTGGTAAATTTACATGCTGAAGTGATGATGAATGCATGCACATGTTGTTTAATGAGTTGCATGTTGGGTTGATGATGATTAAATGAACATGTTGATGCATGTTTTTGTATGTGTAAATGAGACAACAAATTCAGGTAAGAAGATGGTAAGTTTGGGGTTCAAATCATCACTAAAAAGGTGTATTTTTGAGGTGTATAAATTCTGGATTTTGTTGGAGTAAAGTGCAGCTTGATTTCTGAATTTTCCAGGAGTCACACGGCGGTCAGGAATGGCCTCACCACCGTGTGAATCGTGGTTTTTCTATAATAATTCTAATCTGGCAAGTCACACGGCGGTGAGGCTTTTCCATACCGCCGTGTGACATGTTAAATTTTGAAGAATAACCAGATCTGTTACTTTACACGGCAGTGAGGAATATCCATACCGCCGTGTAAAGTGTCACTGTCCACCAAACTTGTCTTTTTGCAAATGTGATTATTTGTTACCCCCTAAATGGCTTAAATACTTCAAATGCTTTGTGTTAACACCCTAAATATTCATCTAGAAAATGCAAGCATGAGATAAGCATGAATATGTAATTAGTGGGTATTATTGCTTGAAAATGAGGTGATAAAATATTAAGTATAATTAAGCATGAAGTAAATATATATTTCAGGGTATATTCTGAAATGCGATTGAGATAATTACATGATCAAATATGTTTGACAAATATTCTGGTGTATGATTTATTTGAAGGAAAGGAATACCTTGTATATGCCAATAAGTTTAGGTATGTGTATGATGAGCAATTAAGCATGATGAGCATGAAATGGAATATTTAAGATGATCTACCTTTTTGTTGATGATGTGTGCAATATGTTTGGCATAACCTGAATAATATAAATAATTAATAAAAAGTTAAGCCTGCAAGTCAAGTGTTGGATAGGTAGGCATGCCTATAGAGGGTCTCTGAGCTGCAGCATAAGTAAGTTAAAGAAAGTTTGATTCTGATGATATGATTTTGATTGAATCCTTGCTGGATTTCAAGCTATGTAAGAATGAATAAGAAGGGTACCCATAAGTATGAAAGTTTTATATGATGAATGTACCCAAGGGGTACCAAGATATATGAAAATTCTGTCTGAAAGAAGTACCTTCGAGGTACCTATATTCTGTTTATAAGAAGTACCTTTGAGGTACCTATATTCTGTCTGAAAATTACCCGTTATCCATAACTTTGAATTGCAGGCAAAATAATCGAATAAATGAAAAGAAAAGAAAAGGGCGAAAATAATTTGATAAACGTAAAATAAAGCTATGTGCAAGAATTATTTGGATGGATAATCAATTGACATGATAAATATATTAAAGAAATGAAGATATGTTAGAAAGATAAATATTATGAGTTGATACAGTATTATTGGATGAAATGAGATGCTAGCATGTTAACCTATTTGTTGATGAGGCATGTTTTTGTATATCATAAATATTGTTGTATCATATTGCCTGTTATGTTTGTGTTCCCCACTAAGCATAAAATGCTTAGCACGGATTTTCTCTAATCCGTGCAGGTACAGACGGAGGTTTCTGAAGGACGACTCCGCAGGGCAACGGTCAACACTAGGTTTAGTGTAGGTTTTGGGTTATCTTTTTGGGATATGTATGTTGTTCTAATTTTATAAAATAATGATGAAAAGTCTATGATGTACAAAATATGTTTCGGCATGTAAGTCTAAAGATAATAACATAGTATGTGTAAGATGGATAATAAGTAAAGTGGTGTGCTCGTGAGATGTAATAAGTTTATGTGTGATGCATGTGGAATGGATTGGGTAAATGTAAGAATAAATTTTATTTGAGCAAGTTTTTTTTTTAAGATCATGTTTAACTCAGTATATGTAAGTGTTTTTGTGTGCACGGTCATTTTCTATCGGTTTAGCTGCTTCAGCTTTAACGGTTGGAAATGGGCGTCACAAGAATTTTTCAATTGACAACTTTTTACTTTAAGACAAATAAACTAATTGTTTGTTCTTGAGTAAAAGTTATCTTTCAATATTTTATTTTTTCTTCTAATCATATTTTTTCAAATCAAGACAAGGAATTGGATCATTCACCTTCATTTCTTCAAGATCAATTTTGAGGGTAAACATTCTTGGCTCAATTTTTTAGTTTAATTTTAATTTGTCTTTTTATTTTTAATTAACTAGTTAACATGTAAATTCTTTTAGTTTTATTATTTTCTTCTTATTTCTTGTTTTTTACTTTCTAATTAACTAATCAACACGTAAATTCTTTTAGATCTATTATTTACTTGTTCATATTTCTTATTTCTTCTTTAATTGTTCATGCTATTATTTTTTTGTTCATATTATTTCAATTGTTTAATTGTTCATATTGTTCAAGTTGTTCATATTGTTCATCTTCTTTTATTATTATTATTATTATTATTATTATTATTATTATTATTATTATTATTATTATTATTATTGATTGTTCATATTCTTTATTATTATTATTATTGTATTTGATTGTTCATATTTTTTGTTATTATTGTGTTATTATTATTGTAGTTATTACCATCATTAGTATTATTATTATTATTATCCTTATTCTTGTTTAATTTTATTATTACTATTATTATTTATTTCTTATGCATGTTGATTTTATTATTACTTTTGCTTTTTATACATGTTGCTATTATTAATATGTTTTATGCATGCTGAATTTTATATGTATTATACTTTTTATGCATGATTGGATATTATAATTATTATTTTATGTGTTTTTATGCATGTTAAATTCTATCATCATTATTTTATGCTTGTTTTTGCATGTTGAATTTTATTATTATCATGTTATTTTTTATGCATGTTGGTTTTGTTAATTTGTTATATTGCATATTTATTATGTCATTTTAATTGGCTTATCATATATGATGCAATTTTGTTTGCCTTAATTTAATTATTTTCAAGTTATATGTTTAATTATTTTTTATACTAACTTCATTTTATTTGTTTTTCTTTTATTTTTCAATACTTATTTTCATATGTGAGTTTTTGTCAAGTGGGAGCCCATGGAGATTTGAAGATCCATTTGGGAGTTGTTTATTATTTTTGTTGCTTTTTATTATTTTGGTTTAATTGATTATTATGTAATTTGTAATAATAAGTTTATTTTCATGCATGTTAATTAAGAAAATCACAAAAATATTTCTGTTAAACTAAATTGGATTTTATTAAACTGAAAATGGAACCAATGTCCTAGATTTTTCATCTAAAGTAAATTATCACTTTAAAATTGTTTTCTTAAATTATGCATGTCATGGCCGGATTTGTACCCTAAGAGAATTAACTTAAATTGGCATGTGTGTGAGAATTGAATGTGTGGGATTGGACTTAATTGAAAGAAATAAGTATTGTTAAGGGTTTTAATGGTAATTATGAATGTTTGTGCTAAGCATGAGTTAAAGGCTGATTGGTTAGTTAATAAAGGATTAATTAAGGAAATAATAACTTGATTTAATGGAAAGTGGAGACAGATTTGAGGAAGTGGTTTTCGTGTGGCTTCTTGAGAGGATGCCACCTACACTTTTGCATGCAAGAATGAGTTAAGGGAAGGGAAGAGTTTCATTTGGTAACCTAGCAATTTTGTGTGCTCTTCTCTTTTCTTTCTTGCGTGGGAGTGAGTTTAGAGAGGCTTTATGAAGTGTTAGCAAATTGATGTTAAGTTGCTCAAGAATTAAGGGTTAAACCTAAGAGGTAAGTGAATAAGTGCATAATCTCATCTTCTACTCTTTCTTCTTGGTTAAGCTGGTTTGGATGGGATATTATTGGTTTGAGTTTGAGCTTGAGCATCTGTGTTATTTTTGCTAGCTGAAGAAGTGAAGAGAGATAAGGGAAAGGCTGTAATCGGCGAGCCGAGCGTCCGTCGAAATTAGGAGCTAAGGCGGCAAGGTTTGGGAACAAACCCTAATTGTGTGATTGTGTGATTAGTGTTGATTAAATAGAGATTTGAACTGAATATATGATATGTGAAATTGAAGTTTGAGCATGAATTATGTGATGCTAGATAGTATGATTGTAGGAGCAATATGCTTGTGATAAAGTGCTTGAGAATGATTATGATTTGTGCTATTATTGAATGTCAAACAAGAAGGGAAAAACCAGGTATGTGCTAATGGGTGAGTAGTTGATGTTTTGGGTTTATTGTCAAGCATGAGAATGAGATTTGAAGTCTAAATGAGAAGGTAGAAACGAGCTGAAAAACATAACTATGTTTTGGTGATTTTGCATGGGTCACGGTGACAATGAAAATGATTGTGACCGTGACGTATGCTGAGTTCAATTCTGCCTAGTGGATTTTGGTATGTCACGGTGACAAAGAAATTCATTGTGACCGTGAGGTACCCAGGAAGGCACTCTCTTTTGCAAAGTGAGAATATGTCACGGTGACAATGAGATTCATTGTGACCGTGACATACCCTCAAGTTGCATTCTGTCGAGAGTTGGGAACATGTCACGGTGACGACGAAATTGATTGTGACCGTGACATGCCCCCAGTTTTTCTGTTTTGGACTTCAATATGTCACGGTGACAATGAAATTCATTGTGACCGTGACCAACCCTATTTTGGCAATATGATCCTAATGTGTTTGGCCATTCAAATGGCAAAGCTTTGAGTTGAAATGAAGGACAACCTGAGTAAGTATTATATGTGTGTTAAGTGATCCACAAATGTATACCATCATGGTGATTTTTGAATGCGACCAGTTATGTGAATATTAAATGCGAAAATTGAATTTGAAAGCATACTGGGTATGCAAATGAAATGTTTAGCTATGTGCTAATGCAAATGTGAAAAGTGAAAAGTGAATTGAATAATTGTTTAACAACTTAAGCCTGCGAGTCAAGTAGTGGATAGTTAGGCATGCCTATAGGGTCAAGTGCTGCAGCCCCATGCGTTAAATGTGTCTGATTCCATGGGAATCACAATGCGAATAATCCTTGCTGGATTTTATTATATGTGGAATAATGTGAAGTACCAGAAGGTACTAATGTGATGTGACGCACCAGAAGGTGCTAATGTGAAAAAGTAGTCTCGATGAGATTACTGGTACCAGAGAGGTACCGATGCGATACCCGTTATCCGCGTCATTGAATTGCAGGCTAATGGACTAAAAGGCTAATCGGCTAATCAGTTAATTAAATAATAAACAGAGGTTATTGTGATACAAGAAAGTACGGATATGTGAATAAGTGATTGATGCTTTATGATTGAACATAGTAATGAACAAAGCTATGCTTGAAATGGTACATGCTTTAATAATGATTGTTCTGGCATGTCTTCTAATGCGTAATGTATGATGTTCTGATGGTGTGATAAATTATCTGCTATATATGAGTTCCCCACTTAGCATGGATTTACTCTAATCCGTGCAGGTACGGACGAGAGGTGACTGAAGGACATCCCCCGCATTTTGGTACGGTCAACAATAGGAAGTGAATAGCATAGGTTTGGGCGCTGTTATTTTGGGATTTTTGTATAAGCTTTTGTATAGTTAACATGTGTAATGGAAGTGTAAAGGCATGTAATATTGTATGATCATGAATGTAACCTCTCATATGTATGTATGTCCTATGAATAGCTTGGCATGTGATGCTGGAGATAAGATACTATGTGATGAAATTTTATTGTTCAGATTCCGCAAGTGTTCTGTTGTGGGTGTGCGACCTTCTCTAACAAAGATTAGCTAAGCTAGTCTGTCGTTAGGGAAAGGGGCATCATAATGCATGAGAGGACCAACGTTCTCATTTTTAATAAATAGCCCGATTTATGTATGATTTGCATTTTATTTACAAATGGGGGTTGTATTCCGCCCCTAGTTTTATTGTAATTTATTTTACTTTATTTATCGCTTTTATTATATGATTGATATGCGTTTAATTAAATTACATTAAAATTGAATGAGAAAAGGCATGAAATACTAAATTCAAAACTCGATTATAAACTTAACCAAGGTATGAATAAATGGGGAGTCCCGAACTTTCTCTGGTCTTTGGGCTCAAAGAGGCGAGAAGTTTACCCTCCAAGACACCTCTTGTGTTACGAAACTTGGCGTTAATCCTAGGCTCCTTAGGGCGAGAGGTTTACCTTCCAAGACCCCTCTGGCTGGCCCAAAATGGATACTAAGCGCAGTCTTAGGCTCTCCGAGGCGAGAGAAACTTTTCCAATGTTCTATTGGGTGGCGACTCCATGAAACCTCCTTGTTGCCCAACATAGACGCACTTGCGATTTATTGCAAGCTGTTAACGGACCCTCAAGTGCCCGATCGCCCTCAAGCGGGCGGTCATAGGGGCGACCGAGTGGACATCCGGCGCGCATCACAGTGTTGACTCCACTGGGGAAATTTGAGACTTCCCTTTGAAAGTACCTTGGTTAAAATTTACGATTGAGTTTTAATTTAAAAATTTCATCTCTTTTCAAAATTGCATTGCATCCATATTAGAGCCTTAGATTATGCTAGTTTGGTCCCTATTTTAAACCCCGGTGCGTTCCCGAAGCACGACCCTATTTTCACTCAATTTAGGAAAGTGTTAAGGATAATCACTAGCCCAAGCCTCGTACCTTATGGTATATCAAATGGTGACCCAATCGATCGTTATGCTCTTGATGAGCTAGACCCGTTGGCAGGGACCATGCTTGGGTAGCCCTAAAGTATCACTACCTTTGACCAAAGCTCATGTAAATGGCAATAGATACTTCCATTAGGTGTAATGTACCATAATACTGTGCTTGCTATGTGGACCATCATATATTGAACAAAATCGCTTAAATTAAGTGGTCTCCATCAAAGACTTTCATGCCCCGATGGGCCCATCTTGATTTAATTGAGGTGTTTAAATACATAATGGCCAAACACCCATATGTATGTACATGAGATAAGAGTTGTTATGCTGCCGATTTTCCACTGTGCACCATACGCGTCTATGGGTTCCCTGTTAACCCTTGGATAAAGCCCACCTAGGAAAGAGACTATGCTACCTCATGTGTGGGAGAGATAAGGTTGGAAGGATCTATCTGCTTGCATGTGTTTGTCTATGATGCATCAGCACGACCATGCATTGCACTTCAATCATGCATCATCCTAACGAGGTGTATTTTTTCAGCCATCATAGATTCACCCGGGTGGTTTAGGGGTCCCGACGGTCGGTTGAGAAGGATTCCACTCTTGGGGTTACCAGAGCTAGTGCCGTATCGGAGCACAGATTCTCTTTCAGAGGGTAGTGAGACTTTCTCTTCAGAATCATCAAGCATGTCTAATCCAGCCAGTGGGTCTGATGCAACCAAGGCTATGATTGCCGAGGAAGTGGGGAGAAAATGGAAGAGTTTGAGGCTAGAATGATAGCCATGATGGGCAATCTTGCCACTACCATAGCTGGGCAACAAGTTGCTACTGCTCCTATTAGGGGGCCAGATGAACAAGGGGCTATTAGGGAGGATCCCCCTGCTGTAGTTGATGCACCTGCGGTTGAGCAAAGAGCACCAGCACCTGTTGAGTGTAGAGAAGGCCCGAGATCTGAGGTTGACCTCTGGGAAGATGAGCAAGAGGAACAGATGGTAGCAAAGGGAAAGTCACCCAAGCTGGAGGAAGCAATGTGGAGAAAGATGGAGGAGAGGTTTGAGGCTATTACAAGGATGATGACGGTAGGAAGGGGAATGAACCCGGAAGATCGTGAGTTGGATGGAGATGATCTGGTCCCCCAGAACTTCAAGATGCCTGATATCCCAAAATTTGATGGCACTTCTGACCCTGCTGCACACATCAAGCAGTATTCACTGGTCATGAAAGGGACAACTTTAACAAGAAAGCAGAAGATAGAGTACTTTTGCTTGAGTCTCACAAGAGCCGTCGTCGATTGGTATCATGGGTTGGACAGAAGGTCCAAGGAAGACTGGGATTTATTGACTGAGGAGTTCCTAAAGCAATATGATTGCAATACTCGGATGGAGGTCACACTTAAGGATCTAGAGCTACTACAGCAGAAGGTTGGGGAGTCTTTCCATGAGTATCTTACTCGGTGGAGAAATCGGGTTATGGAAATGAAGCGCAAGCCTGATACTTCTGATCAGATCCGATTATTCATTCGGAATGCCAGCCCATATCTGAGAGATGGACTTAAAATGAAAGGGCTGAAAGATTGGGAGTCCTTGAAGGACATTGCTATAGAGGCAAAAGGAGAGTATATGGCCAGAAGGGCAAGCAGTGAGGCTTATGCCAAGAAGGGCTACAGTAGTTAAGGTGCAACCAAGTCAGCTAGTTCCAGTAGTGGTAATAGAAATGGAAAGACAGCTGAGGTGTCGGCAACAGGAATGAATCAGAGGTACTTCTCGAATTTGGGTAGGCCTTTGTCATGGGTACTGAAGAGATTGATGAAGGAGGGGAAGCTACAACCCCTACCACCTAGGCCAGCTAGGACCCAAGGGGAGCCAGGGCATAAAGAGCACGAATACTATGCCTTTCACCAGCATACCGGGCATCTGACAGACAATTGCTATAGGCTGAGGCACCAGATACAGGATCTGATCGATAGTAAGCAGATCACCGATCCTGAAAAGAGAGAAAGCAAGAAGAAGGCTAATTTCAATGTTGTGCCACCACCTGTCTTTATGGTTGGGTCTAGCCTACCAGAATGGTATGTGATGCAGGATTTATACGGAAACCAGTACGTCGCTAGCACTCGCCCTGAGGCAAGTGAAGAAGGGATTCCTGTGGCGACAATAGACTGTTGGTCCACTAGTGAGAGTGGAGATGAAGAAGATGAAGAGAAAGATGGAGAATTCGCGGATCCATGGGATTCGGAAGAGGAGGAAAGAGTTGAGGCTGTAACAAGAAGTGGGAGAGTGGTCCCAGAAGTTGAGAAGCCACATGACCCAGCGCAATCACCTGCAGAAAAGGAGCCGAAAGAAAGTGCCATAGTCAAGCAGCTGAAAAAGACCACGGCTCAGATATCAATTTGGGACCTTTTGAGACAGTCCCCCTCCCACAGACAGAAGTTGGTTGAGGCATTAAGTGAGTCCACTGTAGCCACTACCATTTCTCCATCTGAGCTGCTAGACCTTGTAAAAGGGGGATCCGGAGAGAAACTGGTGTTTTCTGACGCAGACTTACCGGTAGAGGGCCGCAATCACAATCAGCCGCTGTACATCAAGGCTCAAATTAATGACAAGCATACCGCTTGTGTTATGGTTGATAACTTCTTCATTTGGCCATAACTTCTTCATTTTAAATGCTTTTTAACTCATTTTTTTTGCAAAATTTAATTCAAAAAGCCTTCTATCTTCCAACCCAATAAATTCAGTGGTTTTTTGTAATTAGGGGAATTAAATTAATTTAATTTCTTAATTAAAAAATCTGAATTTTAAGGGGGAATAAAAAAAGTTTTTTAGTGGGAATTAGGGGGGATTTTTCTTTAGAAAACATTTTTTTTCTTCTTCTCTCTTCTGTCAACCAAATTCTCTCAATTTCTAAAGGAATTTCCAGCAATTCATGAGACAAAAAAATAACAATTTTTGTTCTTGAGAATTTTTCAATTGACAACTTTTTACTTTAAGACAAATAAACTAATTGTTTGTTCTTGAGTAAAAGTTATCTTTCAATATTTTATTTTTTCTTCTAATCTTATTTTTTCAAATCAAGACAAGGAATTGGATCATTCACCTTCATTTCTTCAAGATCAATTTTGAGGGTAAACATTCTTGGCTCAATTTCTTAGTTTAATTTTAATTTGTCTTTTTATTTTTAATTAACTAGTTAACATGTAAATTCTTTTAGTTTTATTATTTTCTTCTTATTTCTTGTTTTTTACTTTCTAATTAACTAATCAACACGTAAATTCTTTTAGATCTATTATTTAATTGTTCATATTTCTTATTTCTTCTTTAATTGTTCATGCTATTATTTTTTTTGTTCATATTATTTCAATTGTTTAATTGTTCATATTGTTCAAGTTGTTCATATTGTTCATCTTCTTTTATTATTATTATTATTATTATTATTATTATTGATTGTTCATATTCTTTATTATTATTATTATTGTATTTGATTGTTCATATTTTTTGTTATTATTGTGTTATTATTATTATAGTTATTACCATCATTAGTATTATTATTATTATTATTATTATTATTATTATTATTATTATTATTATTATTATTATTATTATTATTATTATTATTATTATTATTATCCTTATTCTTGTTTAATTTTATTATTACTATTATTATTTATTTCTTATGCATGTTGATTTTATTATTACTTTTGCTTTTTATACATGTTGCTATTATTAATATGTTTTATGCATGCTGAATTTTATATGTATTATACTTTTTATGCATGATTGGATATTATAATTATTATTTTATGTGTTTTTATGCATGTTAAATTCTATCATCATTATTTTATGCTTGTTTTTGCATGTTGAATTTTATTATTATCATGTTATTTTTTATGCATGTTGATTTTGTTAATTTGTTATATTGCATATTTATTATGTCATTTTAATTGGCTTATCATATATGATGCAATTTTGTTTGCCTTAATTTAATTATTTTCAAGTTATATGTTTAATTATTTTTTATACTAACTTCATTTTATTTGTTTTTCTTTTATTTTTCAATACTTATTTTCATATGTGAGTTTTTGTCAAGTGGGAGCCCATGGAGATTTGAAGATCCATTTGGGAGTTGTTTATTATTTTTGTTGCTTTTTATTATTTTGGTTTAATTGATTATTATGTAATTTGTAATAATAAGTTTATTTTCATGCACGTTAATTAAGAAAATCACAAAAATATTTATGTTAAACTAAATTGGATTTTATTAAACTAAAAATAGGACCAATGTCCTAGATTTTTGATCTAAAGTAAATTATCACTTTAAAATTATTTTCTTAAATTATGCATGAGAGGACCAACGTTCTCATTTTTAATAAATAGCTCGATTTATGTATGATTTGCATTTTATTTACAAATGGGGATTGTATTCCGCCCCTAGTTTTATTATAATTTATTTTACTTTATTTATCGCTTTTATTATATGATTGATATGCATTTAATTAAATTGTATTAAAATTGTATGAGAAAAGGCATGAAATACTAAATTCAAAACTCGATTATAAACTTAACCAAGGTATGAATAAATGGGGAGTCCCGAACTTTCTCTGGTCTTTGGGCTCAAAGAGGCGAGAGGTTTACCCTCCAAAACACCTCTTGTGTTACGAAACTTGGCGTTAATCCTAGGCTCCTTAGGGCGAGAGGTTTACCTTCCAAGACCCCTCTCGCTGGCCCAAAATGGATACTAAGCGCAGTCTTAGGCTCTCCGAGGCGAGAGAAACTTTCCCAATGTTCTATTGGGTGGCGACTCCATGAAACCTCCTTGTTGCCCAATATAGACGCACTTGCGATTTATTGCAAGCTGTTAACGGACCCTCAAGTGCCCGATCGCCCTCAAACGGGCGGTCATAGGGGTGGCCGAGTGGACATCCGGCGCGCGTCACAGCACCTTTGAGGCATTTTGGAGTCGACACCCAATTTACAAGAAATTGGGAAAGGTCATCTAACCTCGGGGGTCTTAAACTAGAGAAGGTGTTCGGAACTTCACTTTTATTCATGCCTTAAGTTAAGTTTATAAATGAGTTTTTAAGAAAACGAAATTTCATCTCTCATCTCACGCGATCATGCCATAAATTTAAAGCGCATTTCAATCACATCGGAAAGAGATAAAGAAAATATAAAATAAAGCGATAAATAAATTACAAGAAAATCTGGGACAGAACAATCCCCCCAAAATAAAGAAAGCATAAATAAAAGAAAAGAAAAAACTTGCCCCAAAAATCAATTACAAGGGCCCAAAATGAATAAACAAATAACTGCATCACAAAAATAAAATACATCATACATAAATCGGGATATTCATTGGATCTTTAGGAACATTGGCTCCCTTTTATTAACTTAAAAAATTTGGAGAATTATTTTTGGGCATTGATTGAGAAAATCGAGATGAGTGATCCCATTTTATGAAAATCAATTCTCCATTTGAAAATGAGATTTTATTGGTTAAAAATAGGACATTGGTCCGTTTTATTAGAAAAATCCCAATTTTATTTATTGTAGAAAACATGAATTTTTATAATGAGAACGGATCCAAAATACATTTTACATGTAACATACAAAATAATAAAATAGGGAAAATACAATAACAAAAAAATGCAAACCAAACTTTGAAGACTTTTAATCCTTGATCCTCCAACTCGCCAATAGATAGTACTCAAATAAAAAGACAAAGTATTTACAACCAAAAAGAGAAAAAGAAAATTAAAGTTAGTAATTAAATCAAACAAAATTAAAATGCATTTGATAAGTTCAATTTTATGTTGTTCTTTTATGTGAATTTTTATCTCAATTTTAAGTTTAGAAGTCCCTATTTCAGTGTGTTTTTGTTGAAGTATTATTAGATTTTATTTGGTACACTAAAGTGAGTTTTTAATGTTGTTTTTGGGTGTTTTAGGTAGCTTACACGGCGGTGAGAAAGTTCCATACCGCCGTGTAAGATCAAAAGTATCAGAGGGCAGCAGAAGAACATCACACGGCGGTAAGGATCTGTCTTACCACCGTGTACATCGGGACTTTGAGTTACGTAGGAGGCTACACAGCAGTAAGGACTTCTCTCACCGCCATGTGAAGTGTGATTAACGGCGCTGTACATGGGAGCAAAAATTCAAAGAGGCTGACCGAAAGCCGTTTACACGGCGGTAAGGACCGTCCATACCGCCATGTAAACCAAAATATTTCAAAGAACTATCATCCAGTTTGCAGTTACACGGCGGTGAGAGCTTCTCATACCGCTGTGTAACCCGGAAATCATGCATGTGAATAAAATTTGCACAAAATCAAAGATTGTCATGCCACCGTTTGACTTTAACTATTATATAGGGGCTGAAGTTAGACATTAAGGGGGATCTTTTGGGGAACGAAAGTCAGATATTATTATGATTTTTCTCTGCAGCCGAAGTTTAGATTTTTCATATATTTTTACAATTAATTATTCAGTTGGGATTGATATGGAGAATTTGGGGATTGGAGAATTTATCATTCATTTTGGAAGTCTTATTAGCTGATTCAGTTTGAAGAACGTCATTTTTTATTATTGTAAGAATTTCATTTTCAGATCTCAAATGGGTAATATCAATTTCTCTCTATTTAATTCAGTTTTTATTTCAACCATGAGTGAGTAGTTCCTTTTCTTGTTAAGGGATGCCTTAAATCCCTAATAACCATGTGAATACTTTGTGTGGATTGATTTATGCATATGCTTCAGTTTTACCTTCTCTAAATTAATCTATTTGTTATTGAAATTAATGCAAGTTTGAGATTGATCCACCGTGATAATCTTTGATTGTAATTCATTTCATGAACTTACACATACTCTGTTCTATTTTTATCGATTTTCATTAATTTGATGAATTCGGGATGGTAGTTAAATCTGTGGACTTCTATTTTAATAGGTTCAGAATGGTGGGAGATAATGGAGTTTTGATGTCTGAATCCAGGATGGTAGGACCATCTAAGCTCATGACTTAAGACCTGTTTTGATTACTAATTTATGTGCTGAATCCGGGATGGTAGGTACATGTTTTAGAGAAGCTGGATCCGAAATAAAGGCTAGGGTATAGGCTAGGTTGTTCACTGAATTGCATATGAAATTATTATGTTTAAGCATTTGCATGGTATTATGGGAAGAATGGGTATTCCTTAGCAAGATCTGTTAATCATTTTATCAAATCTTTATTAAAATTGATTATTTTAACGTTGTTGAATTAATTATTTCATCAGTTATTTGTCTTAATTTTGCATTACATAACTTATCACTCTCAACAATTGGGAATTCTTTAGCATACATTTATTTATCAACGCTTGCACAATTCAGTCCCTTGGGTATGATAACTCGGGATCTTAAAAATTACCCCACTGTATTACTTGCCGATTCAGTACACTTGCTGAGGTCGAGTCAAGTTTTTGGCACCGTTGCCGGGGACTGGCGTTGTTAGTAAGTTTTGATTTTTATTTGTATGTGTTTTTATTTTTCTAATTTTATTATTTCTTAATTTTTTCATGTAGTTGTGGTGTATGAGCAGATTGAGGCAAGAAAAATTAGCACCCTATGACCCTAAAATCGAGAGGACTTTGCACCAATGCAGGAGAGCCAGCAGAGGTAACAACATGGATAACAATCCTCCTCCTATTGGCGAATTTCTTCCCGAGAACGAACAAGTGTTAGGAGCACAAGAAGAGATGCCAGGTAATTATGGAGAAGAAGTCCCAAGGCAAAGGACAATAAGAGACTATGCTGTACCAAGATGGAATGAAGATCACAGGACAATTATGTTGCCTAGGGGAATGCAATTTGAACTTAAACCAGCAACCATTACTATGGTACAGAGAAACCAGTTTTTAGGATCAGAATTGGAAGATCATGCACAGCATTTAGATATAGTTTTGGAGGTCAGTGACACAGTTCAGATCCCGGGTGTCACTTCTGATGCAGTAAGGTTGAAATTGTTTCCATTTACATTGATTGGAAAAGCAAGGGACTGGTTGCAGATGTTACCAAGTCAATCAATAAGATCGTGGGAGCAATTACAAGAGAAATTCTTAATGAGATTTTTCCCTCCCACCAAGACTGCAAGAATTCGTAACAGCATTATGGGTTTTGCTCAAATGAATGAAGAGCCTTTTCATAAGGCTTGGGAGAGATTTAGGAGATTATTGAGAAGCTGTCCGGACCATGAGATAGCTGTACATCAATTGATGACTTTATTCTATGCTGGAGTTACCCCACAGACAAGGTCACTTTTGGATGCATCATCAGGAGGTTCCTTTTTGAATAGGCTACCAGAAGAAACTTTTCTTATGTTGGATGAGATGGCAGCAAATGATGCTCAATGGGCTGCTCCTAAAACAATTCCAAAAAGGCAAGGAATACATAATGTGGATGAAGTATCAATGCTGAAGGCACAGATAGAATCAATGCAGAAGGAGATGAGTAGATTGAAGGTTCGAAATGTGTCCTCAGTCTCTCAAGAGAGTGGGCAGTATGAAAGCAGTCAATATAGTCAAGAAGGTGGAGCAATGGGAGATATAAATGCTGTAGGAGATTACCGTAGGAATGATCCTTACAGCAACACCTATAACCCAGGTTGGAGGAACCACCCTAACCTCTCTTGGAGGGATGGAAATCAGAATGCTTCATCTTCCCAACCACAACCAAGAGCCCCTTTTAACCAAAACAACCATCATAACCACAACCAGTCATACTAGCCGCAATCCTCCAATAATTATCAAAACCCCTATCCACCATATCACTAAGGGCAGGGCTCAAACCAATCCCATTCTCAAGCTTATCACCCACCGGGTTATCAACCAAGGCCACCTATACAAGAAAAGAAGCCGAATTTGGAAGATATGTTAGCTAGCTTCATGAACAGTCAATAACAGTTTGTGAACAGCCAGCAACAATTTATGGCAAATCAAGAAGCAAGGTGGAAATCACAAGAACAGTGGAACCGGAATCAAGATGCATCCATGAGGAACTTGGAAACGCAATTGGGCCAACTTGCAACTTCAATGTCAAATAGACAACCAGGAACTTTTCCTTCAAATGTGGATCGTAATCCCAAGGAAGAGGCAAAGGCAATTACATTGAGGAGTGGCAAGGAGGTAACACAAAGCAAAGACCAAGGTAAAACATCTTCACCATCTTCAGGTAAGGGGAAGCCTACACGAGAGGTAAGTAACTCTAACTCTATATTGGAAGTAGATGAAAATGCTCCTACAGTTGATAAAGGTAAAAGTCTAGTGAATCCCAGAGCAGAGGATCTTGATATTAATAGGTTGCCATTTCCTGCTGTAGCCAGAAAGGAAAAGAAAAATGAGCAATTGGCTAGATTTTTAGAAATATTTAAGAAACTGCACATTAACCTACCATTTGCAGAGGCCTTAGCTCACATGCCCAATTATGCAAAATTTATGAAAGAATTGTGCTCAAATAAAAAGAAATTAGAAGGGCATGGAACCGTGCAACTTACAGAAAATTGTAGCACTTTAATAATGAATAAGATTCCTAAAAAATTGGAGGATCCAGGTAGTTTTACATTACCATGTGAAATTGGTGAAAATTTTTATGGGAGTGCTCTATGTGATTTAGGTGCTAGGATAAATCTGATGCCATATTCTATTTGTAGAAAACTTAATCTTGGAGAGCTCAATGAGACGGGCATAAGGCTCCAACTTGCAGATAGATCAGTAAGGAGACCTAAGGGGGTGATAGAGGATCTGCTAGTGAAAGTGGGAAAATTCATTTTCTCGGTGGATTTTGTAGTAATGGAGATGGAGGAAGACCATAAGATACCACTTATAGTGGGGAGGCCATTTTTGAACATAGCAAAGGCTTTGATCGATGTACATGGTCAAACTGTTACCTTACGATTCAATGATGAAAAGCTAGTGGTGGATATGAATAAAGCTCAAAAATACCCATTAAACGATACGGAGAAATCTATTTATTTTGTGGATGCAGTAGATAAATGTGTGGAGGAAACTCAGGAAAATGTGTTGGTAGCTGATCCACTGGATGAAATTGTGGTGCATTCATTGGATGATGACAAATTGGAAGATGAGATGGAGAGAAAAGCGATAGCAGTTGTAGAGGAAGAACAACAAGAAGAACCTGATCCAAAAAAGGGGGAGTCAAATTCTGAACTTAAACCTCTTCCTTCTCATTTAAAATATGTATTTCTCGAGAATGAAAAAAAACCGGTAATCATTTCTTCTTTGTTGTCAAATGATGAGGAGAAAATGTTGCTGGAGGTACTGAAAAAACACAAGGAAGCTATTGGATGGGAAACATCAAACTTAAAGGGGATAAATCCAAGCTACTGCACCCACCGAATCCTCATGGAGGAAGAATGCAAACCAGTAGCTCAGCCACAAAGGAGACTTAACCCAGCCATGCAAGAAGTGGTAAAGAAGGAGGTACTTAAGCTCCTTGATTCAGGTATAATCTATCCTATTTTCGACAGCAGATGGGTTAGTCCAGTGCAATGTGTCCCAAGGGGGAATGATAGTGGTAAGGAATGAGCTAGATGAGTTAATTCCAACTCGTACAGTTACAGGTTGGAGAGTCTGTATCGATTATAGAAGATTAAATAATGCCACCAGAAAAGATCATTTTCCATTGCCATTTATTGATCAAATGTTGAAAAGGTTAGCAGGAAATAGGTTTTATTGCTTTTTAGATGGGTACTCTGGATATTTGCAAATCCCTATAGCCCCTGAAGATCAAGAGAAAACAACCTTCACCTGCCCTTATGGCACATTTGCATATAGGAGAATGCCCTTCGGGTTGTGCAATGCACCGGCTATGTTTCAGCGGTGCATGATGGCAATATTTCACGAATTCATAGAAAAATTTATGGAGGTATTTATGGACGACTTCACCATTTATGGGAGTGATTTTGAGAGCTGTCTAAGGCATCTGAATTTGGTGCTAAAGAGGTGTAAGGAAACTAATTTAGTACTAAATTGGGAAAAGTGCCATTTTATGGTGAGAGAGGGCATTGTGCTTGGGTACAAAATTTCTGAGAAGGGGATAGAGGTTGACAAAGCCAAGGTAGAGGTAATAGAGAAGTTACCACCCCCAACTAGTGTGAAAGGCATTAGAAGTTTCTTAGGACATGCAGGATTTTACCGCCGTTTTATCAAAGATTTTTCGAAAATTGTTAAGCCTTTGTCCAATTTGCTTATGAAAGATGTTGTTTTTAATTTTGATAGTGAATGCATGCTAGCTTTTGAAATTTTGAAGCAAAGGCTCATTTCAGCCCCGATGATTATATCTCCGAATTGGAATTTGCCATTTGAATTAATGTGTGACGCTAGTGACTTTGCAGTTGGGGCAGTGCTTGGACAGCGGCGGGATAAGGTATTTTGTGCGGTTTGCTATGCAAGTTATATTTTGATAGGAGCTCAAGTTAACTACACCACAACTGAGAAGGAACTTCTTGCAATGCTTTTGAGAAGTTCAGACCGTATTTGCTGGGTGCAAAAATCATGGTGTGGTTAGACCATGCGGCTTTGAGACATTTGTTTTCCAAAAAGGAATCTAAGCCGAGATTGATCAGATGGGTGCTCCTATTGCAATAATTTGACTTGGAAATCAAAGATAAAAAGGGAGCAGAGAATTTTGTAGCGGATCACTTGTCAAGACTGGAGAACGAACACATTGAGAAAGGGGAGATTTCAGATTTATTCCTTGATGAACATATCTGCGCTCTATTTGCAAGTGAGCTTTTTGTTCCCTGGTTTGCTGATATAGCTAATTTTCTTGTAGGAGGATTCATGCCAAAGGACTTCACGTGGCAGCAAAGGAAGAAGCTGCAAGCTGATGCCAAACATTACATTTGGGATGACCCGTACCTATTCCGTTTGTGTGCTGATCAAGTGCTAAGAAGGTGTGTCTCAGATGAAGAGACGGGTGAGATTATCACAGCTTGTCACAGTGGGGAAGCTGGTGGGCACCATGGGACAAATAGAACGGCATCGAAAATTGTATCTTCTGGTTTTTATTGGCCTACTATGTTTAAGGATGTCCAATTTTTTGTGAAAACATGTGATAGGTGCCAAAGGGTAGGCAATATCTCTAAGAGAGATGAGATGCCATTGACTAATATGCTTGAGGTAGAACTTTTCGATGTGTGGGGGATAGACTTTATGGGGCCTTTTCCGGTTTCATATGGATTTGAATATATTCTAGTGGCCATCGACTATGTGAGTAAGTGGGTAGAAGCTGTAGCCACTAGAACTTGTGATGCTAAGGTTGTTTTAGATTTTTTGAGGAAAAATATATTCACTCGGTATGGAGCCCCTAGAGCCATTATTAGCGATGGTGGTAAACATTTCGTTAACTACCAATTTAAGGCTTTATTAAAAAAAATTGGTGTGAGGCACAAAATCACCACCCCATGTCACGCTCAAACTAACGGACAAGTTGAGGTATCTAATAGAGAACTCAAATCGATCCTAGAGAAAACTGTAAATTCATCTAGAAAGGATTGGTATTTGAGGTTGGATGAAGCTTTGTGGGCTTATAGAACTGCATTCAAAACACTTATAGGATTATCCCCGTTTAAGCTTGTCTATGGTAAATCGTGCCATCTCCCTGTCGAACTAGAACACAAGGCTTATTGGGCAACCCAGTTTCTTAATTTTGATGTTAAGAGTGCAGGTGAGAAGAGACTTCTCCAGATGAATGAGCTGGAAGAGATACGTTATTGGTCATATCAACGAGCAGAGAGGTATAAGGAAAATACAAAGAAATTGCACGACAAGAAACTAGTCAGGAAAGAATTCACTCCAGGTATGAAAGTTCTCTTATATAATAGTCGATTAAGGTTATTTCCTAGAAAACTGAAGTCACGATGGATGGGACCATTTGAAGTCGTAAGTGTGACTGATTTCGGAGCTACCACAATCCGAAAGCAACCTGGGAGTGAGGAATTCAAGGTAAATGGCCATCGATTAAAACCATATTTTGAGAACCGCGCTAAATTTGCAGCGGTGACCATTACCTTCGAGAACGAATGAGATAAGTTCAAAGTCGAGCTAAAGACTCAAAAATCAGAACTAAAATAATTTCTAACTCTATTCTCTTTTGTTTTGATTTTTTATATAGTTCTAGTTATTTTCAGTTTCAGGAAAATTTTCTTTTCAGTTAGTGGTCAAGAATCGATTTTAGGGATAGTGTATAATGTTGTGGAGTGCTTGGTGTAATTGTTACTTATTTTAGGAATTTTTCTCTCTTTAAAATTCATTTTACACGGCGGTGAGAGTTCATCATACCGCCATGTAAATCGGGCTTAAAAAATACCTGATTCCAGAAGCAATTTACACGGCGGTGAGGCATACTCTTACCGCCGTGTAAGTCGTGATTTCAAAATAAATGGTTCCAGTGGCTTGTTACACGGCGGTGAGAATTAAACATACCGCCGTGTAACATTTCGAAATAAATTTACTGGGCATAAGCACTTTACACTGCGGTATGGTATCTCTCACCGCCGTGTAAATCGAGAAAAATCAGTTTTAAAAATCAACCAATTCCAGTTTTATTTTGGCATTTTAAACATCAGAAACTCCCTCTCTCGTGTCTCTCTCTACCCCATATTTTAAAGTTGCTCAATTTACTTGTTCTACATTGGTCAAACCACATTTCAAGCACATCTATTGCACATTTGATCTGCATTCCTTCAATCCAAGTGAGTTTTCTTCTTTCTTCTCTTTTTATTCTTTTACTGTTGATTTGGGTTTTAGGTATTTTTTAGTTTCATTATTCTTGATTCCTCCTTTCTGTAATAATTAAGTGGATTTTGTGTTTCGTTGTTTAATTGTTGGCTTGCTGCTTGATGAATTGAAAAAAAAATTTGAGGCTAGCAATTACATTAGAGCTGTTGTTTTATATGCAAAAAAATAAAAAATTGTGCCCACCAAGTGTTTGACATTTTGCCTGAATGAATACATGTTTCATATTCTCTATTTTTTTTCTTTGTCACGTAACCTGTTATCAACAATTGTGAATTTTTTTTCCCTTAATGTACCATGCAATCAATTGTCTTAGGATGTGATTAACCCATGAATTAGTAGTTTGAGCATGAATGAATTGTACAATGTGGTAATGCAGCAAGAACGGTTACCTATTTTCAATCTTATTACTTTTTGTTCCCTTACTGTTAAGGAGAAATTTGCATTAGTCATTATTGCAGAATTTTAACCCATACTTGAATTGTGCATTTTTCTAAGTTACTTTACTGCCCTCATGTTTCTATTAGAGTTACAGTACTTCCTCTACACTAATTGTTTCTCTTTTACTGATGCAATGGCTCCTAAACGATCTCCAACAGGCCACGCATCGTCTTCTCAAGAGAGGGATAGTGTTGTCCCATCTTGGGTCCCAACTAGATGCCACACTGCTTACAATTGTCTTACAGCTGCAACATACTTGCCCTCCACATTTCTTGATTTTGAATCCTTAAGGGAGCTGGGGATTAGGGAAGAAATTGATGAGTTGATTGCAAGAATAGGGTGGACATAATTTTTTCAAAAAAATGAGCAAGTTCATCCGAAGTTGACCCGGGATTTCCTTGCAACCGTAAATTGCAAGATTGATAATGAAGACGAGGAAGACCCTAGGGAGGTAACTTTTTGGTTGAACAAGAAAAATACATGTGACATTTAATGAATTTTTAGACGCCCTTGGTTTCCCAGTGGATGGTGTTCGGCATATTCCAGACTTGGATAAACAGACCACCTGGGCCACAATTCGGGATCCAGTCACAGCCACTCAGTATGTCACTGGCATGTCCAAGGCACATCACCTTCGGGACCATGCATTGAGGATCTTGCACAGATTTTTTGCCCTCTCTTTTTATAGACATATAGAAGCAGCTGGAGTGGTGAACCAGGCGGAGGCTTTATTTTTACACTGCATGATCCACAGGATTCGATTGAATGGTGCTTATTTTTTATGGAAGAAGTTTGAGGATCTGCAGGAAAATCCTAAGAAAGTTAAAAAGATTTCAATAGGGTGGATAGTCACTGTTCTAGCTAAGAGAGTAAGACACCCCTCTTTAGGATCAGATTTGGGAGCTAGCAGTGTCATGGATTTCAGAATGCTGAAGAATCTTAAGATCATTGTGGATGACCATCATTTGCACCATCAAGTCCGATTGTTAACCCGGGACGAGTACTTGAGACTAATTGAATGAGGTCGAGTCCAATTACCGGTAGAAGGAGCTGAAGAAGAGGAGGAGCAGCAGGAGGAGGTTGGGGGTGCTACTGCTGCACCCGCCCCAGCAATGCCAGCCTATGACTTATTGCAGATTACTGAGCAGTTAGAGGCCTTGCAGACTGGTCAAGCTCAGATTAATTCTTAACTGGATCAGTGGGCTAGTTTTATGGAAGATACCTGTACTGAAAATGTTCAGATTATGGGGCGGTTGGCCATGCATGAGCAGCAGTTAGCCATGCAAGCACAGAGTTTGGCGAGGCTGGAGCGTTCGGTGGAGCTTTCTCGGCGGGAGCAGGAGCATTTTTACCGGACCATGATGGATCGCTTTCCTCCACCACCACCTCCGCAAGAGTGAAAAAAAAAAATTTCTGGGAGTTTTTCTGATCTTACATTTTGTTACTTCAGTACTTCTTACTTTTGATTTCTTTTTGGTTAGATTACTTGCTGGGACAGCAAGTTCTTAAGTGTGGGGTGGGGAATTAAAACTTGTTGTGAAATTATAACTGAATGTGTCTAACCTTTAGTATTACTTTAGTATTTTAGTTATATGTGTTGGATTTATTTACACTTTTGCACTTTATTTTTGCTTTAGTTATGCTTTGTGTCATGCTGTATGTTTCTTGTTTTAATTATTTGAGTTATTTGATTTGAGCTGGTTGAATTCTCTCATGATTAGTTTAGTAAGCCCTTAAGTTGTTATTCCAGCTTAATTTTCAAACTTGAATAAGTTATTTAAAGCATTTAGTTAGCAAGAGAGTAAGTTCTGTTTAAGAGTTTTTCCTCCTAAAATTTTTCAAAGTAGAGCATACAATTAAAATTTCCAATATTTTGCACTTAGGCCAGTTTTTACAAGTCGAGAAAAACCAGCCATAAAATCTTTTGATCAGAAAGTCTTTAGAGCACTAGAACCTTCCTCATTGCCCTTCGAAATGATATAACGATTAAGGCATGAATTTTGACATGATTTAGGCATCTTTCTTTGTTATGTCTCTTTGAATAAACTTTCTCTTACCTATGGAATTAATTACCCTTGTTAGCCAATTTTGAGCCTAATTGAGTATGCTAAATGCGTATTTCGAGAACTTTCTTGTTTGCACAACTTATTGTTACCATTAAACCTAAAAAGCCTTTAGCTTACCCTTATAGGAGAGCTGGCCACTCTAGGATTGTGGGGGGGTTGCTATTGGGAAGTTTGGGTGATTGAGTTTCATGTGGTGGTGTGGATGAGTTTCACTTTAATTGTCAAGAGAATAAGTTAGACTGAATGTCTTAGTGAGTTTGAAAGAAAAGAAAATGAAGATAATGCCCTTGTTGATTTGGTATGGAATTTGTAGCTGATTATAAGTTATTGAAATATTCAATTGTAGGGTAGTTTATTTTTTTTTTTTTTTTAAATTCTATTGTGTTTCGTATTCGGTTATTGAGGATTCAATAAAATTGTGTTTCTTGTTCTCGTCTTGAAATTATTCATCAAAGTTTAAGAAATTTATATCGCATCTTTTAAAAGGGGAAGAGCGTAGGAGGAGTTCTGTTAGCTTTGATATCAAAAAAAAAATGAAAGGATTGGGTAGGAGTGGCTGCTTCCTTATTGTTGAACTATTCTAATTTTTCTTATAGCCATCATACGTTGAACCTTGCATTACAACCTGTTGAAGACCTAATGATCATGTTTATGTCTTGAATTGTTTAGTGGAGATGACCTTCAGGCTCCGGTACCAAAAGAGAGGCCTATGGTGTTTCTAGTGTTTCAATTGAGAAACCAGAAATGCATTCGTGCACTAACTTATTTGGTCATTGATTGATTGGTGCTGGAATTTTAATTTTGAAAATTATTAAAACTTTGGTTTTGGCCCTTGCACACACACACGCAGGAAATTTATTTGTATTATCTTCATTTGAATTTTGTTTGAGTAAGAATTTCTCTCAAGTGGAATTTGCTAAGTGTTCTCTTTGTGTTTTGAATTTCTGGTTTCTTGCTTGAAAATTGAGAAAACTGGAATTGAAAGAGGTATTTTACTCGAAGGCGAGCAAAAGCTAAGTGTGGGGTATTTGATAAGTTCAATTTTATGTTGTTCTTTTATGTGAATTTTTAGCTCACTTTTAAGTTTGGAAGTCCTTATTTCAGTGTGTTTTTGTTGAAGTATTATTAGATTTTATTTAGTACACTAAAGTGAGTTTTTAATGTTGTTTTTGGGTGTTTTAGGTAGCTTACACGGCGGTGCGAAAGTTCCATACCGCCGTGTAAGATCAAAAGTATTAGAGGGCAGCAGAAGAACATCACACGGCGGTAAGGGTCTGTCTTACTACCGTGTACATCGAGACTTTGAGTTACGTAGGAGGCTACACGGCGGTAAGGACTTCTCTCACCGCCGTGTGAAGCGTGATTAACGGTGCTGTACATGGGAGCAAAAATTCAAAGAGGCTGACCGAAAGCCATTTACACGGTGGTAAGGACCATCCATATCGCCGTGTAAACCAAAATATTTCATAGAACTGTCATCCAGTTTGCAGTTACACGGCGGTGAGAGCTTCTCATACCGCCGTGTAACCCGAAAATCATGCATGTGAATAAAATTTGCACAAAATCAAAAATTGTCATGCCACCATTTGACTTTAACTGTTATATAGGGGCTGAAGTTAGACATTAAGGGGGATCTTTTGGGGAACGGAAGTCAGATATTATTATGATTTTTCTCTGCAACCGAAGTTTAGATTTTTCATATATTTTTACAATTAATTATTCAGTTGGGATTGATCTGGAAAATTTGGGGATTGGAGAATTTATCATTCATTTTGGAAGTCTTATTAGCTGATTCAGTTTGAAGAACGTCATTTTTTATTATTGTAAGAATTTCATTTTTAGATCTCAAATGGGTAATATCAATTTCTCTCTATTTAATTCAGTTTTTATTTCAATCATGAGTGAGTAGTTCCTTTTCTTATTAAGGGATGCCTTGAATCCCTAATAACCATGTGAATGCTTTGTGTGGATTGATTTATGCATATGCTTCAGTTTTATCTTCTCTAAATTAATCTGTTTGTTATTGAAATTAATGCAAGTTTGAGATTGATCTACCGTGATAATCTTTGATTGTAATTCATTTCACGAACTTACACATACTCTGTTCTATTTCTATCGATTTTCATTGATTTGATGCATCCGGGATGGTAGTTAAATCTGTGGACTTCTATTTTAATAGGTTCAGAATGGTGGGAGATAATGGAGTTTTGATGTCTGAATCCGAGATGGTAGGACCATCTAAGCTCAGGACTTAAGACCTGTTTTGATTACTAATTTATGTGTTGAATCCGAGATGGTAGGTACATGTTTTAGAGAAGCTGGATCCGAAATAAAGGCTAGGGTATAGGCTAGGTTGTTCACTGAATTGCATATGAAATTATTATGTTTAAGCATTTGCATGGTATTATGGGAAGAATGGGTATTCCTTAGCAAGACCTGTTAATCATTTTATCAAATCTTTATTAAAATTGATTATTTTAACGTTGTTGAATTAATTATTTCATCAGTTATTTGTCTTAATTTTGCATTACATAACTTATCACTCTCAACAATTGGGAATTCTTTAGCATACATTTATTTATCAACGCTTGCACAATTCAGTCCCTTGGGTACGATAACTCGGGGTCTTAAAAATTACCCCACTGTATTACTTGCCGATTCAGTACACTTGCTGAGGTCGCGTCAGCATTAAATAAATAGATGAAAAAAATAAAATAAATTATCAAATTAAATACAATGCAATTAAGTAAAATAATGAATCAAATTAAGTAAGATAAATATAAACAACAATTATATTAATTAAGTCAATCAAATAAATAAAACAAATGAACAAAAGAGAAAAAAATACAAGAATGGATGAATAAAGTGAGTGTGTGAACAAAATAGAGTGGACCCACGTGAGTGAGTAACGCATGAAAAATATGAAAAAGCACAAGGATGAAAGTTACTGTTCATGTGGCCACATGCAAGGAAAATGAAGGAGAAATAAAACAAATGGATCAAATTGGCAGCATAGCATAATTGAATTAATTATACAAAATTGACATGATTAAATTAATGATTTACATGTTAATCACAATAAACACAAATATTTACATGGAAAAAAGATCAACAAAAATAAATTAATTAATCACATGTCAAAATAATACATGTTAAGGAACTAAGGCAAAATAAATTAATTACATGTTAGAAATAAAATCAATAAAACAATATTTACAAGAAAAAATAATAAAATAATAATAAAATAAGATGAAAAAAGAAAATAATTAGTTCGGAGCCCAGAAAATTTACCCTCAGATTTGGATTCGATGGAATAATGATGATCTTCTTGAAAAATTCCTCGAACAAATAATTTAGTACTAAATTAATTCCTTTTGTTTATGGAGAAAAAAAAGAAATTAATTAGAATGCTTAAAAGATTGAAAATTGATTTGAAAGTGAAAATTAATTCCTCTTGTTTATGGAGAAAACAAAGAAATTAATTAGAATGATTAAGAATTGAAACTTGAATTTCCAATCTCAATTAATCCTTGTTAATGGAAAAAATAGAAATCTGAAATTTTTTTTTTTTTTGAAGAAAAATCAAAGAAGAGAAGAAAAAGCTCTCAAAAATTTGATGTCAAAAATAATGGAGGCCCCTCCTTGATTTTTTTCATCTCAAAGTATTTATATGATGGAAAAATAAAAACCCTAATTCTATTAGGAATAAAAATTTGATTTTAATTTAATTTCCTGCCTTTTTTAATGAGAAAATCAGATTTTATTTATTAATTATCTAAAAAAATGATTTACAATTTAATTTGGACTCAAAAACCTCAATTTGGGTGAAAAAACATGTTTTGGGGTGAAAAACGGCGAAAAATGGCAACACTGGGCGAGAATGGGCGTGCAGGGGGCGAGCTAGCACGCGAATCTGTGCGGATGGGTGAGGGCCTATAGTGCCACGCGCAGCGCGCGTCGCTCCGTGCGAGAGCGCGAGCAGCCCTCCACGCGAGAGCGCGAGCGGCGCTCCATGCGAGGGTGCGCTCCGGGCGAGCGAGCGCCGCTGCTGCCGCGATGATCCGAAATTTTTTTTTATTTTTATTTTTAAATTGGAAATTTTTGACCTAAAATTAATACTTTCAAACTCATTTTTTTTATTTTTAAAATATATATTTTTTATTTTTTTTATTCTATTTTTTTTATTCTTTAGAAAGCAAATTTTCAGCAGAAAATCATCACTTCCAATATTTTTGCCTGCGAATGGGCAACTAATCATCATTGAATAACCCTGGTCTGGGCTGTCTCAGGATCTGGTGTTTACAGTTGCCCCCAGTTTTGGGAAAACTAGTGCATGGATCCCTAGGTGAGCCCAAAACTCAAACAAAGAAAAGAGAGATGCATACCTGAGGCAGCTGTCTTCCCGGTCTGAGTGAAGCTGTTCGGGGTAGTTACCGTCTGTCTGTTGACATGTTAACCCTTGTTACTGCGGCATCTAACCTGTACGGTGTCTTGCCTTTTGTTCGGTGTGTAACCTCTGTCGTTTCAGCATCTAACCTATGCGGTGTCTAACATCAGTCGTTTCAGTATCTAACCTGTTGGGGCAGTGTTTAACCTTCCTCGTTGCGACATCTAACCTATGCGGTGTCTAGCCTTAGCCAGGTCAGTCTCTAACCAATAGATATAGTGTCTAACCTTCCTCGTTGCGGCATCTAACCTATGCGGTGTCTAGACTTAGCCGGGTCGGTATCTAACCTGAAGGTATGGTGTCTAACCTTCCTCATTGCGGCATCTAATCTATGCGGTGTCTAGCCTTAGCTGGGTCGGTGTCTAACCTGTAGAATTGGTGTCTAACCTTCCTCGTTGCGGCATCTAACCTATGCGGTGTCTAGCCTTAGCCGGGTCGGTGTCTAACCTGTAGAATTGGCTCTTGAGAGGATTTGGAGGACTGCCTCTTGAGAGGACTTGGAGGATTGCCTCTTAAGAGGATCCTAGAATTGGCACTTGGTAAACTTCATCTCGGTCTGATTGCTAAGCACGAAGTGAATGCCTACATTGTGCCGAAGTCGACCTTGATTGGCTCTTGTGCGTGCAGTCTTTATTTGAACTTTTCCTGCAAAGTCATGTGCGCTGGAATACGTGTATACATGTGAAAAGTTATATGCGCATGTTTGCAAGTGAACTGCATGACATAAAATGCATGCAAAAATAAATAGACTGGATCTTGAGTGGTCAGGGGTCCACTGAGAGTATAACTTGGCTAACCGCATTGCTTGATACCTTCTTGCGATTTAGAGGAGTGTCGTCTTGGCTTAAAAATTCTGACCCATGATTTTTCCTTTTCAAAGAAAACTGACCCGTGAACATCTCTGCCCCCCGGTCAAAGAGTATTTTGCCCCCAAGGCCTTAACTCGCGCCCTGAACTGTGCATTATCTGCTCGAAGGGGAATTATTTGGGCTTCCTTATCCCTCCATATACCGTTGGTCATTCATTAAAGGTAGTGCGTCCCTTGTGGATTTTCACACTAACTTTTCTTAGCTGGAAATGCGTCCTTTTCGGATTTTCACATAACCCTGTGCCTAATTTTTGCCTGGAATGGACCCAACCCAATCCATCGGCTTTTTTTTTAAAAAAAAAAATAGACTGCCTGTTTTCAGGTTTTCACCCTATTCTTTTGCCTAACTTTTGCTTAAAGAGCCAATTCTGGTTTTCATCTCTAACAGCTTTTTTTTTTTTTTTTGCTGCAGGAGAAGTTAAGGTTATTGACAGAACCGCCTCCTAGGGTGATCGATGAATACTCATTGGTGCACCTTTTTTCTTAGACAAAGGACATATCAGTTCCCATGAAGGTTTTATATGGATAGCCACATTGGCAGATGGAGATATCAGCTTTATGAGCCCCTGCCTATGTTTTGACTACGTGACCTGGTATAGGTTTTCAGGATGTGTTCCCTTATGTGGGCTTCACAGGGCCTCCTTTTACATCACAGCACGCTGCGTTCATCTGTTCGGAGGATATCAGACTATATTAACTCCGCCTCTGGCTTTCCATGGTGGGCTCTTAACTTCGGCATTCATTATTGGCTGCCGTGGACTTTGGGTGCAGTTACCTTTAAGTACAACCATCCCGAAGGCTGAAGATTTTGATCTTACCGGCTCGTCAGAATACAAGAGATGGGTGACTAGCCTCGCTGTTGACAATAGGATCAGTTAGCTTAAACGTCTAACCGAATAAACAAAGTTAAAAATAGATTTTGGACAATGACAATTTATTTTTACTTTTTGTAAAAGAACTAGACGATCACGAAAAGTGCAAATGGAATCTTTTATTGCAAATTTATGAATATTTCTATATGATTTCAATACATATGATCATTTATTGACGAAAATTCAAAAACACAAAACTGCACTTAATTTTAGGATGGATTTTGCAAGAGTCAAACTCCTGTTATCAATCAGCCCTCTCGGGTTTTCATGATTGAATAATTTCTCTCAGCCCTTAATTTTTTCCCAGAGTGCCTTTTTTTCTGTTTTTACCCTGACAGGGTGTCCAATTTTAGTAAGGCCGCCTTTTTTCGATTTTCAACCCGCAGGGCAATTATTCTCTTCTTTTGATTTTAGTCTTAGCCATGAAACCTTTTTAATCTGTCAACATTGATCGGCTCCTTGCACTCGTTCCCATCGCTGTCTGTTAAAATGGCCGCCACTTTTGACAATAGCTTCTTTAACACAAATGGACCTTCCCACGTTGGCCTAAATTTTTCCCGAATGTTTGGTACTCCTGGTCTCATCTGTTTGAAAACCAGATCTCCTTCTTTTAGTGGATGCTTTCTAACCTTTTTTTCGAATGACCGGGCTAACCTCGTTTGGTAAACCTAGTTGTGATAGTAAGCTCGCAACCTATTCTCATCCAGCAAGTTCAACTGCAGTAATCTCTACTGGGCCCATTCTGTTTCTGGAATTTCGGCTTCCATAACGACTCTCAAAGATCTAAGCTCAACTTCAACTAGTAGAACCGCCTCTGATCCATACACTAAAGAAAATGGCATTGCGCCCGTCGATGTTTTGATGGTAGTTCTGTAACCCCATAGTGCAAAAGGTAAGTTTTCTGCCCAGTCTTTGTAATTGTACACCATCTTAGCCAAAATTTTCTTGACATTTTTGTTGGCTACTTCAACTGCTCCATTGGCTTGAGGTCAGTAAGGGGAGGACTTATGGTGTTGTATCCCATACTTCTGCAGTACCCGTTTAGTTTCAGACAAGAATTGTACCCCATTGTTAAACACAATATGATGTGGGAGACCATATATGCATATTAAATTCCGTTCAATGAACTTGGCCATGTCCCTGGCATCGACCTTCTTAAAAGATTCCGCCTCGACCCATTTGTTAAAGTAATTGATGGCGACTGTAATGAACCTGTGCCCATTAGAGGCGGCAGGGCGTATCTCCCCTATAATATCTATTTCCCAAGATGCAAATGGCTATGGCGAGGATAAGTTATGTAGTTCTGACACTGGCACATGCCTCGTGTCTACATATTGTTGACACAGCTGACATTGTTTTACAAACTTTGAGCAATCTGCATCCATAGTGATCCAATAGAACCCTTGGCGCTTGATTTTCTTTGCTAAGAATAAACCATTCATGTGAGTACCATAAATACCGGCATGGACTTCCTCCATAACCTTCCTAGCCTCCTTCTCTACTACGCATCTTAACTAAATGCCATCTGCCTGTCTCTTGTAAAGTAAACCATTTACACTGAGGAACTGGTTGGACAACTTTCTAATCATTCTTCGATCCTTTATAGAAGCTTCTTCTGGGAATACCAACCTCTCCAGGTAATTATGAACATCATAATACCAAGGTTTTCCATCAGTGGCTTCGACACCCATCACCTGTTCATACTCAAAGCAAGGCTTCTGTGAACTCGAAATTAACAGGGGCTTCATAACCACTCCTTTCGGGTTATCCCACATGGACACCAGGGTTGCAAGTGCATCAGCTAACTGATTCTCCTCTCTAGGGACAAAATGGAAAGTACAAGTTTCAAACTGGCCGCTTAACATACGAAGGTGCCTTAGATATGGTACCAATCTTTCTTCTTTGACAGACCACTCTCCTCGAATCTGATGGATTACCAGATGAATCTCTAAAGACTTCCGCAGACTTTGCCCCCAAGGCTAAAAGAGCCTCCAATCCAAAGACACACGCTTCATATTCGGACTCATTGTTAGTGGCTTTATACCTCAACTTCTTAGCCAGTGGTAATTGTTCACCATCCGGAGTTATCAAAATGATCCCTACACCTGCCCCCTTACTATTAACTGCTCCGTCAAAATACATCTGCCATCCCTGAACTGCAATGGCCATGACATCCTCATCTGGGAAATTATACTCAACCTGTTCTCCTTCAATAGGGTGATTAGCTAGGAATTCAGCTACAGCTCTCCCTTTAATGGTTTTCCTAGTGATGTATTCTACATCGAATTCTTGGAGCAGTATCAGCCACCTACCCATCTTTCCAAGCAAAGAAGGTGCCTGCTGAAGGTATCTCAAAGGATTCTATTTAGCAACTACCTGAACCCTGAATGAGTGGAAATATTGTCTAAATTTTTTCGAAGCCCAAATTACTGCTAAACAAATCTTCTCTACTTTAACATATTTGGCTTCATATGGCAGGAATTTCCTGCTAAGGTAATAAACAACGAACTCCACCCCAAATTCATCCTCCTGGGCCATCATGGCACCCACTGAACAGTCTTCTATTGCCAGGTACAGAATTAGTGGCTTGGCACAACATGGTGGTCTTAAGACTGGTGGATTCTGAAGATAATCCTTAATAGTATCAAAAGCCAATTGATAATCGCTATTCCACACTACCGGCTGATTCTTCATGAGGAGCTTGAAGATGGGCTCACATATTGAAGCTAGCTTGGTAATAAATCGGCTGATGTACTGAAGCTTTCCCAGGAAACTCCTAACTTCTTTTTCTTTCCGGGGCACGGGCATCTCTCTAATTGCTCTGATCTTACCCGGATCCACTTCAATTCCTCTTTGACTTACTACATGGCCTAACAGCTTACCCGAGGTAACTCCAAAGATGCACTTCTTAGGATTGAGGCGCAAATTATACTTATCAATCCTTTGGAAGAACTTTTCCAAAGCCTCGAAGTGACCTTCCCTGGTAGCGGACTTAATCATCATATTATCTACATACACCGCCACTTCCTTGTGAATCAAGTCATCAAGAATCTTGGTAGCCATCCTTTGATAAGTCGCGCCAACATTTTTTAGTCCAAACGGCATGACCCGATAAGCAAATATTCAGTGATAAAAGCTGTCTTAATCCGATCTACAATTCTGTTGAGGATCTGATTATATCCAGCATAACCGTCTACAAAGCTGTACATCATGCTAGAAGCTGCACTATCTATTAAGACATCAATATGGGGCAGAGGGAAGTCATCTTTAGGACAGGCCTTGTTCAAATCCCGATAATCCACACATACTCGAACCCCTTCCATCCTTTTTAGCCACAGGAACTACATTAGCTAACCAGGTCGGGTATTGAACCTCAACCAGGAATTTGGCCTCAATCTGCTTATGCACTTCCTCTTTCACCTTCTGTGCCCACTCTGACCTAAGTCTTTTGAGTTTTTGCTTGACGGGTTTGGACTTCGGATAAGTCAGAATTGCATGTTCAGCGATGTTTCTGTCAATTCCCGACATGTCTTCATAGGTCCAGGCAAAGACTTTTTCATATTTTTTTAAGATTCTCTCAACTTTTAATCTCTCTTCAGGAGTTATGTCAGACGCAATCAAGATTTGCTTTGGGTTTTCCAAAGTCCCGAGATTAAATGGAGTTGTATTAGTTGAATTAATGTCAATAATAAATGCATCATGTGTATGATCATGTGAAATGAAATCATCAGAAACATCACAAAAATAAGCAAAATTATTCATCTCATTAATGAAATTAGAATTGCACACATTGTCGTCATTAAAAAGTTCTAGAATAAAAAGAACATCTAAATAACTATGATTTTCTTCATCCGTTGAAGCAGACGTTGTTGCCGACATGTCACCATTGTCTTGACTTTGGGGTGGCTCTTTGACTACTTTCTGGTGGAGCTTCTAGTTCTGATAATTCAACTTCCATTTTTTCCTTCCCCTTTACCCTGGTGGCAAGCAACTTATCAGTGTAAACTTCTTCTAGCTCACTTATATCTTTGATGGTGCTCTGGGTCATAACCTCTTCATTCCAAAAATCTTCGACTGACTTGACAGTCCCATCGGCACAATCAAACACATCATTAAAAATTTCAAAGCCCCGGACAATCTGCCTATTGACAAACTAGGGCTCGGCCTCCCCACAATAAGCACAAATACGTGTTGCTGGCACGAAACTTTTCAGAATATGAGGGGTACCTGCTGACTCCTCTTTCCCTTTAACACTTGCACCTTTATAGCCTAGGCCTTTTCGGTCCTTCTGACCCTTTGTTGTGATACGGAATTGCGGCCCATGTGAATTCTTACTTAGGCCAGCTCCTGGAAGAAAGTGCATTCTTTTCATCATATTTATCACTTGGGAACTACCCTCTAAACCATCTTCTTCATCAATCATCGACACATGGAAACCGTTGAAAGGCTGTTTAGAGATTTCTAGTGTGGAAACCTGATTTTCTCTAACAGCTCTGATAGTTACCACTTCTCCCTCATGCGGTATTTTGATCATTTGACGAAGGGTGGATGGCACTCCTCCCAATTTGTGAAACCAAGGCCTGCCGAGTAAAGCTGAGAAGTTTGCAGGGATTGATAAGACCACAAACTTGACTTCCGTTTCAATGGGCCCAATTTTAACTATAGCTTTAAAAGTCCCCGAGGCCTATCTACGAGAGTTGTCATAAGCTGTAATGGTTAAGTCAAACCCGCTCAGCATGTCTTTATTCAACCCGAAAGCTGGAAGTGCGACCAAATGGCATACATTTATCGATGAACCATCATCAACCATCACACAAGCAGTGTGCTTGCCATTAATCTGTGCTCTGATGTACAACGAGTGATTGTGCTTACGGCCTTCCACAGGTAAATCCACATTAGAATAAATTAGATTTTCCCCTGAACCTCCTTTAACCAGTTCTAACAGCTCAGATGGTGAGATAGTGGTGGCCACGGTGGACTCGCATAAGGCCTCTACTAACTTCTGCCTATGTGATGGGGCTTGTCTCAATAAGTCCCAAATGGATATCTGAGTTGTTGTCTTCTTCAACTGTTTCACCAGCCCATCTTCCTCAGGCTCCTTTTCAGCATGTGTAGGTGTTGAATCTTGAGGCCTTTCCACCTCTGGAACTACTCTGCCACTTCTAGTCACTGCCCTAACCTTTTTCTTTTCCTCATCTTCTGAATCCCAGGGATTCGCACGTTCTTGACTTTTGTCACTTTCATCTCCACTCTCACTAGTGGACCAACAGTCTATCATCGCCACAGGAACCCCTTCTTCACTTGTTTTACGGGTGATAGCGATATACTGATTACCATATAGATCTTGCAACACATACCATTCGGGCAAGCTAGACCCGATCATATACACTGGCGGAGGAACTGCATGATTACCAGACTTCTTCCTCTTATCTCTCTTTTCTGGATCTGTAATCTGCTTATTGTCAATGAGGTCTTGAATTTTATTTCTCAAAGTTCTGCAGTAGTCAGTCAGATGGCCTGTGTGCTGATGATAAGCACAGAACTTATCACTCTTATGTCCCGGCTGACCCTGGTTCCTGGCTGGCCTTGGCTCTAAAGGTCTCAACTGCCCCTCCTTCGTCAATCTTTCCAAAACCTAAGATAGGGGACGGCCCAAATTCGAGTAGTACCTCTGGCCTTGATTGGATTATGTTGCCGAGACCTCAGCTATTCTGTCGCTGCCACTCTTATTACTGCTACTACTCCCAGCACCAGCTGATCTATTCCCTGATTGGTTCTCGAAATTCTTCTTGGCAAAACTCTCCTAGCTTGCTTTCTTTGCCAAATACTCCCCTTTTGCTTCGATGGCTGTATCCTTTAAAGATTCCCAATCTCGGAGCCCCTTCATATTTAATCCATCTCTTAGATACGAACTCGCATTTCGGATGAATAGCCGAATCTAGTCTGGAGTATCCGGCTTCCTTCTCATTTCCATCACCCGATTTCTCCACTGAGTAAGATACTCGTGGAATGATTCATTGGGTTTCTGTTGAAGTAACTTTAAATCTTTGAGCCTAACCTCCATCCGGGTGCTATAGTCATATTGTTTAAGAAACTCCTCAGTTAATAGGTCCCAATCTTCTCTTGCCCTTCTATCCAAACCATGGTACCAGTCTATAGCAAGTCCAGTCAAACTGAGACAGAAATATTCCACCTTCTGTCTCTTAGTGAGCATGGTCCCTTTCATCACAAGCATATACTGCTTGATGTAGGTAGATGGATCGGATGTGCCATCAAATTTGGGCAGCTCAGGCATCTTAAATCTCTGAGGAAGTATCTCATTGTCATTCAAATCTCTATCCTCTGGGCTTATCCCCTTTCCTGCAAATAGCAAATGAGCCATTGCCTCAACCTTCTCCTCTATCTTCTTTAGAGCAACATCTTCTTTAGGAGGTCTAGCTTTTACCGACATGGATTCTTCGTGTTCATCCTCTACAAAGTCCTCCTCAGACCTATGCTCCCCCATCCTTCTAGGATCAACATTTGCAAGAACCCTAGGATCTACAGCAGGGGGTGGTTCCATAACTGCTGCCGAAGGTGCCTTCTTGATGGGAATCTTTTTTGCTTATCCTCCGACAGGAGGGGCAGGTTGTTGGCCAGCTGGCTGTGCTAGAGCAGCAGTTAAGTTACCCATCATTGCCATTATCCTGCGCTCAAACTCTTTAAATTTGTGCTCTATTTCTTGGGCTATTCGGTCCATTTCTTTGGTGACCATAGCCCGGGTGGCATTTGCTTCTTGGTTGGCCATATCCAATGATAACTCTGAAGATAAGGATTCTGTGCTATCTGAAAGCGACTCCGAACCCCAATATATGACTCGCTCTACTAACTCGAAGAACGGGTTTCTCCTTACTAGTCGGCCGTCTGGACCCCTAGGCCACTGATTCGTACCTATGATAGCTGAAATGTAGAGGGCTTAGAATGATGAATGCGGTGTATGAAAAAAATGAATGATGAAACGTATATGCAAAATGTTGTATATGCAAGATAGAACGTACATACCCCAAAATGCATATGCTTTTAGATGCATGAATGACATGTAATGCATGATCGTGCTGAAAGATCAAGAAATTACGACGATGCATGTGATACATGAAAAGAATTACACACAAAATGATAATGTACTTATGAAAGCCATATGCATCGAACACAATGTACACACACAAAATGACGTGTATGTGTTTTTCTTTCTTCTCTCTCTTTTTCTTTTTTTTTAAAAAAAAAATTGCGTGTACAAAATAAAGCGTATTCACAAGAAATAAAATTATATTTTGGCATGCATGAATGACACATGTGATGGATGATCGTATGTTATGCGACATTTACATCCACATGCAAGCAGATAGACCCTTCCAACCTTATTACTCCCACACATGAGGTCGTGCAGTCTCTCCCCTAGGCGGGCTTAACCCATGGGTCAACGGGGAACCCGATGGGTGAATATGGTGCATGGTGATATACCAGCAGCATAACACTCTTAATGTAAAAGCACATGCATATGGGTTTTGGTCATTATATATTTGGACCATTCAAACAGAATAAAAATGGGCCCACCGGGGCATGAAAGCCTTTGATGAGTGTCCAATTAATATGTTTGAATTGGTTTAATACATAAGGGCCCATGTAGCAAACATCGTATTAAGGAGCATACTACCTAGTGGAAGTTTCTATTGCCATTACATGAGCTTTAGTCATGGGTGGCGTTACTTTAGGTCTACCCAAGCATGGTTCCTGCCAATGGGTCTAGCTCATCACGAGCATGACAATCGATCGGGTCTCCATTTGATATACCATTTGAAGGTACAAGGCTTGGGCTGGTGATTATCCCGAGCACTTCCCTACAATAAGTGAAAGTAGGGTCGTGCTTTAGGAACGCACTGGGGTAAAATAAGGGACCAACTAGCATAGTTCTAAGGCTCTAATGGATGCAATGCAATTTCGAAGAGAAATGGAATTTTCATTTGTTAATAACTCAATTATAAGTTTAACTTAATTCACTTTCGAAGCGAAGTTTCGATCATCCACAGTGGAGTCGCCACTGTGACGCGCGCCGGACCAGCAAGGCTCTCATTGAACCTGCTTTTAGGATTCGAGGGATTTGTTCGCGTCTTTTGATCTTGGGTTACACGAGACATTTTGGAACCCCCTACCCAATAGAACATTGGGAGGTTCATCTAATCCCATGAAACCTTTAGGCACCTTTGAGGCATTTTGGAGTCGCCACCCAATTTACAAGAAATTGGAAAAGGTCATCTAACCTCGGGGGTCTTAAACCAGAGAAGGTGTTCGGAACTTCACTTTTATTCATGCCTTAAGTTAAGTTTATAAATGAGTTTTTAACAAAACGAAATTCTATCTCTCATCTCACGCGATCATGCAATAAATTTAAAACGCATTTCAATCACATCGGAAAGCGATAAAGAAAACATAAAATAAAGCGATAAATAAATTACAAGAAAATATGGGACAGAACAATCCCCCCAAAAGAAAGAAAGCATAAATAAAATAAAAGAATAGACTTGCCCCAAAAATCAATTACAAGGGCCCAAAATGAATAAACAAATAACTGCATCACAAAAATAAAATACATCATACATAAATCGAGATATTCATTGGATCTTTAGGAACATTGACTCCTTTTTATTAATTTAAAAAATTTGGACAATTATTTTTGGGCATTGATTGAGAAAACCGAGATGAGTGATCCCATTTTATGAAAATCAATTATCCATTTGAAAATGAGATTTTATTGGTTAAAAATAGGACATTGGTTCGTTTTATTAGAAAAATTCAAATTTTATTTATTGTAGAAAAACATGAATTTTTATAATGAGAACAGATCCAAAATACATTTTACATGTAAAATACAAAATAATAAAATAGGGAAAATACAACAACAAAAAAATGCAAACCAAACTTTGAAGACTTTTAATCCTCGATCCTCCAACTCGCCCATAGATAGTACTCAAATAAAAAGACAAAGTATTTGCAACCAAAATGAGAAAAAGAAAATTAAAGTTAGTAATTAAATCAAACAAAATTAAAATGCATTAAATAAATAGATGAAATAAATAAAATAAATAATCAAATTAAATACAATGAAATTAAGTAAAATAATGAATCAAATTAAGTAAGATAAATATAAACAACAATTATATTAATTAAGTCAATCAAATAATTAAAACAAATGAACAAAAGAAAAAAAATACAAGAATGGATGAATAAAGTGAGTGTGTGAACAAAATAGAGTGGACCCACGTGAGTGAGTAATGCATGAAAAATATGAAAAAGCACAAGGATGAAAGTTACTGTTCATGTAGCCACATGCAAGGAAAATGAAGGAGAAATAAAACAAATGGATCAAATTGGCAGCATAGCATAATTGAATTAATTATACAAAATTGACATGATTAAATTAATGATTTACATGTTAATCACAATAAACACAAATATTTACATGGCAAAAAGATCAACAAAAATAAATTAATTAATCACATGTCAAAATAATACATGTTAAGGAACTAAGGCAAAATAAATTAATTACATGTTAGAAATAAAATCAATAAAACAATATTTACATGAACAAAATAATAAAAAAAATAATAAAATAAGATGAAAAAAGAAAATAATTAGTTCGGAGCCCAGAAAATTTACCCTTAGATTTGGATTCGATGGAATAATTGGAAAATTTCTCAAACAAATAATTTAGCAATAAAATTAATTCCTTTTGTTTATGGAGAAAACAAAGAAATTAATTAGAATGCTTAAAAGATTGAAAATTGATTTGAAAGTGAAAATTAATTCCTTTTGTTTATGGAGAAAACAAAGAAATTAATTAGAATGATTAATAATTGAAACTTAAATTTCCAATCTCAATTAATCCTTGTTAATGGAAAAATAAAAATCTGAAATTTTTTTTTGAAGAAAAATCAAAGAAGAAGAGAAGAAAAAGCTCTCAAAATCTGATTTCAAAAATAATGGAGGCCCCTCCTCGGTTTTTTTCATCTCAAAGTATTTATATGATGGAAAAAAAAAACCTAATTCTATTAGGAATGGAAATTTGATTTTAATTTAATTTCCTGCATTTTTTAATGATAAAATTAGCTTTTATTTATTAATTATCTAAAAAAATGATTTAGAATTTAATTTGGACTCAAAAACCTCAATTTGGGTGAAAAAACACGTTTTGGGGCAAAAAACGGCTGAAAATGGCGACACTGGGCAAGAATGGGCGTGCAGGGGGCGAGCTGGCGCGCGAATCTGCGCGGATAGGCGAGGGCCTGCGGCGCCGCACGCGGCTCTCCGAGTGAGAGCGCGAGCGGCACTCCGTGCGAGAGCGCGCACGATGCTCCACGCAAGAGCGCGCGCAACACTGGGGGCGCGCCTCGGCGGCCGCAATGGTCCGAAATTTTTTTTTTTAATTTTAAATTGGAACTTTTTGACCTAAAATTAATACTTTCAAACTCATTTTTTTATTTTTAAAATGTATATTTTTTTTTTTATTATTCTTTCGAAAGCAAATTTTCAACAAAAAATCATCACTTCCAATATTTTTGCCTGCGAACAGGCAACTAATCATCATTGGGTAATCCTGGTCTGGGCTGTCTTAGGATCCGATGTTTACAAGGAGTTCCCTCTCTATGTCGACCGCCTCGACCTCTACCTCGGTCTCTACCACGACTAGCTTACGGAGCATTAGAACCAACTCTGCTAGCCTCACGCTGATCACCAGAAGCCTCATTATACCTCGAACAATTTGCCAAGTAGTGATCAGTGCTACCACATCTAAAACAACCACCCGTGAGCCACCCAGACTCACCCCAATGGCGCTTACTGTAGTGAGAACACTCAGGCAATAAATCAGTCCTCAAACCAGAACCACCTCTGCCAGAACCAGAACCCCTGGCAGAACCTTGCCTCCTGCCTCTCGAAGCCGGACCTAAAGAAGACTCATCATGCGGGTTCCTTGACCTCTTACCCAATGATGATGACGATGATCCACCACGAGGGGGGTTCCTCCTCTGAGCTCTCTCTCTCAGAATAGACTCAGACCTCTCAGCCCGCACTGCTACTTGCACAATCTGGTAGTACCCAATGCCCAGAGTACTCATCAGAGAAATCAGCATTGCCATCAGCGACTCATTCAAATCGGCCTCAAAATGCCTACATCTGACTCTTCCGTCAGAACACCTTCTGGAGCATACTTGGTCAAACGGTTGAACTCCTTCACGAACTCTGATACTAACATAGCCCTTTGCTTCAAGCTCAAAAATTGAGCCCACTTAGCATCCTTATACTCCCTAGTCACATACTTATTGGTGAATTCCCTCTCGAAGAACTCCCATGTGACCGGGTCAGGCAACTGGAGATGCCTACGAACCAATTTCCACCAATCATAGGCAAACCCCTGAAGCAATGCCACTGCACTCTCAACTTGCCTGTCAGCAGGACACCTAGTCTCCTCAAATGCTCGTTCCACTTTCTCAATCCATTTCTCAGCAAGCTCAGACTCATCCAAACTGGTACCATAGAAATCCTCTGCCCCAGCTCTCCTCATACTCTCTAAAGGGGCTCTCGGAGCGGTCACTCTATCCAAGACTCGAGCCATGTCCTGAGAAATTTTCAACATTGCCTCGAAGGGCATAGCTGCGGCCTCAGGCTGAACCCTAGGTGTTTGAGTCGAAACAGACACTGAAGGATCAACTGCTTGGGGATTCACACTTTCAGCGGACCCCTCAAGCGACCCACGAACAGAATCAGAATCCATCTAAAAGAAAGACAAAGACAACCGCATCACCAAACAGTCCTAATCATATGTCTAAACACAACAATCACCCAGAAAATGCCTAAACCGGGGCTCTGATACCAAAAATTGTAACACCTCCTACCCATACATAGGGGAACCCATCCGCGAGGGAGTGAGAACCCGTACGAGCAGGGGTGTCACACCAAACAGAACGGTACAAAATATAAAATCACATAATATAAACATACATATAAACAGTGGAAATTAAAACTTTAAAACCAACTGAGCATTCATTCATGATATAACAATGTTCAGTTACATGACTGTTCTGATACCATCATAATTACATCATTCAGAGATACGTAGCGGTAGCTTACAAAATACCATATACAAGAGGGATCACTATTACAAAATAATGAGGATACAAAAAGAACTATGTCCTATCAATAATTCCACTATGTTGGCTTGACTGGCGGTGACTCTCCCAAAAGCTATACACCCTCCGCACCTGCACGGGTGAAAACACCGTGCAAAGCAATAACGCTTAGTGGGGAAACAAACAATAACAATATGGACGGCCATTCACAATAGTCATCAAGGCAAATCACATACGAGATGACATACTGAATATCATAAGATATAATTACAATAGAATTCCATTCATAGCCATTCAAAGGTTCAATAAACATATTCATATGCCAACTGATTCATATACTCATACTAGAGTCATTCAGATTTAAATACTTACAATCATACTCATACGGATTCACATACTTATAATCATATCTGAACAAATCATAACACCTGCTGACTCACAGTAGTGGATAACGAATAAAAGCGTAGCGGTACCTTACGGGTACGAATCAGGAAAACACTATCATATTTTCTCTTTTCAAAACATTTTACAAAGGGATTTTAAACAAGATCCATACACGTAGAAGTTCGCGAGGAACTAATGGGGACCTAATCAGGGTCCAGAACAGTACAGAGGCTGCAGCTAAAGGACTCTTTTAGGCATGCCTAACTATTCACTTGACTGACTCTTGTAGGTCATGCATAAGCCATTAAATCACATTCAAGTATAACATATTATTTATACAGGAGAACCATGAACTTAGATATGCATAACACATTCAGTATTCAAACACAACATCCAATATAATTTGATACGGCACAAGAAAATACAATTTAACATTAGTAGCTAATCGAAATGACACCAAATAAGATTAAGACCAATAACAAATGGAAAAGGAATTAAAAAGACGACAGTTGCAAACTTCAAAATTTGCAGGGCAGAGACGTTTTACACGGCGGTATGATATACACTTACCGCTGTGTAAGACATCCTACACGGTGGTAAGGTAAAACCATACCGCCATGTAACATGCTACACACAATAGGCAGAATACTTTTACACGGCAGTATGGAAAAATCCATACCCCCGTGTAAAATGCATAGCCCAGAAATCTGACAAGACAGAATGACTTTACACGGCGGTATGGAAAGTTCCTCACCACCGTGTAAAATCACGGCCAAGAATTTTTGGGGAAATCTCACGATTCACACGGGGGTATGACATACCATACCGCCGTGTGGATCGACATAAACTCAGAAATTCTCCATATTTCAACCCAACTCACGCATACAAATCAACACACTCAAAATCCAACATTCCACTCATTAAGAACAACTTAAAACTCACCTTTTTAGCTCATAAACTCAAAGAAACATGTATTAATATGATTAAATCATCCAAACCAAAACCAGCAACTCATAATCCAAAAAATTAATCATTTGCATATATAATCCAATAAAATCACAACCTAAGTTTTATAACCCAACATACTCAAAACTTATAACATATAAACCATTATAGACTCCAATAACCATACAATTTCCAGAAAACAACAAAGAACAAAATCATCAAAATGCACATAATTTTCCAAACCTTAAATTCCTTTACTCCAAACTTAGTGAGCACCACTACCACTCTCCTTCTCCTTTCCCTTGGGATCGCGAGGAGGCTCAACTAACCAAGAACACCCAACAAAAACACACAAATACAAAACCTAAATCAAAACTCAAACTAGCAAAAAAGGAGAAAATATGAAGAAGAAGAAGAAGAAGAAGAAAATGCAGCAAACTTATCAAATGGAGGTTAAGAAATGATCAATTCCCACCAAAAACTCTTGGATCCAAGCTAGGGCACTCTAATGGAGAGAAAAAGGAAGAAGGGAAACAGAGAGAAGAGGAAAACGGGAAAGAGATGGAAATTTCTGCTTTCCCTTCTCTCTCTCTCCTTCTATAACCCTTTTCCTAACCCTAGCCACATGTTAACTCCTCATTGGTGTAATTTGACCACTCACACCCTATCAACATGCACTACACCACACACAATGCTCACTCTCATAACTCACACACTACAATCATATGCTCATGCACACACACTAACACAACCCAATGCACATACACCCTACTAACATATATGCACCCACACAATATTACAGCCCATAAAACATGCATTTTACCCAAAATGTCCTTGACACATGCCAAAACTCTCACACATGCACACATACACATGGCAAACATGGCTCAAACTAATAGGGGAGAATCGGGGTGTTACAGTAATATTTCAGACTATTCTGAAAATGATTTAAACATAATAAGAGAAGAAAGTTATTCTAATAGTGAAACCGAATCATGCAAATGTATAGGAACTTGTCAGTGTAACCAGATAAATATGCTTAATAATGAACAGGAATTTTTGTTAGATATAATAGATAAGATAGACGACCCAGAAATAAAAAGAAATTATTTATTTAGATTAAAAGACCTAATAGGACAAAGGGAGCAAAAAGATTATAGGCCATATAATTTCTCTAAAATTTGCCAAAGTTTTAAACAGACTAATAAGGAATCTTCTATTCAGGATCTTCAAGAAGAAGTCAAGAGTTTAAAACAAGATATGAATATATTAAAAAGAAAAGTCCAATATTTAGAAGAAGAAAATCTCAAAGATAATCTTGGTAAACTATTCCAAAATAAAGACAAAGGTCAGGCGTCTACTTCTCTAGTAATCAAGGAACCTGAAAATAAGGAAGAATATGTTAATAGCATATCTAAGGTAAATTATCAGAAATGGTATGTCAAATTAGATATAGTAATAAATGATGTCTTCCATCTCTCTACACTAGCTTTAGTTGATAGTGGAGCCGATCAAAATTGTATTCAGGAAGGTTTAGTACCTACTAAATATTATGAAAAAACCTCAGAAAGACTTAGTTCAGCTAATGGATCTAAACTATATATTAAATAAAAACTATCTAAGGTAAAAATATGTAATAAGGGTTATTGTTATAAGACTCAGTTAATCTTAATCAAAAATTTAAATTCAGGAGTAATTTTAGGAACACCTTTTATAACAATGCTTTATCCATTTCAGGTTTGTAATAATGGAATAATCACTAAAATATTAGGAAAAGAAATATTATTTGAATTTGCTTTTCCAATGGTTTCCAGAGATGTTAATCAATTAAAAAATAATATTCAAGAAACTAATTTTATTAAAAATAAACAAAATCATATAAAATATTTAATCAAAGAAATAGATGAAAAGAGGATAAAAATCCAATTAGAAAAGGAAGAGACAAAAGAAAAAATAAAAGAAATAGAAAAAACTTTTTCTAAAGATGTTTGTGCGCCCATTTCAGATTAGTTATAAATTATAAACCTTTAAATAAAGTTTTACAGTGGATAAGATACCCGATTCCAAATAAGAGAGATCTATTAAAAAAATTATATGATGCAAAAATATTTTCGAAATTTGATATGAAATCAGGATTTTGGCAAATTCAAATTCAAGAAATTGACAGGTATAAAATAGGATTCAATACTCCTTTTGGCCATTACGAATGGAACGAATGCCTTTGACTTAAGAATGCCCCATCAGAATTTCAAAATATTATGAATGATATTATCAGACCAATTAATGAATTTCAATAGTATATATAGACGATGTTTTAATATTTTCAGATAATATTACTCATCATTTTAATCATTTAAGAAAATTTTATAATATTATACATAATAGTAGATTAGTAATTTCTCCTACTAAGATGAAATTATTTCAAGTAAAAGTTAGGTTTTTAGGGCATGATATAGATCAGGGAGCCATTAGGCCTATAAATAGGAGTTTAGAATTTACAGAAAAATTTCCAGATGAAATTAAGGATAAAAAACAGTTACAAAGGTTTTTAGGATGTTTAAATTATGTTCATGACTTTTTTCAAAATCTAGGAAAGATTTGCCAGCCTCTTTATAATAGGTTAAAGAAAAATCCAGAACCATGGAAGAAGAGCATACTCAAATAGTTAGAATGATAAAGCAAAAGTAAAAAGCCTCCCATGTCTTAGCATCCCTCATCCAGAATCCTTTTTTATCGTAGCAACAGATGCTAGTGATACAGGATTTGGAGGAATACTCAAACAAAAAAGGAATGATAAAGAAGAACTAGTACGATTTTATTCAAGTAGCTGGAATGAAACACAAAAAAATTATTCTATTATTAAAAAGGAAATATTAAGCGTTGTTTCATTCATCATGAAATTTGAAGATGATCTTTACATGAAAAGATTTTTATTAAGAATAGATTGTCTTTCTGCAAAACATGTTTTAGAAAAAGATGTTAAAAATTTAATTTCTAAACAAATTTTTGCCAGATGGCAAGCCCTTCTCAGCAATTTTGATTTTGAAATAGAATTTATCAAAGGACAAAATAATTGCTTACCAGAGTTTCTTTCCCGTGAGTTTTTACAGGGAAAATGAGTAAAGATAATAAGAAGGTGCTTAGTAAAGCCAGTATTTCTAATCAAGTCAATAATAATTAGATGATCAATACTAATCAAATGATCCCATTATCACCCAACAGATTTACAGCCCTATCACCTAGACCAAGACCTAACACTCCTTGGATCTCTTCATCAATTTCTTCAGCTTTAATCAGGCCCATTCCTCCACCCACACCTCTCAGGCCTTCAGCTTTAGGGACACCTCCTAACCTTTGCAGACCTCCTACTTTTTCCACAATAGTTTCCACTCCCTCTTTTGCTTCATCATCCTCAACTCAAAGAAAGTCATCTTCAATTTATATGCTAAATCCTCATAAACAGTTTATTAAAGTTTTAGAACCATAAGAACAAAGCCTAATAGAAAATCAGAGTTTCTATAAGTTAATTAATTTTATATTTTCAAAAGGATTTCATTTTCTAGAAGAATGTCCAAATAAAACCAGAGAATTTTATGAAATGATCTTAGTTGACACTGATTCAGTGGTAATCGAGCACAATTATAATCAAGATTCTACCAAGATCAAATACAGTAAAGTAAATATTTTCAGGATTATGACACTAGCAGAATGGGGATTAAAACCTTATTCCTTCAAGGTCCTAACAGGATATTTAGCACGAAATCAGTATAGTTACTATGATTATCAGGACGCTTGGTTCAAGGCCTTCTTTCTCAGAAATTATAATCATTCATGGTTTTTCTACTTCTCTCATAAGTCTTCAGGTTTTTATCCAAATTGGTTTTTAAGGTGGTTTGATTTCCTTGGACCCATAGAAGCCATCTTTCCTTCACAAGTTCATCAGGGTTATGTAAAATACAAAGAGCAATACCAGAACAGTATCAATGATTCTTTACTTCAATTCTGTAATGAATTTAAAATTCCTTGGATCTTTACTTTGAATTATCATGTTTCTACCGACTCAGTTATTCCAATCCTCTATCGAGAATATTGAGTAAAGTGGTGGGATTCTTTTCAAGAAAACAGGGCAAGCATAGAAGCAGTCAGAGAAAAATTCAACAACGACAAATTTTCTTATCAGACTCCACCTTTTTAGAATAAAAGGCATGTACAGTCAAAATCAAGTCCAGAATTCACAGCTAGCAAGCATCATCTTATTGGCCTCCTTTCTTCAGCCACGTCAGAACAAGAAGTAGCGGCTATCCTTAGCCAAGCAACTTCTGAAAAAGGAAAATCCTCAACAGAAGAAGTGGCCCCAGCTCCACATCATTTTATCGATTCTCAAGATCCTTATGATGACATAACAATAATGTAAAAAAAAAATACATATATATATATGTATATATGTATACATATATATATATATATCTATATATATATATATATATATACATATATATATATATATATATACATATATATATATATATATATATACATATATATATATATATATATATATATATACATATATACATATATATATATGTATATGTATGTATATATATATATGTATATCTATATATATATATATATGTATATATATATATATATATATATATGTACGTATACATATATATATATATGTACGTATACATATATATATATGTACGTATACATATATATATATACACACACCTTATTTAATAGAATAAGGATGGATAATATTGATTTGCCTTGGTTGCTCTATTGTTGGGATAATGGTGTGATTTTACAGAGGGTAAATATTACATAAATAGAGGAAACTCTGTTAAAATTTTTGTAAATAATAGTTCAATTATAACATTTAATTTGTTTACAGATATGATTTTATATATATATACAGATATACATATACATATACATATATATATATATATATATATACCTTATTTAACAGAATAAGGATGGATAATATTGATTTGCCTTGGTTGCTCTATTGCTGGGAAATGTTGTGATTTTACAGAGGGTAAATATTAGATAAATAGAGGAAACTCTGTTAAAATTTTTGTAAATATTAGTTCAATTATAGCATTTAATTTTTTTTGCAGATGTGATTTTATAGGGGGTAAATATTAGATAAATAGAGAAAAATCTGCTGAAATTTTTGTAAATATTAGTTCAATTATAGCATTTAATTTGTTTGCAGAAAACATCATTGAGCAGGAAGCCTACTCCGTATGAGGTGTTCATGCACACCTATACATGTAATCATAACAGTGTGACATTTGTCAACACTCGAATTTATATTATAAGGCTGTATTATTTTTATTTATCATTTTCATCATTCAAAATTAAGAGGTATTTAATGTAAATAATTTATTTTATAACAGGTGCAAATATAAGAGACTATTGAACGATAGACATAGAATTCCGAACCGTTGATGAGACCCAGGCCTTCCACGAAGCAGCTGGTAAAAGGGACTACCATGGACAAATTTTTGGGTTAGGTTCTTATGCTAGCACCTACTACTCAAGCTCATCGACCTCTAGTACAGCTTCTTCCAGTAGGATGGCAACACCCACTGAGAGAGTAGTTCAGTTTGAAAATACAGTACAAACACTGATGGATCACATAAGTCGTCTACAACATCAGATGAATTTTCTCTAAAGAGGCAGCAGTTCATCACAACCGGCTGATTGTGCACCGTCCCCAGCTCCTTAGTTAGACATTTTTTTTAATATTTTAGAATTTACAATTACTTAACTTCATTATACATTAGTACATTTTAAACATAATATCTTGCTAAATATTTTCAATTTTATTATTTGTGTCCATTATAAAATTTTTATAATATTTAACAATTATGATTTTGAAATTAAAATAATAAAAAATTAAAAAAATTTAAATTAAAAAAATTTATAATTTTATCGATGGAAGCATCAATTCCGTCGTTAAACAATACCGACGGTATATATGTCCGTTGAAACATATACCGACGGAATTTTATTTTTGATCGAAAAAAATACCGATGGATTTTATATATCCTTCAGGAAGTTTGTCGACTGAAAATAACTTACCATCGGTACATATTACTGATGGAAACATGATTTTCGTAGTTTGCTTTAACGAATGGAATCGAAATACCGTCGTTAATTGTACCGACGGTATATTAATACTGTAGTTAATTTTTATCGACAGGCATTTTGTCGACGTATTATTTTCGTATGCAAATTTCGTCAGTAAAAGTTTTACCGACATAATTTTTGGTATTTCCATCTGTAATTTTCATCAAAAAACTTTGAATTTATTGTAGTGAAATTCACTGTAAGTTAATTGATTGTAAGAAATTTTGTTAATCCCAAAAGCTTTTTTAATTTTGTTTTAGACCATTTCTCCTAAAAGGGTAGGAAGGCCTATTAGGAATTTTTTTTTTCTAAAATGGTTGATTGGAATCTTCCTTAAGCATTAACCTAGTTAAGAAAGTGTTTTAGTAGTTTTGAAAGTGATAAAGTTTTTTGCATCTGAGGTTTGAAAGAAGTTCTGCATTTTTGTCTTTTAAGTGAGAAGGGTCACCTATGAAGTGCAGACTTATCATGTGGATTAGGGTTTACTACTGCATCTGGAATTGGGTTTTCTATCTCGTCGAGAATGGGTATTGCATCCTCTATTGTTTGAATGGCACCTAATATTTCTATCAGTTGTTAGGGAGTGAAATGGTAATCCCACCATCCTTTCAATCAGCCTAAAAATCCTACTACGAGAAGTTTAGTTATAACTCTATCAGGTGTGTTGGTTTAGGTTCTATAAGCATTTGAGGCCATAGTCATCTACTGGAGAAGACTAAGGATGTTGTATTCAGGCATACCATTTATGTTTCACTCATAGACAGTAGTGGCATTGAACTTAGACTGAGATAGAATATTTGGTCTATTTTCTATACCTACGTCTGATATTGTGGTGATAACTAGAGGTTGATCTCTTTGCCAGTAGAGTTTGTTTAACTCTAAGTTTTGAGTTAGATGTTGGTTTTCTTCAGAATTAGATATTTGATCTAAAGTGCTAACAATTTTATTTTTGTTAAGGGTACCTTATGCAACTACGGGCGTAGAAGTAGAAGTTTGTTGTATTCTACTAAGCTGATCACGAAGGGCTTGGATAAATTTTGATTTACCTCCCTTGAACATTTTTTGGCTTATTTTTTAAATTTGAAAAGGCTTGAAAATAAGACTCTTCAGTTTTGAATCTGTTGTTTCAACAAGGAAAACAACGATGGCTTTTTGGTTTTCCTCGATCCTAATTAACTGTTTGGCAATTGTACTGAGATGAGTGTTTGTGAAATTATTTTATTAAAGGATATTTTTTATATCCTTGTGTATGTTTTTTATTGGGATTTTGTAAGGAGCAGCCTCCATTGTTTTTGCTAGATATGCTATTGTCTTAATGGTGGACGTTCAGACTGAATTTTCCTACTGTTGGATAATTCCCATTTGAAAACCTTGTTCCTAGAAGTTACAAGGTTTACAGATTTTAAATTTTCTTTGAATGGATATGAAATTTGTTTTTGAAATGTATATATTTCAAACCAATCCAAAAAGCAAAATGTGATTTTTATTTTACAAAACAAAATCATAAAACTCTTTTAAAATTTCTTTTAAATTTTTTGCTAAATTTAAATTATTTTTCTTTGACATTTAATTCATTAATAATATTTTCTGTTAGTGTAGAAAAAGATTGTGAAGTTGGTGGTGAATTATCCTGATTCTCCTCATCAGATGTTTGAGGTTTTGTAAAAATTTGATGAGCTACATTTGTAGAATAATCTACGTTTTGAAAAAAAAAACACTTGGAATGCTTGAACAAGAAAATCTTGATTTTTGAAAACTTTCCATTTTATCCGGAAGATGAATTAAGTCTTTGAAGTATGTGTTTACACTTATAGAAACTGATTTGTTTTCTAGGAGAAAATGAAAAATGGAGGACTTGTTTATGTTGAGTAAGTTTCTTAAGCATAAAACAATTTTCTGAGTTTTCTAAATTTAAAAGAAAATTAGAAAACTATTATAAGATGTTTTCTACAATTTTCCTTCATAAATTTCGAACTTATTTCTCAAATTGGTTTGTAGAAAACATGCATGTTTTTTGTGAACGACGATTTGTCTTTTTTTTTTCGTCCTCTATCTTGTTTATTGAAAGCTTATTTTTGGACCTCTATTGCCTTCTACCTTACTACTAACTTCAAACCTCAAGGATTACTACTCATCAAAGACATATTGCTAATATAAAATTGGTAAGAAAGGTTTCTTCTCTAGTTTATGGCATCATTGAACATTGCTCATGCCTCTCATTCCTTCTTTCTCATACTATTATGACTTCAATTATTTTGGTTTCTTATATTCTATTGCTTTATGTATACTTCATTCTTATCACCATTTTTATCTTATTTTGCTACTAAGTTAAGTGAGCTAAATTTGGATGCTTAGGTAGTTAAAAAGTAGCTTAGTTAATTGCAAATTTTTGCATTTTGTGTAATAGCATGAAGAGATTGGTTCCAGGCCTTCATTCTTGTCACTCTTTCTTTAGGAGATGTTCTCTTTGAAGCTAAATTTATGTAGTAATTCACAGGATCAATGTAGAAAATTAGATTAGGGTAAGCAACTAAGAGTTTAGATGTTGTGAAAACTATAATGAAGAGTTGTTGAAAAGGAAGCTTGTTCCCTAATAGTCTCCTTGAATATGATAAATGTTAAAGTGTCCAAATCCTGATTTCAATAACCAAGAACATAGATGGAGAATGTTGCAATAGGTCATTAATTAAAGCAGTAATAGATTTGCTTGTAGATGATTACAAGGTAATGCAATTTTTTCACAGCTTTGCATTTGTGCTATTGAGTATGTCTTGGGTAAATTTTGTTGATTTTGTTCATGATATGTGCTTTAAGTTGATAATTGGTATATGATATGGGAAGATGGATGGCAACTTATAGAGAGCAAACCATGACTATATCTTTCTAGAAATTTGTCTGGATGGAATTGGAGAAAACAGATGATCACTTCTACAAAATTGCAACAATAAGACACTGTATCATTTTAAAGATGATTTACATAGGAGATTTTAAAAAGCAATAATGTAGGCTATTTTGTGTAAATGGAAGTGACCAATTGCGAAAAAAAAATATTTTTTTTCTTTTGTTTTTTCAAGTGTTATAGCTATGTTTCTTATTTCTATGTAGGCTCCAATTTTTAGTACTTTTTTCATTGAAAGAGGGTTTAAATAGTGGATTGCAATTTTTTATTTTTGGAAATGAATTTTGAAATTTGAATCTCAATTAAAGTTTTCATTTTTTGCATTAATTAATAAAGGGAAATTAGGAAAACATGTTCTTAATTGCTCCATTGTTGGTAGGCGTGTGTATCAGGCAGGTTCGAGTCAAATCCAACTCAATTCGAACAATCCAAGCCTCGAATTATGCATAAAATTCCAATTCAAACTGACCCTAAGTAATATTAGGGGCCCAACCCGACCAACCCAAAATTCTATTTTTATTTAATTAAAAATATTTTTTAATTAAAAATAAATTAACATGTAACAAATAAACAATAAAATAAAAACATTCACATTCACCATCATAAAATATTTAAAAATTACAACAAACAGCAATTTAAAAATTCTTAAAACATATATTACTTAATAATTAATAACAACAACAATACAAATAATCATCCATAGAAGAACGCCACCATCGTCAATCTTTAATTTCTTCACGTAACACCTAATTTATCAATTATGAGAAATAATAAAATATGAAATTAACAACAAATAGCAAATAAAATAAAATTTAAATTGTACTTAAATTAAATTTACCATACTATTAATTACTCAATCATCTACAGCTATACTCTCCAAATTTGATGGTCTTCCTTGATTTTCACTTGATGATATCTCTTGACTAGTTTGAACCTCACTTTGATTAAATTTCTCCAATTCTAAAAATTGGATAAATAGTTATAAAATCAATAAAAATTACAATAATATAAGATATTAAACAAGAAAAAAAACCATCCGCAAGTTTTTCAATGACATTAAAATCTTTTTTAACCTTTATTTGTTCATTAGATCCTCGAAGCCAATCTTGCGTGCATATCAAAGTTTCCATTATTTTAGGGGTCAATGAACTCCTAAATGGATCAAGCACTCTCCTATTAGTGCTAAATGCTGACTTTGAAACTACTGTAGAAATTGGAACTGTTAGGATGTCTCTTGCCATATGAGAAAGGAAATGAAATCGCTCTAAATTCAACTTCCACCATTTCAACAAGTCAAAATTTCTCTTTTTATCTTCATACACGACTTCATTTAAGTATAAGTCCAACTCACTTTTTCTCTCTCCTGCAATACCACTTTTTACTCTCACACGCTTAATTCTTTGTTTCAGAATTCCCTTTTCCCCAATATTGAATCCAATTGAAATCGAGATTGGTCGACTTTCAACTCCATGACTACAATCAGGTTGCAGTTTTCTCTTATATTCATCAAATAACATGTATGCATTGCATTTTTCACACTATCAAATAAAGGCTTCCCATTTTTCTCACCATAAATGGTAATAAAAATATCTTCCACATATTCAAATTTTTCTCTAGGATCAAAGATAGAAACCATGTAAATGAGTTTATTCATTTTATGATAATCTCTCCAGTACTTGTTAAATTTATTTTGCATTTTCAATCCCATTTTCATCAACTCAACATCATTGCTTGTTTGACAATCACACATCTTAGCATACAAATAACTAATTTCAGTCTATTATGTGTTAGATGTGACATAAGTGGAGCTACATAAAATACTTTCAACACGTTTGTAATTTTACCTACTACTCGCCAATCAACCCAAGTAGGTGCACAACCCAAACCAGCAGTCATCCATGAGTCCAATTAATTCAATTTTAAAGTATAGATTCACAGTCTCATAAACATTAAATAACTTTTCATATTGAAGTGCAGTGCTTAACATCAAATATATGGAGTTTCATCTAGTTACCACATCAAAGTCCCCCACCCCCTGAAACATTTTTCAAGATTCTGAGCAAGCATCTCAACCTTATGACTACTAACTGGACAAAAATTCACAATTTTTTTTACAACTTCCAATCTTTGTCAATGAAATGAACACACGCATGTAATTGATATTATGTACTGAGGTCCATGTGTTAGTAGTTATACAAATAGATTGAGCATACTCTTTAATAAAAGCTTTCAAAGTTTTTTCTCATCAGTAAATAGTTGGTTAGCATCATGTGTCCCAGTCTATCTAGATGGCATTTTGAACCAAGGACATAAACTAGCAACAAACTTCCTAAATCCTTCTCCCTCGACAAAACTAAATGGAAGTTGTACACTTTGTACTGTACTGTTGATCAAAATTCCAATTAGTTAGTGTTCCACTAGGGCTACTATCAACAATAGAAGTTGATTATATAGACAATTGTGATTATCTCGTTTCTACACTATGTAAGTGCATTTTACAATTGTTCATATGGTTCTTAAGTGTATTGGTACCATGCTTTTTTGGATCACAATAGAATTCTTTGCTACAATGAATACACTTGTCTTTCCTGATGCCTTATACATCATAAATTTGCATTAAATGTTCCCAAACAATAGATCTCTGTGGGGATGCCTTTCTTTTTTTTTTGAGATCGTTGCAGGGGTGCTTGACCCCTCACGCATATTGGCCTGATGATCGCGTGTAGCGGGAACCTTAAATGGAATGCGATTTTTTCATCCAATTCAATTTCATTTGATTGAGACATCTACAAATTTAAGTAAAGAAAAATTCAGTATATTTTAAATTAAAGCAACAAATAAAAAATTGGATTTCAATTATCTAAAAATGCATTTTTCGTTTGTTTTTATGACTTTAAAGGTAAAAATCGATAAAAAAGAGTACAGATGTAAGCTCATTCTGTTCTGAATTATCCTTGAATAGAATGGCCAACCCATGTTTAAACATAAAAATAGTAGCATTAGAGTTCAGCATAACAAATCCTCATTCCTTCACAAGCAGTTGCAGAAATTAATTCTCAACAAAAATACACTTTGCTCAAATAAATAAAATACATATTCAAGGGAAAAATCATGGCATAATCAAAAAAGAAAAAAAATAATATAAACAAAGATTATTTAGTGCCCTTGCAAATGAAGTTCAGAACACTAAGTCATTTCATGGATTGCATATAAACTTATCTATGAAAATGATTTAACATTATGCAAAATAGTACTAAGCAGGCTGTACATGAGGCAACCCTTTCAGCATAGAATGTTACATAACTTAGAACCTATTGAGAAACCAATCTGTAATATTTACATTTAAAAGATGAATAGGCCAACATCAAAGGCAGCATGGTGCACTCCAGATTGAAAATGTTTATACACGTTTCTTTAGTTTCCACACTTAAAATGCATTCTTGTGATTAAAACATCAAACGAGAAGGACATTTTCTAAGCATGAACTAACACTTTTAGCATTTGGTTAAGTGAGACATTGGACAGAGAAATGCACCGGACCACTACATCAAGTGAACCAAGGAGATGAGCAAGCAGTATTTATATAGTGTTGGCACAATTGCACAAACCCCCCCCCCCCCCCCCCCAAAGACAAGCTGTTAGACAGCCTAATGAATAGAACAGATAATGAAGCTACCATAATCTTCTGTTTAGTACGTGTTATTCAAAGTTGTTGAAATTTAACAATTAAAAGCCAACCAAGCACGAACAACTGATAATAAGAAGGCACTTGAAAAATAATCCAACTAGACTAAACATTAAGAAGAGCAAAAGATGAGCAAAACAGCGAAAATATTTGATCATATTTACAGAAGTATAGTTGTTGCTTAAAATTAATTGCATCAATAAGAAACTCGTGAGCATAAACTAAGAATACAAAAAAAGAAATCAACCCAGTTCACAAGATTTTAACTTTTGTCAGCAAATTTGAAGTTTTAATGCCATTTGCTTAACCAAATAGAAATCAACCATGGAAAGAATATCAACCCACTTCATCATATTCACAACCTAGAACAGAACTAGGGGAAAAAGACAAAATGAAATGGAAGAAAGAAAAATATCAAAACAAGATTTGATTCACTTACTTCCTTTGAGGATGCTGGCGGCAGCCACAGGAGGTCGGTGGCTTAATTAACGATGGCAATTTTTAGATCAATGGGGACAGATTTAGGAATTTAGTGAAACCATGAAAGAGAAAGAAACAGATAGAAAGCCACAATTTATATTGTTTAATTGTTTCAAGTTAATCACCCGACCCAAACCAGAAACACTTGGGGCTGTTTAGTTCTAGAAAATATTTTTCATTTTCCTTTTTCAGTTTTCATTTTCATTTCTTACTTTTCAGTTTTTTTATTTTTCAAAATAAAAAATTAAAAAATGAAAATCATGTTTGCTTCTCTCCTTTTATCAGTATTTTCATTTTTCATCTCCTTTACATTTTTTTTAATATTTTATATATTTTATCAATATAATTACAATAATTGTTGTTTATATTAATAATATTTTAGGTATTGATAAATAAATATTTAAATTAATCAATACTTAAAATGCTAACAATTATATATGAAAATTTTAGACAAGGTATAAGTGAACTTAATTAATAACATTTAGTTAATCAAATAAATTTTTAAATTTTTTTACAAAAAGAAAAACTATAATTATAGTCTCCTTCTGATAATCATAATAAAATAAAATAAGTCTCTAAATTAAAAGAAACTAAACACCGTCACTTTCTAAATTGTAAATAAGTTCATATTGAGAAGTTACCGGCGATTATTGTAATCATTCCACATTTGATCAGCAATAGCTTCTCTAATAGTACTCATTTGGTTATGTTGGGACATATCTATTTGGACACCTTCTTGCACCACACCAATACCACTTTCTTCATCAAGATCTAGTCCTTCTCTACCGTATAACGTAAAAAGTTTGTCTGCTCTATCTTCTCTTCTAATAAAATTGTGTAATGTGCAACATGCAATGGGAATTAATTTTTGGTGACGCAATGAGTAACTTGGTATTGATTTTAAAATAGGAAATCTTGCCTTTAATACACCAAAAGCTCTCTCTATCAATTTAGTAAAAAAAAAAAATTACACATTCTTCTCAACCCGGGAAAAAAAAAAAGTGAACAATCAACAAATAAAAACTACAACAAAACTATTGTAGGTGATAATCAAATAGAAACAAAAAAAGAAAATACAATAATTATAATAAAAACAAAAAATTAATATATAATTAATTAAGAAATCAATGAGAAATATGGTCATAAAAAAAATAAAACTGACCTTATAGTTGGTTGTTGCAGCGGGAGATGAAATGTTGTATTAGTTTTGTACTAGATTTCTTTTTTATGAATTAGAAGAGAAAATAGTGTAATGAAATTTGAACACTTTTTTAATAAAGGAAAAATGAGAAAATATATTTTTTTATTTTCTATATAATAGTTTGATTTTAAAAAATTTAAAAAATAATTTTCTAATTTTCTAAATTAGAAAATATTACAACTAAACAGTAATTTCTATTTTCTAATTTTTTTGGAGTAATTTTCTAGAAAACTGACTTTATTTTCTAGAATTATACAGCTTCTTGAAATCTTACAATCCAACCGATCCATAAACCCCAAACAAGCCTTCCCGAATGCAAACTTAAACCCCAAACAAGCCTTCCCAAGGCTTGCAAACTTCTGATTGATGGATCGGATTTTGCACCCCCGTTGATAGTTCATTGTAGGGTAATTATTTCAAATTTCAATATATTTCGTGATTGGTTGTTACATTATGCATCCCTAAAATTATTACAAAAAATACAGCTTTATCTTTTATTCAATTCGATGCTTTCGAATTTAAAGTAATAAATTATCACGTTTTTTCAATTTTCTATAAAAAATAAATACTTTAATTTTTTTAAAAGATAAAAAATAAAATAAATAAAATAAAATAAAATAATTTCCGTAAATAAACCCATCCTAAACCTTCTCCATATCATTTTTAGACAGCTCGGATAACAGAGTTACAATAAAGCAAATAAAGCAAATATTACATGCCTTTTAACAGTCCAGAATACCTAAAGATTATGAAACAAAATTTTTTAAAAAATAATGACGAATAAAACTTCACCGATAAATAAGCTGAAACCATCAAGCTCTACCAAATGATTTTGGGTGGTAATGAAGGGGTATAATGCAGTCATGAGGAAACTTTGAACAATGCCTCTGATCCAATAACATGTTTCCCATACTGTCAAATGGAATTAGTTTCTCCAGAGCAACTTCAAACTTTAGTTTCCAAATCTAATGCTCCGGCTGACCCCTGCATTGATTCCAGAAGCTTCACCACCATAGCCACCTGTAGGCTTCCTGATCTCCCGTACTTGGCCTATCCGTCTTTTACTTTGTTTTTCATGCTTTGTCTGTAGCCGCAACCACATGGTAAATAAATAACTCGATTACTAAGTTGGATATTAATTATAATAGGAAACAAAAAAAAAATGCAAGTATCAGATTACCCTGTATTTCTTCCTAGGGTTTTTCAAGTCTTTTCTCCTAGCTCGGGTCAGACCTTTGTTCTTCTCAATCTGTAGCATAATTTGGAATAAAAGAAAAACAATAGAAACATTCTGTAAGTGTGATCAAGGCAGGCAATGCCAAATCCAGTGAAATTAAGCCATTGCTCACCTGGTAATTGATTTTCCTTTTTCCATCCACAGTTTCAGGCAAAGATGGAATCTTTGGGTTCCTGCAAAAGAGGTATATTTACAAAGAATGATTACTAATTCTGCCTAAATTTGTAGCCAAGGCAATTAAATGAAGGTTTAACTTGAGTTGTTAAATTGAGATCCTAACACAAGCATGGTAGAGCCATCCATCTAAAAGTTGAAAACACAAATATTGGACACATAAGGTTATGCTACTAAAAATTATGCTAAGAGAATGGAGCAATATGGAAACAGACCCTGTATAGATTTCAGCTTTGGCCGCTAATTTTGCATCCCTCTTTTCTTTTATTTCTCTGTAGAATTCATCTTCTGAAAATTCTCCATTACCATCCTCCTCCATGTCAGAGGCATCATTTGTCTCGAGCATGCTCAGTTCATGGCCAGCATCATCCTCAGACATGACGCCAGCACTCGCCAACACTCTGACCTCATGCTTCCTTCTTCTTTCTCCAATATCATCTCTCTTCGGTAAATCATCATCGCCAGAAACAACCTTCTCATGAAGACAGGGAAGAAAAAGGTTACAAAAGAGAAAACGTGACATGAAACATTTCTGTATTGTCAAGTACAATTTCATTGTCGAAGAAAGTCAATATCTAAAAAATGATCAAGTTCCAGTGGAGAAGCAGGGAAGCAGGAAGTCGTAGCTTATTGCCTGAATGGTTTACTGGTCAAACTGTAATCATTAAGATAGCGCACAAGGAGAAACTAGCAAATCTGAATTCCAGTTCCAGCACCAATTTCAGACATCAATATATAACTTAAGAAAAAAGAAGTTTCAACATTTTCTAGTAGATGTGTCAAAATAATTGATCTTCCAAATGCTTTCACCAGTCTTATCAACTTCAAGAGGGAGATTTAAAGAGAGAGAGAGGAAGAAGAAGAAGATGAAGTTGATAACTTGAATTGAAATTCTTGTTGCGTAAAGAAAATGAAAAATTTGTTGCTATCAATAAGCAGAAGAAGCGACAGCTTCTGAATTTGGAATTTCACATAATAAACACAACAATAAAGAAAAATGCTCAACTTAAAGGTAGTACATGAAATCAATTATAAAAAACTTCTGATCCATCATATCAGTCTCTTAAATGCAGCTAACATCAATCGAAACAAATTTCAAGGCAATCGTAGAATTCTCTGAAAACAAAATGAAAGGGGCACATCAACTTTGATAAGGTGTACCTTTGGTCTATTTGGTTTAGCAGAAACAAGTTGTGAGAGTTTACTTGAACCCAGCAAACTAGTAGGCCCATTGCTTAATCTGTGATCTCCTTTTATAGCATCTATGGCATCATCATTGAAATCATCATATGTTTCAAGTCGCCTGCAGAATTCCGAATTCAATTAGCTAGGCCTCACAGGGTCCAAGTTAGAATAAATTAAGGACAGACACAAAACAATACCCATTCACTGATTTTGAATGCTTCTGAGCTTTTGGAGTAAAGCAACTAAACACTCCCCTCTGCATCAATTTTTCCTCAAGTGCAGCTCTTAATTTTAGCATTTCCATGCTTTGAACACCAACTTGATTGGTCTGCCAATTTTAGGACAATATTAGCCACATTGTTAGTGATACCAGCTACTATAGCAACAATCTGAAATAGATTCAATACCACCTTATGCTTATGTTTCTTCTGTTTGTTCTCATGGTCTCTTGAAGGCTCCATTTCTACCAGCTCAAATTTGGTAAAAAGCTGTCATATAAAAGGGCTCAAAAAATCAACTTCAAAGACAAACAAAGAAAAGATGCTGAAACAATGATTGCATTCAACACACCTCTTGTGGTTCTTGCACATCAACTTTAGCAGAGGTGTAATCTTTTGTGACAGATTCAGATGCAAGTGCAGCTGCAGCATCCCTGGAGATTTTGTTTTCCCCTGTTTCACCCCCACAATTGTTCTTCAGAAACTCCTCAACTTCTGATGGAAGATTCCCATCAAGTTGTTTCATCTATTAGGTATAGCACCGTTTTAAAAGGTTATAACAAGCGAGAAAGTCCTATTGAATAAATGCAGTTCACAATTCATGATGTCGGACAAACAATTTCAAACATATTAATTGATGTAACTTGACATTTTACTTTCACTAAGAAATTATATCTTCAACAAAAATGAGCAGAAAAGACACTTTTAAAAGGGTTTCCAGAAAAAGCTAAACCTAGTTGTCAAAGCACAAATTTACAATTGCACATTTCCACGCTAATGTTTTTAATATCAATATTTTATTGGCATTCCCATCTCAAAACTCTTATCCTGGTTATACTCACTATAAAGTGGAGAAGTTATAGTCACAGTAATGGAAAATCTAAAGTGCTTATTTTTTGACAGCAATAAAAAAGCAGCTTCAACAATGCATAATGCAGTTAATGTCAAACATTTCAAGACATACATCCAATAAAGAAAACTACTTCTCATTCACAAAAAAAAAAAAAAAACATAGCTTTTCGAGATAGAACAGTAAACCTTATCCAGTAAGACCTTGATCTCTACAAGACGAGCTATGACAGGATGATCACGTGATGGTTGCCCTTCAGACTTGAGAAGAAGGTAGAACGTTATGGCTTGGCAGTAGGCCAGTAAAAGAAGCTGTTTCACTTCCAAATAGCGCATTCCCCCTTCCAGAGTGATTCCACCACTTTTAACCTATAGAAAACACAATAGCATCAATGAGAAGCAAATTGCAATCACCAGAAGAAACAGAACACAAGGTAGAAATTGTATCATGAAAAATAGTAGTAGTGCACAATGGTATAGAAAGTCAGTTTCATAGCTCGAGAAGGCAATAAAAAAAGCTCAAAGAAGTCGAAGAACGATACCTTGCTCAAAATTGGATTAACTCTGCTATCAAGCTCTTCAAGTGCATCATTAAGCTCAGAAAGCAGACCCACTAACTCTGGCGTAGAACTGTTCAAAAATATATCAGAAACACCCAAAAAAAAAAAAAGAAAGCAGTAAGCATAGTTAAAACTGTGCATCTGAAGCACTCCAGGGAGAATAAAGAAAAAAAAGTTGAATATTACAAGTTTCCATGCAGCATATCAGTTGACCATATATTAGGTCCAAAACTTACAGACAATAACATCTAGAAGTCCACTGAAGAAAACAACACTCTTGTAATGTAAACAGAAGCAACTGCATGCACCAAGTGGGAGTCCGATCGGTTTATATTCAAATCACTTAGGTAGGTATATCCATCGAAACTTTTCAGGCTATTTGCCTTTTTAATTATTTCAAGGTTTTTAAATGTTTTTGAGTTCCTTTAAAATCCATGTTCAATTTCTGGAACTTTTGAACCGAAAAATATTTTTTAGATTAACTGGGTTCAGGCTAATTAGCTCTCTGATCTTGTTGGGCATTTCAGGTATAGTATAAGTTTGCTCCACAAGTTCCTAATTAGAAGGAAAGTTCCCGCCCCCACACATAAAAAAAATTAAAAAATAAAAAATAAAATGATATGGGCACACTTTATCGTGAAAGCAATCTACTCATCCTTAAGCCTTTAGAGGTCTCAAAGTGACAAAAAATATTGATATTTTTTTCTTTCCAACCTTATGTTTTTGGTTCTTTTTCCTAGTGGTCAAACAATTGAAGATTATTAACTTTTCTTTTGTCAAACAATTAGAGATGCCAACATCTTGAATTTTTTACAGAATATGGGTCTTTTTTTTCCCCTTTCCTAGCATCTCACATGCATTGTCATTTTCCTATTAGTAACTGTACCAGGAACATGGATTGAACCATAGAACACGGTATTAGATAAGAATAAATTAATATAAAATTGAACAATGTAAAAGTTTCACCTATAAACAACATCCATTTGCTCCTCTTTAGACAAAGCATTCAAATCTTTTTTGACCTCCTCAAAAGTGTCCATGTTGTCCACTTCTTTGATCAATGAAGCTTTGGCTTTGTTTTTTCCTTTGACGGACATATCCTACAAAATAAATAGTCATTTTCCTAATCAATCGAGTAGACGCACACTGGTGATCATTTCAAGAACATGGTAACAACATATATAAATAAAATGAGATAAAAGCAATTCACCTCCAAAGTTAATTCCTTATCACTCTCATCTACAACATTGTCGAGGCCAAAGTCTTCCCTTGATAACTTCTTTGCCTTTTCCCTCTGCATTCTCAAAATCTCTTCCTCCTCTTCTTTAAGTGCATCATCATCACTTGATTCCCCCTACAAAATAACATCAAAACAATGCATAAAGATATTGTCATTCCAAAGATACTTCAAGCATCCTTACACTTGAAGAAAATGGAAAAACAGCATATATGAATGCATAAAAATATTTAACCAACATATTTCCATATTGAAATATAAGTTGGCTTTCATGACAATATACACATAAATGAAAGAGGAAAGGGGAGATTCAGGAAGGGTATACCAACAATGACACTTGATGTTTATACTCTCACCTCATAATCCTGACCACCATAATAATGGGGTTTTTTACCACCCCACACTTCTTTTTTGTCTTCTTTATCTTCCTCATCATGGATATCATCATCCCCTATGCCAAACTTTTCTTTTATATATTTTTGCTGCCTTTTTACTGCAAACAATAAATAATATGTCAATGAAAATGAACCTCCAGTGCAGCTCAACCAACAACATGTACTTATATGTGCAATAAGTCAAAGGCATACTTAGTTTTATTCATATCTACATTTATTAATGATGTATTCAAGCAAAAAAGTAAGAAGTTTTCTTAAAAAGAAGTTACCAAAAGGGCAATTTTAACTATTTCAAAAATCTAGGGCTACAGAGCAATACAGCTAAAGCAGTGGACAGGGCAGGAACTAACGGGATTAACATTTGTTAAGAGTCCCAAACACCCAAAAGCTTCTACCTTTTGGCTCCAAAAGCTTTGGTTAAGCCCTTATATCGATGACAAAAAATATCCTTTTTGGCAAAAACTGGATAAAACAAAGAACATAAACATATTTTTCTCATGGAATTCACCCAGAAGAGTCCAAAAAAAAAAACTAAAAGCTTTCAAATTATATTTCTTACGCTTAGCAGCAAATTGAGTTTCGTCAGAATCATCTTCATCTTCGCTGTCATCTTCTTCTTCTTCGTCTTCGTCCTCATCAATATCCTGTAAACAGTATTACCCACTACTAAGAGTAACCAAATTAAAACATAATCAAACTTATGCTACTTTGACTGAAAAAAATATAAAATAAAAACTGTAGTAGGTGACAATCAAAAGCTAAAATATGATAATTAGGCGCAACCGAAACCTCCTCATCAAAAACTGGTTCCTCCTCATCATCAATTGATTCGTCGTCATCATCATTTATATCTAGTGGAATAATATCTCTCTGCTTGTGAACTGCCAGCCTCAGAAAACGAAAAAGGAACAAAAAAATTGGTTGTAGAAACATCAGAACCTTAGCTAACAGAAGACAATTTTCAAAATCCCATATGTACATGTATGTAGCAATAAGTATTGAAACAGATAACTGATTAAAAGAAAGCATTACAGGTATCAATATCATCGTCCATGTCTTCTGGGTGAACATATTCACGACGAGCACTTCGCTTAGGATTTTTGCGATCCTTCTGTCGATTCCTTGCTCTCTGCGCCATTGCTTAATGGAACCCTGAAAATCACAGCTTCAATGCTAGAAACTATAAACAGTGCAAGCAAGACAAAAGCTTAAAAAAGCCAACTGAACCAAAACTGCCTAACACGAAAGGATAATTAAGAAGCAAAAATTCTAATTCCCAAATTTTCAGGAAAGAAAATTGATTGAAAATGGACTATGCGAAATACAAAGGGGAAAATATAAGAAAGATTACTCGCCGAAAAAAATGTAAAGCCAATAAAATTTGCTAAAACCCTTTAACGTTAGTTGTAGACAGGACGCTAGCTAGGGTTTAAAGTCCAAGGTTGGGTTGCATCTGGTTGTGGCCCAACCCAATTTAAAATGGGCTGATTTTGGCCCAGAAGGTGTATATATGCAGATATACAAGAAGAAAACGAAAACAAAATTCAGCCCAAGCCTTCTTGGCAGTTCTAGGCTTAAACATCTCAAAAATAAATAGGGCTCTTTACATAATTATACACAAAAAAAAAATAAAATAACAAAAAAAACAACTCTTTTTAAAATATTTTAAAAATACAATATTTTAAATTTTTATTTTCATTTATACAATTTTCCTTTTCAAAAATATCACTTTTTCTATAACATAAAACAAAAAAATCATTTTCTCTCATACTTTCCTCTTTCTCACTATCACTTCTACTCTCCTCCTCTCTTGTTTCAGATCACCAGCAGGTCACCGGTGAAAATTTTTTCTCTCCCGATTTTCACTACTATACAGGAAAGTGAGAGAATATGGCGAGAAAACAACAGTGAGCTTAGAGAGGGAAAGCAAAAAACTCTTATTTTGACAATATTCCTTCCTCAATTTCTATCTTCATCCATCCCTTTCTTTTGATTTCGCAAAGATCCATTGGAAAAATATAGCAAAATTAAGCCCCAAATGGAAACCCTAGGTATACTTGATGAAATTAAAGCTCTTGTTTCTGATAAGCTTGAAGTGGTAACTTCTGCTTTTTCTTCCCTCTTTATTCTTATAATTTCTTTAATTTTTCGATAGTTCTCACCTAATCCATACAAATGGCACTATTAATTTGATTATTGTTATTCTTTGCGTGTGTGCCTTTGCACGTGCTTGCATTCCTTGTATCTTTCTGCTATTGAATTTGATCATGTGGTAGGTCTTAATATTTTATTTGTTTACTTTTTTGTTGTAATCTTATTTTGATACAGATTAATTTTCTTTCTAATTTTTGATTGGCTTTATAGTTTGTATAGTGAGTAATATTGTTTTATAGCTTCAAAAGGTTAATGATGAACAGAAGTCCAAACTCCGTAAGACAGAGCAAGCTCTTATAGTTGCCGAGGTATAATGTTACTTGTTAAGTTTGTTGTATTTTTGGTTCTGAATGAAGGTTCTCATATGCAGTTTATTTTCAATTATAGCTTAGGAAGAACTGATGAAAGCAAAGTCTGAAGCAACTTCAAAGACTAAAGATTTAATAGAGGTAATAGGTTAATGTTGTTTTGTTTCTCATGCTCTTTATTGTTTCTGTGCTTGATATGTCCTGATAACTGACAAATACTGCATCTATTTGGATCTTGTTTTGTTGCTTCATGTGGTTGCAAAACAGGGCTACCAAGTGGAAAACTGTAAATGATTTTCATGGCTTTCACCTTGGCTTGCTGCACAATTTGTTCATCGGCAGGTAAGATCAGCTTTGAAAAATTTAATTACTAGAATATCACAACTAAATTAAAGTTTATCGAACTATTCAATTTAAATAATGAAAATGGAACTAATTAAGTAAAGAATGAATGAAGATTATGTAGAAATTGATGGCGTGCACCCTCATGCAAGAATTGGATAAAGCAGTATGTGAGTCTGTCACTCTTCATGTATCACGTGATTTTTCTTGCTTTTTCTATCTAAACTTCTAAAATATCTAACCTTATTTGTTTTATTTATTACTACAAACTAAAATCTTTTGCTCCATAGATGTTATTCAGAGGTTTTTTGATTTAGATATTTATGGTAGTTAATATTTTTTTCTGCTAATTAGTTATTTTAAAAATACTTTGCGATATTTTTAATCAATTGTTAATAGTTATTTTTTTTATCTTAATCAGTTATTATTCTAAAATCTCCACTTTAAAGTTTTCTTTCTTTTATCATCAATTAATGGTTAATTGAGTTTCATTTATTATTATTATTATTATTATTATTATTATTATTATTATTATTATTATTATTGTTGTTGTTGTTGTTGTTGTTTTGTCCTGTGTGATTATGGAGCCTTTTTAAAGGTATGAATAATGGGGTTTTAGGTGGGAGCATAAAGCATTTGGTATTGGATGACGGGGTGGCAATGATAAACTTTAGGTTGGCATGTTTTTATAAAAGACAAAGATTGTTTTTTTTTTATTATTTTTTGAAAATTGTGGCTTGTTTTAGATATAATGTAATTTGCAAACAAGCCTAATTAATAGTCTTTTGACATGTGCTCAGGGTCATGGCGCATGGCTTCCACCTTGGCTTGCCGCACAATTTTTTTCATTGGCAGGTAAGATCAACTTTGAAGGATTTTGCATCAATAGTAGTTTTTATGTGGCATTATGATGTATCGTGTTTTTCAATCTTTGGTCCAGACACATTGGAATGAGCATGGAAAACCTGCAATGGACTTGGTAATTAAAAAGGTATTAGCTTTAGGCTGTACTTCATGATTTCAAAGTTTATTTAATGTTGTTTGGTAGAGATTGTTTATTATTCAGATACATTCCCATACTGAAATACTAGGTCATAAGAATAATACTATCTTCCTAAATAAATATTGACACTAAAGAGAAGTACTTATAATTTTTTTTCTTTTTTAGTCCTTCGAGGAAAAAGATCATGCTGAACATTCCTATCAAGAACTGATATCACAAACTGATAATTCATGCTCCTAAATATTTTTGTTATCTAAAATCATTTCTTTGTAAGATCAATTTTATGTTTAATGCTATTAACATATACTAGAGCAATTTATATCAAGTACACATCTAGTATACGCACAATATACATCTAGTTTACTAGAAGTATACTTCAATTAAACATTTAGTATACGCATAATATACATTTAGTTTACTCGTACTATACATCTAGTATACATACAATATACATCTAGTTTAGTAATAGTATACATCAAGTACACATCTAGTATATGCACAATATACATCTAGTCTACTCATAGTATACACCAAGTAAACATCTAGTATACGCACAATATACATCTAGTTTACTCATAGTATACATCAAGTACACATCTAGTATACGCACAATATACATCTAGTTTACTCATAGTATACATCAAGTACACATCTAGTATACGCACAATATACATCTAGTTTACTAACAGTATACATCAAGTATACATATATTATACGCATAATATAAATCTAGTATACACACAATATACATCGAGTATACATCTAGTATACGCATAATATACATCTAGTATATGCATAATATACATCGAGTACACATCTAGTATACACACAATATACATCGAGTACACATCTAGTATACGCACAATATACAATATACATCTATGCATAATATACAGTTAGTTTACTCATAGTATACATCAAGTACACATCTAGTATACGCACAATATATATCTAGTTTACTCATAGTATACATCAAGTATGTTATTATTATTGTTATAATTATTTCTCTATATATTTTTCTCAATATTTTTACTAATCAAGCGTTTGCAATACAGATTTGATGTTTAGTCAGGGGATTGTTGATATGACATTGAAAGTTCAATTTGTTATGGAGGATGTCATATTATTGACGAGGAATTATGTAATTTAACTGATGATTTTGGTGGCTGAAATTTATAAGGTCATGGAATTGTATTTGGATGTCTAAGTTATTGCCATTTAATCTTTCTCTAGAATAGGGAAGAAATTTTTATGTGAATAAAACGAAGGCGGCACGTGTTATGTTATATGGAATTGGATTAAAAAATGAAAATTAATAAATCGAAAATTACATATACCTCAAACGATTAAAAATCTGATTACTTTTTGAATTGAAAAGAACTTGAATCCAATCCTTTCCTATCAGCAAACAAGTAAAGCTGAATTGTGGGTAATTTCATCTATTTATTTTTAGTTTTTTAACATTGTATTTGGGGTTGTGCTGATTTTTGGATTTCTGTTATCTTAAAAAAAAAAGTTAACTAGCTATATATATATATATATATATATATATATATAGCACATAATTGTATCATTACTCAAGACCCCATAATTTTAAAATCACCCGTGTTCTTTGAATTCGAATGTTTTATATGTTGCCGAAGTTGATATACTTACCATATATCATCTCCCTATCAACTTTCAGTTAATAAGAGAAATTACAATGTGCCAGTGAGTTTCATGAACATCTCCCACTTTGCATGCTCATACTAGATGTCAAATTTGAAATACTTTCAGTTAATAAGAGAGTAAGACATTACAATATTAAAATACTTTTTAAAAAGCCTAAACAAATGTTAGCTATCTCAGAAATTCCACCTTGTATGTGATAAAAAAAAATTAACTAAATAAATAATACAGCTAGTGCCAAATTTGAATTAATATCTAGAAGTCAGCATAAGGTCAACCCTAAGTCCCATAACTTGGGAAGAGTAGCACATCCACTTACACTGTCAAGTTTTGCTCTGCAAAGGCACCTGCTCACTTAGGAGAAGAGATAAGTTAGCAAAGAACAGGCCAGATGGTTGCTTCCCTCCGATTTGTATTCTTCTTTCGGTAAATTGGACCTTGAATATGTGAAGAAAAAAGGAAGAGGTCAGCAGACATTAAACAATGTTAGAAAAACACAAGCACCAGCGTTATTGCATTGAGCCTTACCTTCGGACCAAAACCAGAAAATGATAATTGACATTTTATTCAATTCTTTCTATAACTTCAATTCTATCTCTAGAATAATTTAAAATCTTCTCATGTTTGTTTTTAAACATTAAAAGAAGTGATAATTGCATTTCATGAAGAAAGATATACAAAAATATGTTGATTACATTTATTCCAGCACACCATATTAGATATTAAAATCCATTTAACTAAATATCAGTATAGTTATAGTATACAAAAGGTCAATGATTTTTTGATGGATATGGTGATTGAAATGTAGATCCATATCCTGAGTAAATGTGTAGTCTTTTGTTAAGAACCAAGAGAAGATAAACTAGGTGACATATTCAACTTCTCAGAAATTAAGAGGTTACATATTAGTTATATATGTGACACGTATCTGTTCAAACTTAAAACTTAAAATAGACATTGTTTCATAATGAACCACTTTGTTCATTGTATTAAATATAATTGTTCAAGCTGCTCTCCCATTTTACTTCGGCACAATATTAAATTTTTCCTAAATTTTCAAAGTTAGTTTGTTAGTGTTATTCAATTTTCTACAGTAGTATCCAAAAAGAACTTAAAACACAAAACCAAAGTTATAAACTCCAAAAACATATAAAATTAAGCATTAAAAGTATTTAATTTGAAACCTTGGTCTCAAATTTTATATCTTGTTTCATCTATCTAGTAATATCATCACATATCTTATTAGACTCTTAAGCATTTGCCAATCCAATCTCTTCTTATTCATGAAGAATATCATTATGATATTCTTTTCTTTTACCATAACCAAAGAATCTTGCTCTCTCCTCTGCAACCTTCATTTTCTTTTCTGCAGAAATAACTCATTTTTGCTCATTCTTTTATCATATGAATATTGCCCATTAGATCAGAATTTTTTCATAATCAAAACTAGAATCCCATTGCATAGAAGAAACATGCAATTCTTCCCTAGTCTGCAGCTAAATAATTGCATCAAATTCAATATAAAAGGAAATAGAGAAGAACTGAGTAACATCATTAAAATAAATAAATAAATCCCAGTTATAACATAATAAATTGAAGAAAAACTGACATTTTGCAAACTAGGGAATGTGCACACAATCTGGACTATTTTCATCACCTTCATTCAAACTAGAAAAACAAATACTGGGGTAACTAAATGTTTACACAAGGGATTTTCTATAGTTTGATACAAAGGGTTATATTTAAACAAAATTCAAACAGTGAAACTAAATGTAATACACCTACACTTCCAGTAATGATTCAGCTAATACTGTTAACACACCAATAGCTCTTTTAGCACAAAGATTTTCAGGCTCCAGCTTTCAATCATTCTTTCTTGCACTGATAAAGTTTTTGAATATATCGGATTTTAATTTAAGACCATAAGCGAGAGTTTCTGAAAGCATAACATCAATTACTTCTTCTTTTAACTCATAGACTACAAATATAGCAAAAGCAACTAGAATTCCTGCAATAATATACGCACCAAACCACATAAAATTGACTAACAGTTGAGAAGTAAAAAAGCTCATCTCCATGGAGGAAGCAACGCTAAATATATTTCCTGCGTATACGAATCAAAACAAGGATGCAGAAGCTTCCCTCAAAAATAACTGCATCACATCTCCAAAATAATTACAGATTGAAGCTTACTATCCATCATGATAAAATTTCTTTATAACTAATTTCTCCATTTTGATTAATAGGAAATGAAATAAAATTCTTATACATTATCACTTACAATGATTTAAAAAAATTATGGGCATTTCCTAAATCTCAAGAATCAAGAACCTAAACCGTAAGGGTCGAGAATTATTCAGTGCCAAATGGTTGTCCTTTCTAAACTATGAAATAAACAACAACCACAAATAAAGAGCAGCGCAAAGAGCTCCAGAAAAAACTGAAAACTAATTATAATTTAAGATTCATAAAAAAATTTCTAGTTCAATATACTCAACACACCTTGAATCAAGAAATGGTAGTATTGAAGAAAAAGAGTACAACAATTTAGAAAAAATATAATCTTGTCCAAAAATTAAATCTCATGATTCGGATTTCTTTGGGTTAAATAGTTAAAATCTAAATCCTGTAGAAAATTGGAGAACAACACACCTTGAATAAGTTTAGAAATAGGAAATACAAACATTAATCTAAAAAAAGCTGAAGAGATAAACTAATGAAGCTAAAATTGAAACTAGAGAGAAAGAGAAAAAAAAAAATTAAGCCAATCGGTGATCAAGGCTTTGATCTGTGGCCGGCGAGTCAAAATCCGGCGATGGTGGCTGGGTGAGAGAAGAACAGAGGGTGATAGGGGGAGAAGAACAGAATATGGAGCTGGGTAATTTTATTTTGGGCACAACTGACACTGTTTTACATACTTGAGTAGTCTGTATCCATGGTGAGCCAATAAAACCCTTGTCTCATGATCTTTTTGGCCAACGTCAGTCCATTCATATGGGCTCCGCACACGCCAGCGTGGGTTTCTTCCATCACCCTTTTGGCTTCTCTCTCGTCCAGACACCTCAATTGGACGCCATCGACTTGTCGCTTGTACAACATCCCGTCTATATAGATAAACTGAGCAGATAGCTTACGGATCATCCTCTGATCTTTCTTGGTAGCCTCTTCTGGAAATACTGCATTTTCTAGATAATTCATGATATCATGATACCACGGCTTCCCATCAGCTACTTCTATTTTCATCACTGGTTTGGACTCAAAGCTAGGCCTCTCAAAACTAGAAATCAAAATCGGCTTCATGACTACCCCTTCTGGATTGTCCCACATCGATACCAAAGTTGCAAGTGCATCAGCTAATTAATTCTCATCCCTCAGAACAAAGTGGAATATACATACTTTGAATTGACCACTCAACTCCCTCAAGTGTTTGACATATGGCATAAATCGTTCTTCTTTGATGCCCCACTCACCCTTAAGCTGATTGATCACTAAGGACGAATCCCCGAATACTTCCACGTTCTTTGCCCCCAAAGCTATCAATGCTTCTAACCCGAAGGCACATGCTTCATATTCGGCTTCATTGTTGGTGGTTTTGTACCTTAACTTCTTGGCTAATGGGAGTTTCTCGTCATCCGGGGTTGTCAGAATAATTCCTACTCCTGCTCCCTTGCTGTTTACAGCCCCGTCAAAGTGCAATTGCCAACCTTGAACCATAATGGCTGCTACGTCCTCGTCAGGGAAATTAAACTCATACGAGTCTCCTTGGATTGGGTGCTCTGCCAGAAACTCAGCCACTGTACGACCATTAATGGTCTTCCGAGTAACGTACTCTACATCAAATTCCTATAGCAGCAAAAACCACCTACCCATTTTTCCAAGTAAGGATAGAGCTTCCTGCAAATATCTAAGGGGATTCTGCTTTGCTACTGCCTGTACCTTGTAAGAATGAAAATAGTGCCTCAACTTCTTAGAGGCCCAAATTACCGCCAGGCAAATCTTTTTTACTTCTGCATAATTGATCTCATAAGCCAAGAATTTCTTACTAAGGTAGTAATAGCAAATTCCACTCTGAACTCATCTTCTTTAGCCATCATGGCGCCTACGGAACTATCCTCTATGGCCAAATACAGGATAAGCGGCTTGACTGGCTGTGGCGGTCTCAAAACCGGTGGATTCAGCAAATACTCTCTGATAGTATCGAAAACTTTCTGACAATCTCCGTTCCATACTACTGGTTGGTCTTTTATGAGTAGCTTAAAGATCGGTTCACAGATCGAAGTAAGCTTAGCGATAAACCTGCTGACATACTGCAACCTACCCAAAAAGCTTCTCACATCCTTTTTCTTTTGCGGGACCGGCATTTCTCTAATGGCCTTAACCTTGTCCGGGTCAATCTCGATTCCCCTCTGGCTAACTACATGTCTTAGGAGCTTCCCTGAGGTGACACCAAAGATACATTTCTCGGTGTTTAATCGCAAGTTGTACTTTCTGATCCTCTGAAAGAACTTTTCTAAGGCTTCAAAGTGGCCTTCTCTGGTGGTCGACTTGATCATCATATTATCCATATATACTTCTACTTTCTTGTGAATCAAGTCATCTAGAATCTTTGTGGCCATCCTTTGATAGGTTGCGCCTATGTTTTTCAAGCCGAAGGGCATTACCCTTTAAGCGAAAGTCTCCCACTCTGTGATGAAAGCCGTCTTAATCCGGTCGATTATTTTATTGAGTATCTGATTGTAGCCTGCGTAACCATCTACGAAACTGTACATCATGCAGGCAGCTGCACTGTCCACCAGCACGTCTATGTGGGGTAATGGAAAGTCATCCTTTGGACAAGCCTTATTCAAGTCTCGATAGTCCACACATACCCTTACCTTGCCCTTTTTCTTGGCTATTGGGACAACATTGGCCAACCAGGTAGGGTATTGTACCTCAATTAGGAACTTGGCTTCGATCTGCTTGTGAATTTCCTCCTTCACCTTGCCTGCCCATTCTGGCCTGAGTCTCCTCAACTTCTGCTTGACAGGCTTATAGTCTGGGTACGTCGGGATGGCATATTCTGCGATTTCTCGGTCCACTCCTGGCATATCTTCGTTGGTCCAGGCAAAGACTTTTTCATGTTTTCTTAATATTCTCTCAAACTTTTCTCACTCTTCAGGAGTGCTATCAAGATTTCTTTCAGGTTTTCCGAGGTTTCAAGATTAAATGGAGTAGCATCAGTTGAATCAATATCAAATATAGATGGATTATGATCATGATCATGCATAATGAAATCATCAGAAATATCGCACAAGTAAGAAAAATCATTCACTTTATTGATAAAACCAGAATTGTCATTAACATTATTAAAAAGTTATGGAGTAAAAAGAAAGTTTAAACTATTTTCTTTCTCCTCCTCCGCCGGTGCATCTGTTGCAGCTGACAGTCCTGCATCACTTTGGCATTTCGGGAGTTCTTCAGCAACCCCCTGTACAGCTTCCTCAATCTTCGCTTTCTTCTTCAGCTGGGTGGCCACCATCCTCTCAGTTATAATCTCCTTGGGCTCCTCGCGGTCCCAAATTATCTTCCTGGTCATGATTTCTTCGTCCCAAAAGGCCTCTGCTGGCTTGATCAATCCAATGTCCCAGTCAAAGACATCATTAAAAATCTCGAAACCCGGTACAATTCTCCCGTCAACCCACTGAGGCTCGGCTTCCCCGGTGTAGGCACATGCTGCAGCTACTGGCACAAAGCTCTTTCGGATATGGGGGATCTCCTTTGCTAACCCCTTAGCCCTCTTCACCACACCTTTAAAACCTAGACCCTTTATATCCTTCTGGCCTCTGGTGGCAATGGCTTCCGGCAACCCCTAAGAGTTCTTGCCTAATCTCGCGCCTGGGAGGAACAACATCCTCTTCATCATGTTCAATACCTGAGGGCTTCCTTCTATCTGCTTCTCCCCATCTATCACAGCCACATGGAACCCACTGAAAGGCTGCCTCGCAATCTCTAGTATGGAAACTTGATTTTCCCTTGCAGCCCTTATGGTCACTACCTGCCCTTCATGAGGGATCTTGACCATCTGATGTAGCATAGAGGGGATGCCTCCCAGCTTATGGAACCAATGCCTTCCCAAGAGAGCTGAAAAATTGGCCGGGATAGGCAGGACTACAAACTCCACCTCTGTCTCCACAGGCCCCGTCTTAACCATTGTCTTGAAAGTCCCAGAGGCATGCCTTCTTGAGTTATCATAAGCCGTGATCGTCAGATCAGACTTAGCTAACATATCTTCTGTCACTCCAAAAGCTACCATAGCCACCTGCGGGCACATATTGATTGATGAACCGTCGTCCACCATCACACAGGTCATGTGCTTCTGACTAATCTGTGCCCGTATGTACAAAGGGCTATTGTGGTTGCGGCCTTCTACTGGCAAGTCAGCATTTGTAAACACCACATTCTCTCTAGCTCCCCCTTTCACCACATCCAATAGTTCCGTAGGCAATATAGTTGTGGCCACAGTTGTTTCGCATAAAACTTCCACCAAATTTTGCCTATGGGATAGAGACTGCCTCAGGAGGTCCCATATCGAAATCTGAGCTGGCGTCTTCTTCAGCTGCTTGATTATTGGATCGTCCTCTGGCTCTTTTTCTTTTTGGCCCGTTACCAGCTCCTGGGGCCTCTCAACTTCTGGAGCTACTTGATACGGATACAACTATGCCATCAACCACCAAAGATCCTTTGAAGATGCCTAGTGGTCCAATAACAAGAGGACGTGCTCAGAAGCTAAAGATGGCTATGTCATCTTTTGTTCAAGACTTTGTCACTCAAAAAATTCATAAAGGGGCTATTAAGAAATGCTATGGAGAACTTGAAGGCCAAAGCAAAGTACTTAGCCTTTTGAAAGCAAATGAAGGAATGGGGCCAATTTAAGCCATCAAGGGCTTATACAACTTTGGGCTTTTAATTGTACATGTCATGTGCTTCATTTAAAAGTCACATGACTCCTTTAAGTTGTGGTTTAATGGGCTAGGCGTGTGGGCTTCTTGTTTGGGCTTAATTTAGTTAGTTTGGTTATTTATTTAATCTTTCTTTTGGGCTTTCATTTTCGGCCTATAAGACTTAATTTTAAGAGAGTTTATTTCCTTTAGCTTGGGCTTAATTTATCTTGTAAAGCCCAAATGAATTCGGCCTATGTGTTTTTAAGGCCTTATTAGGGTTTGTTTTTAGGTTTTAAGGGTAATTAGGGTTAGCCACCATATATATAGGCTAACATGAGTTGTAAACTCCAGATTTGGTGAATTAAACATTTTGAGAGTGTTCTCTTATTGGCTTGGCCGAATTCTATAGAGAGATTAGTGAGGATTGCTTGCTCATCTTTTCTATTGCATGAAGAATTTGATTACTTATCAATTATCTTGATTGTGGCATTTTCATCTTCTTCATTTTTTTTCCTGATTATTTGTGTTTTCAATCACAGGTTGATTGGGGGTTCAATAGGGAGGGATTTTATCTCTTTGTTTCTTTGCTAACCATCTTGTATGTGTGGATTTGTAGCTTGTTAGCTATTGGGTTCCGCATCATTTGGTATCAGAGCCAAAGTTAAGGTAAATTCCTATTTATCTTAGTATTAGGATTGTGTTTTCTTTTCTTTGAATTCTTTATGTTTATGCCGAATTAGGTTGCATTAAGTTTCTTAGTTAATTGTGTTTCTTTGTGTGTTTAAATTAGCCTTTTCTTGTTTTACCTTTACCTTGAATTCGTGAAATAGCCTTGAACTGAAATCTTGAACATCCTTTGCTTTGAATCCGAATTCTAGTAGAAGAAGATTAGAGATTAGTTTGCTGATTTGAAAAAAAAAACAAAAAATTTCGAGAGGCCATAACTTTTGACACGGGTGTCTGATTTGCTATTATAATATATTTTCGGAAAGGGAATTTCGTGCTCTATAATTGTTACCTGGGCCTTGCCCTACATAATTGCCTTTTTGCGAACCTCAAAAATGACGTTTAAGCCTCTATTTTTCACTTTGAAGTTTTTTGCGTTGTGAGAAAAAAAAAACCGAATTGAAACCTTTGATCACTTTTGGCTTGAAAACCCGACCCTAGTTGTCTTTAGTTGTTATTTCCTTCATATCAAAAAAAAAAGAAAGAAAGAAAAATATGAAAGAAAGTATAATAGAAGGAGAAAAGTGCAGTGATCAATTCGGCCAAGGAGGGAATTATATAGAAAAGAGCAAATCCAAATCCTATAATAGGTGGGAGAAAATTATTCCATATTGCTTGGAGAATTAGGAATCCTTTAAGGGCTAGAAAAATTAATCCTTATTCCTTTAGGTTTAGGTTTTCAAGAATCCTAATCCATAACAGAATTGAAATTGTAATCCTAATCCTACTTAATCAAGGATTTACTTTGCAATCATTGATCCACCATTTGTATTATCCATTTCTTATCCATTTGTGTTATCCATTTCTTATCCATTTGAGTTGCCATTTTTGATATCATTTATTATCCATTTGAGTTGCCATTTTTGTTTCATTTCTTATCCATTTGAGATGCCATTTTATCATATCTTATCCATTTGTTCCACCATTTTTGGAATCATTTTTTATCATTTGTGTCACCATTTTGGTATCATTTTGCCATCATTTTTCTACAATTTTGGTATCATTTTGCCATCTTTCCTATCATTTTGCCATCATTTTGCACACAACTTGACACATTAATTAGAGCTTGATACACCATTCGGCCTATTCATTATTTCGGCTCTAAATTGAATTGTCTTGCATGCAAACTACTTGATATAGAAGAAAATGTTCTCTATTGATTCAAACATTGTACCTATGGGATAGGGGTAGTGAAAGAGGAAAAAACCGAAGATTTTACATAGTACTTTTGATCGAAAAATCAATCTGATTTATTTCGTACCCTTCGCTCAATGAGAAAATGGGTCAGATTCTACAGGATCAAACCTTGTCTTTTTGTTGAATTCTTGCTTTGCTGGGTAGAATATCTAGGTTCTATATTTGGTTTACTTTGTAGTGAATCAAATGCATACATTTTGTCCAAAATTGTCATTTTTCTTAATTCTTGTTGCTTATTTCTTTGTTTAAGCTTGTTTTTGTTCCTTTACATTATTAGAGTATCTTTGCTTGTTCTAATGCTCTAATTTGGATATAATCAAGTGGTACACCACTCTTAACCGTGTATCACCTCCATTGTGTTTAGCGTCTTATTTTCTAGTTTTGAGCTATCTTTTTATTGTTAGTACTTATTTTCTTTGCCTTCTTAAACGTGCTCAAGATTCTTGATTTGTGGATTGAATTCTAAAGTGTAATTTTAAAGTTGCAAGCTTGAGTGGTAAAAGGCAAGAGAGTGTGAGGACATTAAGAGTGTAAAAGCCTTAATTGTGTGAAACACGAAAGGAGTGACATTCTTTGAGTGTAAACATGTGAGGGAGTGCTTGTGAGGTTTTTATCTAATAATTTTTGCAGGTAATACATCATGACTGAAGAAACTAGTGGAAAGGGAATATCCCAAGGTGAAAATCATATACCAGATAACAAGATGCTATATCAAGCTTTCATTAGTGAGATCCGGAAGTTGTCTCTTAGAATGGATGGAATGGAAGAGAGACTTGAAGGAAGTATATCTAATGCACCTAGAAGGGCAGCAAGGAGAGGAAAAATTATTCAAGGACATATGGAGAATAATTTTGATGATGAAGAGGAGGAGCAAACTAGTGCAAGGATAGATGGGAACTTGGGCAACATCAAACTCAAGATTCCTCCGTTCAAAGGCAAAAATAGTGCAGAAGAGTACTTGGAGTGGGAGAGAAAGGTGGAGATGATCTTTGAATGCAATAGATATTCAGAGGAAAAGAAGGTGAAGATTGCAGCTGTAGAATTCACTGATTATGCAATGTTTTGGTGGGAGCAACTCAACTTGAGTAGAAGGAAAGTGGGAAGGCGTCCTATTAGTAATTGGGAGGATATGAAGGAAGCCATAAGAAAAAGGTTTGTTCCTTCTCACTACTTTAGAGAATTACATCAGAAATTACATAGACTTGTGCAAGGACGAAAATCAGTGGAGGATTACTATAAAGATATGGAAATGTGCATGGTGAGAGCAAACATTGAGGAGGATGAGGAGGTCACCATGGCTCAGTTTTTAGGTGGTCTAAATAAGGAGATCGCTGATGCCATTGAGTTGTATAGATATGACACTATGGAAGAGATGTTACACATGGCAATGAAGATTGAAAAGCAAAAGAGGAGTAAAAGCTTCAATAAGATCAGCAACAACTCAAGCTATACTTTGGGGTCTAAATGGAACAAAAAGGAGGAGAAGAAGGACTTTAGGATATCTAAATCCTATGGGGCAGATTCGGGTCCAAAAGAAGTAAAGGCAACCCAAATTCCAAACAAAGGTGTTAAAGGTAACTCTAGTACTCCTACCCCTAGTAGAGAAATTAAATATTTTAAATGTTTGGGTAAGGGGCATGTAGCACGTGATTGTCCTAATAAGAGGGTAATAATTGCTAGGGATGATGGGGAAATTACTTCTGAATCAAAACATAGTGATGATGAAATGCCTCCTTTGGAAGATTGTAGTGATTGTGATAGTGAGGGGGAGTTGTTAGTTGCTGAAAGTGGGAAATCATTAGTGGCTAGGCGAGCTTTAAACTTGAATGTTAAGGAGGATAGCCTAGAACAAAGAGAAAATATATTTCACACTAAGTGTTTAGTTAATGGGAGAGTGTGCACAATCATTATTGATGAGGGGAGTTGCACAAATGTAGCTAGTGTGAGTATGGTTGAAAACTTGAACTTGGCATGTGAGAAGCATCCTAGACCTTATAGATTGCAATGGTTAAATGATAGTGGAGAGGTTAAGGTGACACGCTAAGTTAGAGTGCCATTTTCTATTGGATGGTACAAGGATGAAGTTTTATGTGATGTTGTACCTATGCAGGCAGGCCATTTGCTTTTGGAAAGACCTTGGCAATTTGATAGACAAGCTATTCATAATGGGTACACTAATAGATTTTCTTTTTCTTATGAAGGTAAAAAGGTTGTTTTAGCCCCATTATCTCCTCAAGAGATTTATGAAGATCAAAAGAAAATATTTGAGAAAGAGAAAGAGGCTTCAGCCAAAAGAGAAAAGGGGAGAGAGGTTTCAGCCCAAGGGGTGAGAGAGAGAGAAAAAAAAAAGGAAAGGGGGAAAAGAGGCCCAAAAAGAAACAAAACAAATAAATGGCCCAGTGGTGAGTGAAAACAAGCAAGGGGGGCGGCAAAAAAATAATTTCTATGTGAGGGCAAGAGAGGTCAAGAGTGCATTAACTTTGAGATAACCTTTGGTCCTTATAATCTACAAGGAAGTTTTGATTTCTGACACTGACCCTAATCTTGATTCTTTGCCTCCTAGTTTTATTTTTTTGTTGCAGGAGTATTCTGATATTTTTCCTGATGAGATGCCAGATGGATTACCACCTTTGAGGGGGATAGAACATCAGATTAATTTTGTGTCAGGATCTTCCATTCCCAATAGACTAGCCTATAGAAGCAATCTTATAGAAACTAAGGAGATACAAAGGCAAGTGGAAGAACTCATGGAGAAGGGATTGGTGAGAGAAAGCATGAGTCCGTGCAGTACCTGTCCTTTTGGTGCCTAAGAAGGATGGAACATGGAGGTTGTGTGTTGATTGCCGTATGGTCAACAAAATCACTGTAAAGTATAGACATCCCATTCCTAGGCTAGATGATATGTTGGATGAATTATGTGGTGCTGTGTATTTTACTAAAATTGATTTAATGAGTGGATATCATCAAATTAGAATGAAACCTGGTGATGAGTGGAAAATAGCTTTCAAAACTAAATATGGTTTGTATGAGTGGTTGATTATGCCATTTGGGCTATCTAATGCCCCTAGCACTTTCATGAGGCTTATGAACCATGTATTGCGCGCATATTTAGAAAAGTTTATTGTTGTGTATTTTGATGATATACTCATTTACAGCAAGTCTTATGAAGAGCATATTGAGCATGTTAGGCTAGTTTTACAAACCTTGAGATCTGAAAAGTTGTATGCTAAGATTAAGAAATGCACATTTTGTATAGATAGACTTGTATTTCTTGGTTTTGTGGTGAGTGCACAGGGTATTGAAGTAGATGAAGAGAAAGTGAAGGCAATTAGAGATTGGCCCACACCTAAGTCCATTTCGGATGTGAGGAGCTTTCATGGCTTAGCAAGTTTTTATAGGCGTTTTGTGCAGGATTTCTCTTCTGTTGCTGTGCCACTTACAGAAATTATCAAGAAGCAAGTTGGGTTCAAGTGGAGAGAAGCACAGCAAAAGGCATTTGAGACTTTGAAAGGGAAGTTGCACTCTGCTCCTATTTTATCTTTACCTAACTTTGATAAAACATTTGAAATAGAATGTGATGCTTCTGGTGTAGGTATTGGGGCGGTTTTGATGTAAGAAAAGAAGCCAATTGCCTATTTCAGTGAGAAGCTTCATGGAGCCCAACTCAATTATTCAACCTATGACAAGGAGCTTTATGCCTTGGTGAGAGCATTGGATGTGTAGCAGCATTATCTCCTACCCAAGGAGTTTGTCATTCACACCGATCATGAGTCCCTCAAACACTTGAAGGGACAAGGTAAGTTGAATAAAAGGCATGCTAAATGGGTTGAATTTATTAAAACATTTCCCTATGTTATTCAATACAAGCATGAAAAGGATAATATTGTTGCTGATGCACTATCAAGAAGATATGCCTTGATTTCTACACTTAGTTCTAAGTTGTTAGGATTTGAGCATGTTAAGGAATTATATGTAGGAGATCTTGATTTTGGTAATGTGTATGCAGCATGTGAGCATCAAGCTTTTGATAAATTTTATAAGCATGATGGGTTTTTGTTTAAGGGCAGCAAGCTTTGTTTGCCTAAGTGTTCAATGCATGATTTGCTTGTATTAGAATCTCATTGTGGGGGATTGATGGGACATTTTGGGGTGCATAAGACTTATGACATGTTAAATGAGCATTTTTATTGGCCTCATATGCGCAGAGATGTGGAAAAAGTATGTAATTCATGTGTTGCGTGTAGGCAAGCTAAGTCTAAAACTATGCCCCATGGTTTGTATATGCCTTTACCCGTACCTAGTTCTCCTTGGACTGATGTTTTTATGGATTTTGTGCTTGGATTGCCTAGAACTAAACGTGGTAGAGATAGCATTTTTGTTGTGGTAGATAGGTTTAGCAAAATGGCTCACTTTACTGCTTGTCATAAATGTGATGATGTTGTTCATGTTGCTGACCTATTCTTTAAAGAAGTTGTGCGTTTGCATGGTATACCGCACCATTGTTTCTGACAGGGATACAAAGTTCCTTGCACATTTTTGGCGTGTTCTATGGGGTAAGTTGGGTACAAAGTTGTTATTTTCTACTACTTGCCACCTGCAGACAGATGGTCAAACAGAGGTAGTGAATAGATCTTTGGGTACCTTACTTCGTGCTATAGTGGGTAAGAATCTCAAAACATGGGAGGATTGTCTACCTTTCATTGAATATGCTTATAATAGAAGTATTTATTCTTCTACTAGTTTTTCACCATTTGAACTTGTTTATGGTTTTAACCCACTGGCTGTGCTTGATCTTTGTACATTGCCTTTAAATGAGCTTTCAAGTTTAGATGGCAACAGGAAAGCAGAATTGGTAAAGACTTTGCATGAGAAGCAAGGGCTAACATCGAGAAGAGGAACCAGAAGTATGCTGAAAGAGCTAATAAAGGAAGGAGACAAGTGGTATTTGCTCCTGGAGATTGGGTTTGGGTGCATTTTTGCAAGGAAAGGTTTTCAAACCAAAGGAAGGGAAAGTTGGATGCAGGTGGTGATGGTCCATTTCAAGTCTTGGAGCGCATTAATGATAATGCTTACAAGATAGATTTACCAAGTGAGTATGGCATTTCTGCTACATTTAATGTTTCTGACCTTTCTCCTTTTGAGGTGGATGCAGATTTGAGGACAAATCTTTTTGAGGAGGGAGGGAATGATACGGATACAACCATGCCATCAACCACCAAAGATCCTTTGAAGATGCCTAGTGGTCTAATAACAAGAGGACATGCTCAGAAGCTAAAGATGGCTATGTCATCTTTTGTTCAAGACTTTGTCACTCAAGAAATTCATGAAGGGGCTATTAAGAAATGCTATGGAGAACTTGAAGGCCAAAGCAAAATACTTAGCCTTTTGAAAGCAAATGAAGGAATTGGGCCAATTTAAGCCATTAAGGGCTTATACAACTTTGGGCCTTTAATTGTACATGTCATGTGATTCATTTAAAAGTCACATGACTCCTTTAAGTTGTGGTTTAATGGGCTAGGCGTGTGGGCTTCTTATTTAGGCTTAATTTAGTTAGTTTGGTTATTTATTTAATCTTTCTTTTGGGCTTTCATTTTCGGCCTATAGGACTTAATTTTAAGAGAGTTTATTTCCTTTAGCTTGGGCTTAATTTATCTTGTAAAGCCCATGAAGAATTCGGCCTATGTGTGTTTAAGGCCTTATTAGGGTTTGTTTTTAGGTTTTAAGGGTAATTAGGGTTAGCCACCATATATATAGGCTAACATGAGTTGTAAACTCCAGATTTGGTGAATTAAACATTTTGAGAGTGTTCTCTTATTGGCTTGGCCGAATTCTATAGAGAGATTAGTGAGGATTGCTTGCTCATCTTTTCTATTGCATGAAGAATTTGATCACTTATCAATTATCTTGATTGTGGCATTTTCATTTTCTTCATTTTTTTTCCCGATTATTTGCGTTTTCAATCACAGGTTGATTGGGGGTTCAATAGGGAGGGATTTTATCTATTTGTTTCTTTGCTAACTATCTTGTATGTGTGGGTTTGTAGCTTGTTAGCTATTGGGTTCCGCATCACTACCCTTCCACTCCGGGTCACCGCTCCCACTTTCTTTTTCTTTTCCTTCTTTTCTTCCTCTTCCTCCTCCGAACCCCATGGGTCGGGAAATACATTAGGATTATCATTTTCATTTCCACTCTCATCAGTGGACCAGCAATCGATCACTGCAGCGGGAAGCCCTTCTTCACTCACCTCATAGAGGCTCGTGACAGCAGTGTTGGCATCGTTGCCGTATAGTTCGCTTAGAACAAACTCTTCGGTCAGACTGGACCCAATCATGAATACCGGCAGGGGCACATTGTTATATCCAGACTTCTTCTGACCTTCCCTCTTTTTCGGGTCTGTTATTTGCTTTGAATCAATTAGGTCTTGGATTGCATGACTCAAAGCTTTGCACTCATCAGTTGTATGCCCAATATGTTGATGATACGCACAGCATTCATTATCCTTATGGCCCGGCATACCTTGAGTCCTGGCAGGTCGAGGTGGCAAAGGCTGCAACTTACCCTCCTTCATCAACCTCCGAAGCACCCATGACAGTGACCTTCCCAAATTAGAGAAATGTCTCGGGGTTGCATTGGTGGCGGATATTTTGGCCGTCTTCTTCATGCCACTACTGGAGCCGCTGACCTACTTGCCCCCTGAGTGCTGTTGCCCTTCTTGGCATAGTTCTCGTTACTCGTTCTCCTAGCAAGGTATTCTCCTTCGGCCTCAATAGCGATATCTTTCAGGGACTCCCAGTCTCTTAATCCCTTCATCTTCAATACCTCTCTCAGATACGGGCTCACATTTTTAATGAACAGTCGTATCTGATCTTGAGTATCTGATTTTCTTTTCATCTCCATCACTCGATTCCTCCATCGGGTCAGATACTCATGAAAAGACTCGCCTCCCTTCTGCTGTAATAGGTCTAGGTCCTTCAGAGTCACCTCCATCCTTATACTGCAGTCATACTGCCTCAAAAATTCTTCCGTTAGCAAATCCCAATCCTCTTTAGTTCTGCGGTCAAGCCCGTGGTACCAATCCACCGTTGGGCCAGTCAAGCTTAGGCAAAAGTACTCAATCTTCTGCCTTTTCGTTAAAGTGGTACCCTTCATCACCAATGAGTACTATTTTATATGTGCGGTGGGATCGGAAGTGCCACCAAACTTCGGAACATCCGGCATCTTAAAGTTCATTGGGATCAGATCTTCCCCTTCTAAATCCTTGTCTTCGGGGTTCATCCCCTTATCAACATCCTTGTCATCACGTCGAATTTCTCTTCCATCTTCTTCCAGATGGCTTCTTCATTCTAGGGTGCCTTCCCTCTTTCTGACACTGTTTTTGCGTACTCATCCTCTTCCCGGTCATCTTCCATTCTTTGGGCAGGCCTTCTTCTCTGTGCCCCTGAGGTGGTAAATCTCAAATCCACAGGTGGTGGGCGGATCTCTTCTTGCAACTCTTCTCTGGCCTCCTCCCTTTCATTGTTTCTCATAGGAGGAGGTGGTGGGTTTTGTGGAGCAGGTAGCTGAGCCATATTGGCCATCATAGCCATTATCCTATTCTCGAATTCTTCGAACCTTCTGTCTACTTCTTCAGTTATCAAGGCCCTGGTGGCGTCTGCCCCTCTTGGTGAGTTTGCCATTTCTTCGTGTAGAGAAAACTGAGCTGAAGTAGCATAGCTAGTTTCTGAAGGAGTGTCTGGATACTCCACCCTTTCTAGTAGCTCAAAGAACAGATTTCTGTGTAGTTGCCCTTGAGAACCTCTTGACCACTTAGGCAGATCTATGATGGCTGCAAAACATATCGGGTCAGGATGATGCATGAATGACATATAATGCATGATCGTGCTTATGCAACATCCACAAATCACATGCAAGCAGATAGGTCTTTCCAACCTTATTACTTTCGCACACGAGGTTATAGTCTCTTTCCTAGGTGGGATTGGCCCATGGGTCAATAGGCGACCTGATGGACGCGTATGGTGCATGGTGGGAAACCGGCAGTATAACCTCTCCTAACTAATGCACAGGCGCATGGGTTATGATCGTTATATATTTAGGCAGTCCGAATAAGTTAACATGGGCCTAGGTGACTAATCAAATTATCTGGGTTTGTCTAATACGTAATGATCCATACAGCAAGCACAATATTAAGGTTCATACCAATTAGAGGAAGTAACTATTTCCATTACATGAGCTTTAGTCAAAGGTGATGATACTTTAGGGCTACCCAATCATGGTCCCTGCCAACGGGTCTAGCTCATCACGAGCGTTGTAACACCCCCAACGTCCCCATTGGAAGGACGCCGGAGAGCGCTACCCGCTGCTCACTCACATACATGCACACATACGCTAAGCGAAAGCATACGTTCATGCAAAAACACGGGAACTAAAAACTTATCTTGAGAAGCAAAACTTGACATACATTAACTCACACACACTCAGGCACTAAGCCGCAACATATGCACATGCATACATATGATCATTCAGCGGAAGCATAAAGCTGAGAAATAACTGAAACTTAATTACAATAAGATCCTTACATAATCAAAAGGCTACAAATTACAGAAATCAAAATACAGAAGCTGAACAGAATAACATAACACTTCTAACTCCTATGTGGCCGACCCTGCAGATGCGCGACTCGAATCGAACCAAACCTGCCACCTGCACGGGAAAAGAGCCCGTGCTAAGCGATAAACGCTTAGTGGGGAGAACACACAAGCAAGATGGACGGCCATTCACAATGGTCGCCAGAACAAGTTACATACACAAATGGCATATGCAATTAATCACAACAGAGGGATAAACAAGCCTGCATAGGAAAGCCATGCATTCGGAAGTTCATATTCACATACTTATAAATATTACCTGAGTGCTCGTCTCAATATCATATTCGTCCGAATACTACACTCTTATATCATATTAAGCAAAGCCCCAAGCAGACAAGGGATCACAGTAAATACAATTATTCATGTAAGAATACATACAGACTCTTATGCATATAGTTACCGGGGCATCAAGTGTCAGTACCCTACAGTGCACAGTCACGAGAGATAATACACATATGACTAACATGCCAAGTACTTATGCATTAACGGAAAACCCATTCACATGCAATACAATTATCAGGCAATACGCACCCAACTATCATGCCGAGAACGCTAGTTAACTAAACATACTTTTATCATGCCTTGAAATGTAAATACATGACCACACGCTGAAATCACTACAATAGGAAAACTAGAGAGAGGAGGCACATAACATAACACAATATATATATACATTCCAAGGTCAAGAGCACATTCATTACGTATCTTGATTCATATAATTCACTATAACCGTCAAAAGTACAAAATCATGTTTGCACATGCTTACTAATCATAGCATTCAAAACCTATTAATTCATATTCTTATAGACATAACTAATCGAATTCATGGCATTCAAAAGATCATGGTCACAGTCACGCACATCTTAATTCCCGTACCTATAGTCACAACCTTTGGCATACCATACATTCACACTATGTTATGCATATACCCATATATGTAGATAAATATGTCCAATTCACATGTTTAGGTCACACTTAACCCATTCAGAGATTCATAATCTCATTCGGATACATAACCGATTCACATGTCCAGAATCATGCTTAATCGAATATCACATTCTCTTGTTCATATTAGGCAAAACAAACAGAATACCCGCTGACTCAAAATAGTGGATAACGAGTATACAGAAAGTACTTTACGGGTACAAGCCGATTACAGAAAGTACCTTACGGGTACAAATCGCAAACTATTTTACTTTTCATTCACAAACATTTTTATGGGGGATCTTAAACAAGATCCAACCACATTACAGAAGGTTCGCGAGGAACCAAACGGGGACCTGATCGGGGTCCAAACGGAAGCTGCAGCAAAGACTCTGTAACACCCATTCCCAACAGTTAAACTAGCTGAGCTAATCTAGTCAGGAATGACCGTTACACACACAGAACACATGCACTTTCTTATCATCAAACTCTTATTGAAACCTGTATAATAAAATTTCTCACTTCGTATTCACATTATCATGCATTTCATGCCAATTACTTATAGATCATTCTCTATAAGCATACACTTACTAAGCATACATATATAATCCATAAGTTAGTATACTTAGTCATCATATTATTACATGCCTTTACATACTCGTATACACATTAGCTAAACCAAACTTATACATAGTTATACAAAATTTCCATATCACAAACCCCAAAACCTACACTGGTAACACTCCTAATGTTGACCGTTATTATGCGGGAGAGTCCTTCGATCACCTCACTTCCGTACCTACACGGATTAAGGTAAACCCGTGCTAAGCGATAACGCTTAGTGGGGAACACATGCACATAACAAGTAATACATCACACAAATAGAACATCATACATTATACGCAAGAGATCATACTTAAATGACCATATCACATTAAGTACCATTTTAGGCATGTCATGATTTATTTAGCATTCTCATACACATAGAGCATTAATCAACCCATCTCATAATTCCAGAATATAACATATATAGTGGTTGTATTATTATTATTTCCATTTTATCATTAAATTGCCTGCAATTCAAAGACGCGAATAATGGGTTTCGCATTGGTACCACCGAGGTACTATAATCACATTTAAAATCTCATTTATGCATTGGTACCCTCAGGTACAGTAATATCATTCCACATATAATAAAATTCAGCAAGCATTATACGCATTATAATCGTATTGTGATTCCCAAGGAATCAGACACATTAAACGCATTGGGCTGCAGCACTTTGACCCTATAGGCATGCCTATCTATCCACTACTTGACTCGCAGGCTTAAGTTATTTAATTATGTTATCCATTTCGCATTGATCAATTTTCATAACATATATACCATCCATGATCACATTCTCTTTTACACATGCACTTAACACATCAACTATTTACTTCACTTACGTACACATTACACTTTTCAAGTTTACGTGTTCATGGTCATTAATTACATACTTAGTTAAGTTCAAGAATCACCATGTCATAGGCATATACACATCACTTGAGTTTAACATCGACCTCAAACACATATATTTATCATTCCATTACTATTCTTCACATAATTATATGTATTGTTACTTTTGCTAATAGGTTTTATGGATTATTTTTAGGTGAATTTTAGGTTAATTTTATTAAGCTTCAATGATTAATGAGTTAGGAGTTAAAAGAAATATCCATTGGAAGCTTTAGAGATCCAAAAAGAGTGTTAAATGCTGAAAGAAAGCAACCAGAATGTTTCACCACCTAAGGCTGTGATATTTTGAGTGACAGACTATTTCACCACCTGAGGTGGTGACACTGGGCAGAAATCACCACGTGAGAGTGTGACAGATTATTTCACCATCTAAGGGTGTGACAGATTATTTCACCACCTGAGGTGGTGACACTGGGTAAAACTCACCACAATTTTGTACAGCCCAAAACGATGTCTTACACCCAATTTTAGGAAAAGGTCCCTTCTTAACATTTATTCCCCTATGTCTTATCTTTCAAATGGGATAAGTTTCAGGTCAATTAGACATCTATACCTTCAGATATGAGCTAAACAACTTATATTGTTCAGGTAACCCGACCCAAACAGAGACACTACAGTTACGGCCAATTTTGATGACCTTAGAGTCCTCAAATCAACAGAGCTATTTCTACAACATTTAAAGACACGGATCTTATGGTTCTAACCCAATTAGTCTCACCATTTTTGGAGTTGTAAAACTCAACTTATAATATAAACAAGTCTCGGGGGTCAGTATAGACTTCCAAAAATAGATTTACATAATTAAGCTTGTAAAGCTTGAAAATAGCCAACTTGGCCAAATCAACTCTCCCAATTCAAACTATAGTTTCAATACACACTTATATGAACATTTATACTCAATCAAAATATTCATGCATCAATTACACACCATGATCAAACAAATCAACAAACGCAATTTACATAATTTACACGTTTAAGGTTTGTTCCCAAACCTTGTCGTCTTAGCTCTTATTTTCGTTGAGTGCTCGCCTCTCCAACTTTGGCCTTTCCTTTATCCCTTTTCAACTCCTTAGCTACCAAAATAATTCAATTTACAGGTTTAAGCTCAATCCAACAATATCCCATTCAAACCAATCAAAACTAGGAAGAAAGAAGTAGATGATGAGAATATATATATACTTAATCATTTACCTTCTAAATTTGGAACCTTAATCCTTGTTTTTAGCTACTCAAAACATGCAACCAACTCACTCTTCAGCTCACACTCTCACTCACAAATGAACAAAAGAAAGACATAACAAAATGCAGAAATGAGTAAATGAAGTCCCACCGAAATCACCACCTTCCCCTTTAACAAAATCATGCAAAATGGTGAGTTGTCCACCCCACAATTAGCCACACAAAGCTTCCCTTAACACCTGTCCTCCACTCATCCTTTATTTAAGCTTATTTTATTATTAACTACTCAATCTTTACTTAATTAAACAACCTTTAATTATCCATGCAAAAATTTGCATTCCAGCCACTAAACTATACCTAATCTTTTCAATCCAGTCCTCCATCTATTCAATTAAGTCCCAAAATACACATTCAACTACACACACATCCCCCGAATTAGGTCAAAACTACTAGGACACATTCTCGGACACTACAGACTCTATTAGGCATGCCTAACTGTCCACTAGACTGACTCTTGCAGGCGGAAAATTACACAATTAATGGCCGTAGTTTAATTACAACAAGCAAAGAATTCACATTCTATGATAATTAGAACATACATAATTATAGCTCAAAATACATGGTATCGCGTGCTAAAATCCATAATTAAACATTCCTAAAACATGCAGAAATAAAAGGATTTTATTGCAAAAACAGGGTAGGTCACGGTGGTAATCAAACTGGTTGCCACCGTGACATACCAAGGATCTTCGGCAGAATGCAAGTCTGGGGTACCTCACGGTAGTAACTAAATAGGTTGCCACCGTGACATACCCACAACCCAGAACAGAATCTAAGGTCTGAACACCTCACGGTGGTAACCAGATTGGTTGCCACCGTGACCTATTCAAACTCACGGCAGAATGTATCTGGTTCGTGCCTCACGGTGGTAACCGAATTGGTTGCCACCGTGACCCATGCCCAGATGCGATTCCTGAGGGCGATTTCCAGGTTATACAAACCAACAATCCCACAGTTCTCATTTCAAACAACATATCCTCATTCCAATAGCAATAAAAACCCAAATCAAACATCATTGAATCATGCCATTAACAAGTTTTACACATGAATTCAAAGAACAACATCACATTACATCAAGCAACCCCCACTTCATTCGATATCCTTTAAATGTTAATAACTTAATCTCAACTCATACTTATGCTTACTTAATCATGTTACACATGCTCATACAGATTAAGGTATTACAACCCTAAGTGTCATTTAACTTGACTAAATTTTGATCATACAATTACACCTAATTATTTTATTAGTTATATTAATCTTAATACTATTCACATTTATTTTCCAAGTGATAACTATTCTTATACTCATTTAATAGTCCTAAACATGCATCGGATGGATCCTAGGAAGTTTCGGTGGAAAACGAGTTCAATTCGGGAAGAAAAACACATAAAATGGTCAAGACAGAAGGGGTCACGGTGGTAATGAATTTGGTTACCACAGTGAGGTCCAAACAAAGCATTCTGCCCAGAATTTTCATATGTCACGGTGGTAATGAATTTGGTTACCACCGTGACCTACCAAAAACTTGCAAAACAGAAGCTACAATTCAGGACTGCTTCATAACTCATTTTTGTTCAGCCTAAACGGATATCTAAACAACATTTTTAGGCAAAAGTTCCTTCTTAACAAATCTTCCCTAGGATGTTAACGTTCAAATACAAAAATTTTAGATCAAAAGGACATTTGTAGCTCAAGATATGAGCTAAAAAATCAACACTATTCCAGTAACCCGACCCAACCAGAGACACTTAAGATTTTAACTTATTCAAGGGTCTTAGAGCCAGAACTGGCTTCCGGACCTTCAGAGACAATTTTCGATCTATGTCTTAGCTTTCAAATGGCACTGGAATTACTCAATTTAGAGGTCTATAACTCTACCTATGACAAAAACAATACACAAAGGTCTGGCAAAAACTAAACAGAATTTCCCAAAATCATACTTTACACACCAAAAGCTATATGAACAGTCTAACACATCCAAAAATCATGCAAAATTATCCAATACATAATCATGCATCATTTATACATCAAGATCATATCACACATAGCTCCCAAACCTGGAAATCAAAGCTTCGAACCGATCACTTCAAAATCCAACTTTCTCTTTCCCTTCTCCTCCAATCCTTGGACAAAGCCCAGCCAAAACACAAAATCAAACCATAAAAACCCCTTTCACAACCCAGAAAATGCAGGAGCAAAAAAGAAGAAGAAGAAAAAGCCACAAATACCCATGATCTTACCTCTTATAGAACCTTCAAAGCTCAAACCATAGACCAAAGGTGGAAGAAAACCCACATGAAAGGAAGAGAGAGCATAAATGTAGATGGGAAAGAGAGAGAGAGAGGCGTGGGAAAGGAAAGGCAAAACTCCATTTGGCTTCCATGGGAAGCTACTCCCTTCCTTCCCTCTCTCTTCTCCTTTCAAATCCCATTCAATGCTCCCACCAACCTTACACATGTCACTCCACTATTGGTCCCTAATGATCTCATCTTGACTAACAATCCAAGGCACCAAACTCAACTCACACCATATAACCTCCTATAAAACACTTTTACATCCTAGTTACCATGCACCAATACCACTAGATCATGCCAAAACTAAAGTACCCTACATCCATACACACATGCACACCTTATAATTTTTCCCTCTTAACATAATTAATTATTTACTTTGCAATTAAATCCTAATTATCCAAAATCTTCATACACAAATTACCGAATTACCCTTCACTTATCCGACTTAGCTTGCAAAATCCAACTAGGCCCGATTTGGGGTGTGACAAGCGTAACGACCGGTCGGGTCTCCATTTAATATACCATGATGGTACGAGACTTGGGCTGGTGATTATCCTTAACACTTCCCTACATTGAGTGAACGTAGGGTTGTGCTTCGGGAACGCACCGGGGCTAAAAGAGGTACCAAACTAGCATAGATCTAAGGCTCTAATGAGATGCAATGCAGTTTCAAAAAAAGGATGAAATTTTTAAATTAAAACTCAATTGTAAATTTTAACCAAGATACTTTCGAAGCGAAGTCTCTAGTATTGTCCCCAGTGGAGTCGCCGCTGTGACGCGCGCCGAACCTTGAGGCGCCCCGGACCGCCCGCTTTCAGGGCGATCAGGATAAGGTTCATGAAAACTTGTAAGGGATTACAAGTGCGTCCATTTTGAGCAACAATGAGATTTCTAGTCGCCACCCAATATAACATTGGGAAAAGGTCATCTAGCCTTAGTGAGCCTAAGACAGCGCTGCTATGTCCATTATAGGCAAGCCAGAGGTGTCTTGGAGGCTTCCACCCTAATGATAGGGTGGTCCTCTAGCCTCACACTTGGGCAAACCAGAGGTATCTTGGAGGTATCCACCCTAATATAACATTAGGATGGCCCTTTCGCCTCGTAACGCCTAGGACTGTGGAATTTTAAGCCTTTTTACCGGTCACAAGAGGTGTCTTGGAGGCTTTCACCCCAACAAAATGCCGAGGTGGCCCTCTCGCCTCATTGAGCCCAAAGGTAGGTTCGGAACTTTCCATTTATTCATACCTTGATTAAGTTTATATTTGAGTTTTGAATTTATCGTTTCATCCCATTTTTCATTCAGCTTAATGCAGTTAAATTAAAGCGCAAATGTCCATTCAGGGAAAGCGATAAGTAAGTAAAGTATAATCAAAATAAAGTGCGTAAAATAAATTACAACAATACTAGGGGCGGAATACAATCCCCATTATAAATTACAAGCGATTCATACATAAATCGGGATATAAATTAAGAGTGAGGGCATTGGTTCTCGCATGCACATTTATTAGAAAATGGTTTTGAGGCGTCGATTTTTATTTGTTAGAAAAAATAGGACATTGGTCCTCAATTTGTAAGGAAAATCCCAATTTGATTAATAAAATACATTTAACCATTTTTACATCAGCGGGTAAGTATAAAAAGAACATTATTCACAATAACAATATAATAAAAAGACAAAGTCTAGAGAATGAACCCGAGAGAAGACCCTTAAGTCTTTGCAGTAGCTTCTACACCAAACGGCTCCAAATCCCCAACAATTCAAAATAATAACTCACAAAATAAAGAACATGTTAGTGTAAATTTAAAGAACCAAAATAAATATAAAATTAAATGATAGGGAGGAAAAACGGAAGAAATTGAATAAGAAAAACCATTTAAAACAAAAGAAAAGAAGAAAAGGAGTTCAATGGGAAAAGAGGCCCAGGGACGGCCCAAAACGTATGACTGACGGGCGTCCCTGGAAGCGACAGACGGGCGTAAGGGCGACCCTCTATGTCCCGTCGCTCACTTGAGCGACGGCCGTCGGTGGTCCTTATGCCCGTCGGTCGCCTCTGTTTCCGAACAGTAACCCAAAATTAAATTTTCCTTTTTTAATTTTAATTTGAATAAAAAGGGATTTTTATGCAAGAAATTACCAAAAATAATTAAATTCAAAGTAATAGGTCCAGAATGTTTACCCTCGGATTTTTACCTCGTGAAGGTGAACGTTGCAAGATTTAGACTCCTCGAGTTTCACAAGGATCGGATTGTGATCACGCGATCGGGAGAGATTTTTGGTTGTAAAAAATCTCACTTTAAAAAATAAACCAAGAGAAGGAAATTATTTTCTCTTTCTTGGAATTTGGACAGCAATGAATATCTGAATTAGGTAGATGGATGAAAACGAATGGATCTTGCTTCCTCGGATTAGTGTAATTCGAGAATAAAGTAAAATAAAGGAATAAGAAATTTTGAAAGAAAATTCTTTTTGGTAGAAATTGAAAATGAAATGCTCTGTGGAAAATTACTAAGCTTTAGTTTTATAATAAAAAGTTTTCTACTCAATAGTTTCTCCGCCAAATTTCCAACCCTGAAAACTGAATCCCCTTTCCCCTATTTATAGATTTAGGAAGTAATTTCAAATAAATTTAAATTTCAAATTCAGATTTGAAGAGGATTTTTCGAAATCAAATCAAAACCGAACGATTTTCAGAATATTCCTAAAATCAAATCTAATATTTAAAAATATTTGAAAAGATTTAAAAGATATTTTGTAAAATCCATCAAAATTTGGAGAATCCGGCGGCTGAACAACCAGATCACCAACCGACGGGCTGCCCGTAGATTACCGACGGGCGACATTCGCAAGGGGCACCAGCGGTCATTTGGCTGATGGGCTCTGCACATGGCACAGAGATGAGAGATGGGCGTCTCCCGCGAGGAGTGGGCGTCACTCAAACGAGCGACGGGCGTCACTCAGAAGAGCGACAGGCACCGCTCAATCAACTGACAGCCCCATTCCCGAGCGACGGGTGTCGCCCAGTCGAGGGACGGGCGTCTTTCATTCGAGCGACGGGCTCCCTTCGCCTCGCGATGGCCGGCGCTCGACACGAGAGACAGGTCTCTAGTGTGAGCGACGGGCTATACTCCACCGATAGGCTGCCCGTCTGTGGGTTCAAATGCCAATTCTCAAAGTTGGACTCTCTTTGACTGTCCGAAATCCCCCGTTTACCCAGAAAACTTTTCGATCCTTATAAAACTGGAGGATGACCATCCACAACTTTCGTCCCTTATCCGAAAATCGACGTTAGTTTCTTCATCGGGTAACTCTGATCTGGACTACCTCAGGACCCGGTGTCTACAATTATCTATTCAAAATCCAAATATCTAATACCACACGTAAACTTTAACATTAATTTATTCAAACATCATTATTATAAATCATTTATACCTATTCAGATTTTTAATATAATAATAATCACATAAAAGAAGCGAATATATTACTTATTTTGATCAAAATTCAACATGATAGAGAGAGATATTCAACAATCATGAATTTTATAAACTGAACTCTCTCTTAACCCACTTTCTGTAGCATATGCTTGATAAAAAGTCAAAATACAATCCTACTATATTTTGTTTTGTTTGCATTCTTAATTAGGGTAGAGAGATGACGAATTTGTATACTCTTTAAAATTAGATGTAGTATGTCCAACAAATACTGATTTAACGATCAAGATTTAATAAATTATTAAATAAAATGAAGACCCTAAACTTAATTTAATATGGGTTTAATATAAATAGAATTATGGGCCAATCATAATTCTTATCCGACCACACTTTTTACAGTATATAACAAAACAATTCAATCATTCTTTCCCGCCCGCTTAAAAGTTGTCCCAATGCGACTCACCGAGTTACCTGATGATTTGCAGACTCATTAGCGGCTTCAGAGGAGAACTTGAGGTTAGTTTCACCCATGGTCACTGAACTATTACCTAAATTATGCAAAAATAATTAAAAAATATTTGAAAAAAAATCATTGAAGTTAACACTTATATATACAGAAAAATCACTTTGACTATTTTCAGTTGAATAGTTTACCGGAAAAGTTATTTGGCATATCCAGTCAACATGTCTTGCACATATGGCATGTCAAGTAATACAAAGTCAGCATTTCATGTGGCACATATGCCAAGTCAGCAAACACGTGGATAAGGAAAATGGGGTTGGATGCCACGTCATCATGCCACGTGGTGGATTCTAAGGACAAAGTGTCACATGACATGCTGAATTGGCAACACGTGTACTGTCATGTGCGCAAGTCCCGCTGACTGGATATGCTAAGTAAATTTTTCGGCAAGTTTTTTACCGAAAACTGGTCAAAGTGATTTTTCTGTATATAAGTGCTAAGTTCATTGACTTTTACAAAAAAAAAAAAATTATTACTTTTGCGTAATTTAGGCAATAATCGGTGACTATTGATGAAATTAACCCGAGAACTTCATATAAAATATAGTTGTGTTTACAATGAAAGTTTTAAATCTAAGCTTCTCTTGTGCTTTTTATTTTATTTTATTTTTTTAAGTAACTTATGATGCTTTTGATATGCTTTGTATGTAGGTATTTTTTTTTCTTTACCTTCTTTCGATGTCACTAGTCTTAAAAAAGCATGCTTCTTCAGCCATGACAGTTCATTCGTCTTTGTTAATCCGTTTGTGAATAATATATTCTATATTTTTAATAATACCACAAACGAAACAATACATTTTCCTTGTATGTTTTCTGATAGATGGTCATTTGAATTTGAAATGAAAGATGGAGAATTTTGTTGCTAAAGGAGCTTTTGTTGTTGCGAAATCGGTTTAGCGAGAACCTTTATATTTTGGAAGTAAAGATTATAATCTATAATACATTTATAATTTTATCAATAAAACAAATTACCTATGAAATTTATATATAATACTTGAGACATATATAGTAACAAGCATTAACATGAAAATAGTAAAATTTAATAAGTGATTGGAAAATAAAATATATAATTTCAAAGGAATTAAATATGAATGCTATTAAAATAACATTTAAAAAATAAGATGACAATTGATGGCTCTTGAATTATACTTTTAATTTCTCATAAAAATATTTACCTTGTAAAAACCTTTGCAAAATAATTGTTTGTAATTATTTTTTTCTTAGAAAACATCAATTTTACTTCAATTTCATAGTTTTTTTCTTATCAATAGTTTTTTTTTTATTATTATTATTTTTTTTATTTTTTGACTTTGAAGCATTGGATGATATTATGGTTAGCATTCTATGCAAACTTTATTTAACATATTGTAAAATTTTATGTTTTTTAAATTAATATTGGAAGATTGTTAATGCATAAAAATAGGTTTGGAATTAATGTTTTCTGAAAAGAATATTTGGCTTTCGGATATTTGAAATATAAATTAAATTGGAAATGTTAAAAAAAATTGTAAAATTTTAGACGCCAACAAAGTCTGTCTTAAAAGTAAATACTCAACTAAGAAAAATATTAGTGACTGATTTTATCCTTGGTAAAGAGTGTCACAATAATTATCTTTATCTTTAGCGGTTGGTTTTAGTGATGGCTTTCTTCGTTGCTAATGTTGACTAATGTTGGAATTAAAATGACGAAATTTGACATAGCAATAGAAAATTATGTAGTCGCCAATTACTGAAAAAAAGTACTGGTTTTATCTATAGTAAAAATTGTCACAATAATTATTTTTATGTTTAGTGATGGCTTTTGTCGTCTCTAAGGTTTATAATTAATGTTTATGGCGACTAATGTTGGAATTAAAATAGCGTTGGATTTTGACATTTAGCAATGAAAAGTTATGCAGTCGCTAATTAATGAGATAGCAAAAAGTAGTCGCTAACATTTCACGATTGGTTGACTTGCTAGGCTTACACTACAAAAAAAATTTAAATTAGCGACGGACATATTTTCATCGCTAATTAGCGACCATTTTCAGAATTATTTGCAAAAATCAATTTTATCAATTTTAGCGACGGAAATAAAGAAACAGCTGCTAATTTAGTCGCTAATTTTTTGCGGCAATTGATGACGCATTTTTTGCGATAAAATTCAGTAACTAAAAAAATTCCGTCGCTAATTAGCGACAATTTTTCAAATCTATCGCAAAAATGCAAATTTTCAATTTGTTGTAAATTTTACCAATGAAATAGCAACGGAGTTACTATGAAAACAATTTTTAAAAAAATTAATAATTTTGATTATTGATTTTACTAAGTATTATAATATTAATAAAAATATGCATACATACTTATGGTTATTAATTATTTTTAATATTTTTGTTTTACACATGAAATTTTTTTAATTAATAATTTATTTCTTACTTTCATTGATTATGATAAATTTTTAATTGTATTTTTTTGGCTTGTAATCGTTTTATATTATGGATTTTATTTTTAATTTGTCTAAAATAAATTTTTTATTATTCAATTATTTAAAAATTTAATGAAAATATTAGATGGGTGAACTAAAATTAATATTAATAAATAAATTTATTAAGGAAGATGTGTTGATATTATTTTAGGGTTTTCAAAATTAATAACTTTGACTAAATAAATTATATATACAAATAAATAATTAAACTAAAATAAATAAATAAATATATGTATGTATATATTGTAATGCCTTGACAATTTCGGAGTTGTGAATAGTACCACAGTAGATCAAGAATTTGTCAAATGTTTATTTTGAATTTAATTTTTTCTAAAATTTATAATTATGATTATTGATTTTACTAATCATTTGACGCGGAGCAGATCGCTGTAACTTTTCTGCATCGGACCAACCGGCAAAGAGTTTAAAAACTTTGATGGGTCATAACTTTTGACTCAGTTAAAGTTACGAGACCTGTAAAATATCAAAACGAAGTGATTTGGACGATCTAAATCTGTTACCAAGTTTATCCATAACCGCTCGTGGCGGGCCTAAATTTGGCCATTTGGATTAGTTTCGGGCCTTCCAAAGTTTTATTTAGGAATTCTATTTTAATTTTTCGGTTTTTTTGCTTTTAGGGTTTGTTTTAACCTACAAATAGGTTAATTTTGTTAATTTTAAGGGTTAAGAATAATTTTAAGATTTTATTGATTTTTCTAAGTTTTTGCTTTGCTACTTTCACTGTCATTCCTAATTTTGATAAAATTAACATTGAAACTCAAAATTATATAATTAAAAAAAATTATAACCAAAATTTATTTTAGTCAAATAAAATAAATAAAAATAAATGCATGTATATGCGAATAAACAAGTAAATAATAAGAATAGGTAAATATATATATATGTGTGTGTGTGTGTATTAGGTGAGTAAATAAATAATAGTAAGCATATATAAAAATCTTAAGAGTCTAGATTTATTGTAATGCCCTGAAATATCAATGACCCCAAATGTGTGTATAATAATTCGATAATGAAGTATGAAAATTTAAAACTTATTTATTTAATGAATAAAAAGGGAAATATTATCTAAAATAGTAAGTATAATTACACAAAAAAAAAATTAAATTAAATGGGTATAGAAAAATGAAAGAGAATGGAAATAAGTTAATTAGTGATTTAAGTCAATTAAGAGAGGGTATAAAGGAAATTTTTGGGGCATAAAAATCTGCCCTAATCTAGCTCAAAGCTAAGTTTTTTTGGCTCTTCTTTCGCTCTTCTTTTTCTTCTCTCTTTTCTTTTCTTCTTTCCCGTTGAACCAGCCCCCTGTCTGCCCCTCTCCCTTTTCGTCGCCGTCTACTCCGGTCCTCTCTCTGTCTTCCTCTCTCTTTGCGCGCAACAGCAGATCCAGTGTGCACCCAACAGCAACACGTCGCCCCAGCAGCAGCCGTCACATGCCCAGATCCAGAGCCCAGCCACCTCACGCCCACCTCCCAGCCAGTTACGCTGTCGTCGCCAGCAACTCCCACCCCAGCCCGTCGCGTCGCACCTCCGTCAACCCCACCCCTTCCTTGCCTTATTTGCTGGTAAGCTTTTCTTAATTCCTCCAAATTTTGATTTTAATATATATATATATATATATATATATATATATATATATATATATATCTAATTTTTTTTTCTTAAATTTGTTTCTCCATTAATGGATTGAGTTCTTAAAGAATCTTAAAAATCTTGAAATTTTACTAACAGTAGATTGAATTTCTAGAATTGAACTTGACCAATTCGTTATGGAATTTTAGTGGTTTTAATAATTGGGGATGGTATTAATTGTTACTTTTATGGATTATATTGCTCTTCTATATTATTATTTTTATGACTTGAATCTGTTAGGGATTTTTTTTAGAAATATAGTTTGTGAGATTTTATTGTTAGTTGAATTGATTAAATTGTTGTGTTATTTGATGAATTAATTCGGCTAAGTTGAAATTGAACTAAATATACAAATTTTTGGGGTTGAGAGAACGTGAATTGAGTTCTCTATTGTTGGACAGAATTGGAGATGAATCTGATGCCGCTCCGGAACAAAAACCAAGATTATGTGATGATGCTTGTGAGAATGAGCTTGAAAATGTATGGTGAGATTACATAGCCCTATCTGTGCTCTTTATTTTTAATTTTTTTTTTCTTTTGTTTAGTTTATAAGAATTTGTAATTTGTATTGGTGCATTTAAGGACCCTAACATGATAATATTTTACTTGCTTCTTATTGCACTAATTCAGAATAATAGAATATTATACTACAAATTGTTAGCTAATCCATTATTGCAAAGTAAGCATTCTGCATATTGTTACTTGAGTTAGAGGGTTGTTAAGGAATATTTTGGTTCTTAATGGAAAGGGAGTGTTATAACAATGTCACTCATGCATGTAACTGATCATTAGTCTGGGTTAACATTTGCTATTGGATTAGATTAAAAAATTGTCGTTTAGTACTAAACACAGAAGTAATTATCTTTCATGAAGGTACCTATGGTAACTACAGAATCTGGACTGCAATACAAGGATATTAAAGTTAGTACAGGCCCTAGTCCTCCAGTTGGTTTTCAGGTATGTCAATGTCTCTTGTTTTTATGAATTGGGTATAAAAGGAATAAGACAAGCTTTAAATGTTTTTATTTGTTTACATCCAAAATTTAAATGCCTCTCCTGAACACTTTATTTGTTTTTCATTTTGACTTGTGCTGTTCGAAGCATGTTAACCTTAATTTTGTAGAGGGTAATAAAAATTTATATTGATTAACTGATTAACCTTAATTTCATTCATATATTATTTATACTAAATGAAGTTTCACAGGCGCAAGATGCTAGTTTTTCAAACTGGTCTCACCAAGCTGTAGATTTCATTTTGGGTACACATAATGCCTCTTGTATTCTTATGTGGCTTTTTTCCTATATATCTTTTTTTTTTTGCTTTGACAAAAATCAGTTAATAGAAATATCTCAAAATTTTGTTATGCATCATCCTAAGCTGATTAAGTTAGAGCAGGATAGATTGCAAAATGATTATTGTATTTTAACTTAGTTATGCAGCATTTTTAATTAATTGAGCATTAGTATATATAGGTTTCAGATTTTACTATCTCAAGTTTCATTTTATTTCCCATATTGCTTTACTCCTTAAGAACTCTAGTCCCCTAATGGTTTTTGATGTTTTTTTTACCTTAATACATTTTCCTTTTAGAATAATTTTGTTGATTTTTAAAATAAATTATTTTCTTTAGTTCCTTATTTATTTATTTTCTTTGGAAATTTGTTTCTCATTTTGGACTATTATGTTTCCGTTATGTAGGTCATCCTTATCGCATTGAAGCATTGACATGATTGGCACTAAGCTCAAATTGTGCTCTTGCCATTACTAGTTCACAGTGTAGTTCTCCATCTACTTATTGTGATTTTAGCGCACAGTGACATCGCCACTACTCCTTGCTTAGTGATTTATTTAAACTTTATCATTAATGTTATTTTGGATGATATTATTAGTAATATGGTATATTATTTTGGGTGATATTTTATAGGGTGGTAAATTTATTTAGGATTTTAAGTAATTTTAATATATAACATATGTAAGGCCCTGACTTGTACTCTAGTCATATTATATACTCTTAGGGTACATGAGTGGTCTAAGTTGAGAAATTGGTCAAGTAATTGTATTTGGAATCTAATCGGATTAAATTGGAAGTTCGAGATGACCTAATTGAATAAATTAAATTAGTGACTAAAAGGGAATTTGGCATGATTAAAGCAAATGAAGGATTAATTAATGAAACAAAGATTAATTAAGTTAATTAAGATTACATTAAGTGGAAGTTATGTGTCTTGTGTTGGTATGGCCATGTGTGCATTACCATGCATATATAAATGTTGAGAGGTGGGATTTGTCCATTCCTCACTTCACTTAGCCGGCCATTCCAAGTCCAAATGCTGGACTTTCACTTCATTTTCATCCCATTTCTAACTTACAAAGGCACTTATTCATCTTAGCTTAAGTAATTTCAAGGTTTATGGTGGAATTGTTAAGCTTTGCTAGTAAAAGGTAAGGTTTTGATTTGATTCTCTTCATCCTTTGCTTTTGAGTTTCATTTGGGGATTTGATTTATAATTCCAATTCTAGAAATTGGGAATTGCTTGTAGAAGAGAAGGCCCCTACTTCAAAGGGGAAAGAAAAGATAGTTGAGCAAAGTGCTAAGTGAGCCTAAAGGAGCAAAGGAAAAATAGGTTTAGGATTATTGTGTGTATTTTTGTGCTATTGAACATTTATCGATGAATTGAATAATCTGAGATATTTTTTTTTGTGTTATGTTGATTTGGGTTGAATTTGGGGAATTTATTGTGCCAAATTAGTTGAATTTAGGTTAATTGATTTACATAGTGCAGTTCTGTCCAAAGGGACAGAATGACCATTGATGACCTTTTTGACCATAAGTTGAGATTTAGAACTCCAAATTACATGATTCTAATTTTTTTAGAACTGAAACTTCTTTGGATAAAAATGTTTTAGAAATAGCTATAATTTATTTAAGACTCTAAGGGCCTCAAAATTTCTCATTCCAGTAGCTAAATGTTCTAGGCGGGTCTTTGGAGCAGTGTAGACAAATCTAGGAATACCTCCCTAGTTTTATCTCCAATTGACTTGAAATTTGAGCCATTAGAAAGATGACATCCTTAGGTTTAATTGTTCAGAAGACCATTTTGATTAAAATTGACGTTTTCTATGTGATTTTGAATGATTGATTTGAAGTTGCAAACTTTTTTATGTAGAACAGAGTTGCTACAGGGTCTGTTTTGGGTTAGCCCATCCCTCATGGGTCATTTGGTGAGGTACGCCCATCCCTAAAGTGTGGAATGCCTGTCCCTCAGGTGTGGGACCCCTATCCCTTAGGTGTGGCTGTCCCTCACCCCCAGTTTTGATTGTATGGTTCATTTTTCATCCTGAATCGAACCCGAACTTTACCGAAACTTTTCAGAACTTATCTGACACATGTTTAGGGTTAATAAATAAGTATATGAGTTATTATCTTTTGGAAACATTAGTAAATAGGTTATGTACATGAATAATTAGTGAGGTATTTAACGGTATAATTAATTAAAAAATATCCGAATAAGGTTAAAAATGACTTGGCATGCAATATTAGCTATTTATGAGCAATGCAACTAGGTTAAAATTGCTTAGTGTGTATGTTATTTGTGATGTTATGTTATATCAATTAAATGATGATTACTTTATTTATTAAATAGATTATACATATATGAAATTATTTTTTGAAATAAATTATGTAAATGCTAAAAATTACCGTTCTTTGTTAAATGATTTGCTTACCCTATTTAAATATTATGCAATGTGAAATATGAATTTAATGACGACTATTTGGCTTATTAAATGGATTATACATGTATGGAATTATTTTGTGAAATAAACTATGCAAATGCAATCACATCATGATTTAACTGGATTAAATAAATGTTTCGTCTGCAATGTCGAGTCGTGTATAAGTAGGCATGCGTATAGGGTAGGCATGCGTATAGGGTCTTTTGTTGTTGCAACCCTTTGTTTGGGATTCTAATTGTGGATTCCCCTTTGTTGCTGCACCCTTTGTTTGGGATTCCGATTGTGGATTCCCCTTTGTTTGGAATTTCGATTGTGGATTCCTCTTTGTGTTTGGATTCCGGTTGTGGATCCCTATGTGTTTTGTTAGATCCCTGGTGGGATCCCTCTATATAATACTACCCTTGGGTACCTATGTGTTTCAACCCGTTATTCACCTCTTTGAAAAGGCAGGCTTTACATGATTAAAAGACTATATATGAATTTAGAAAAAACATAATGATCCATATGAAATATATGATTAAGTAAACATGATTTAATGCGAAGGATTTTAATAAATACCATGTAATGATTATTTGTCATGTTTATTATATATGTTATTATTCTGTTATAAGTATGCTTCAGGTGTATGTTGATATGCATTGATGACCACCATGAGTGGTTGTCCCTACATGTTTTTCCCCACTAAACCTTCGCACTTAGCATGGGTATTTCATCCTTGTAGGTTTGGAAGATAGTTGATTTTGAAGGACCGTCTCACATCACTAATGGCCAACACACGATAAGGCACGCGTTCTTTATAGGTTTTATGTTTTGATATAATATAGTGTTGTAATCCTTTTGATTGTATAGTAATTTGTAATATGTAATATGGACGAAACAACTTCAGTATGGTTTAAGAACATAAAAGATTGTATGAATTTAAAGAATATCTTTGTAATTGCATGTGGATGTGTGTCTGAATGACTGCATGTGAATGTATACTTTAATTGAATGTAAGAAATTTTATAATTATGAGCATAATTGAGTAAGTTTGTTTGATAGTCGTGTGGCATCCTTTACCGGTCGTGGTAACTCACTATTTTGCGGTGAAATTTAATACGTACGGGTAAGGGGTGTTACAACATATGTAATGTTATTTTATTTTAGAATAGAAATTTATATATTTATTGTACAATGTTTTGTAAAAAAGGAATTAATTTGTTGATATAGCAGGCTGTAAATAAATACATATATAATTAAAAAAGAAAAAAATAAATTATGATGTTTTGCGATAGCAATTTTTGTTGTTAAATATTTAATAAATTTAAAATTAAATTTTGGATGTAATAATAATAATAAATTAAATTTAAAATAATAGTAAAAAAATCTAATAGTTTTAGCGACGGAATAGCGACGAATTTTCGTCGCTAATAAATTTTTAATATCTACCTCGAGTAATTGTAGGGGTTATTTAGCGATGAAAATTTTATTTTTAGCGACGGTTTTTGTTTTGGTCACAAATAGCAACTGGTTAGTCATGGCATCGCTAAAAGTAATTAGCAATGAAAATAGCCTAATTAACGATGAAAATTTCTGTTGCTAATTCACTATTTTTTTTAGTGTTAGTTACCTAGTCGTTCCAACTTAGTTTCCTAGTCGCCAAAGGGTTTTAGCGACGGCTTTTAGGCTTTTAGTGGCTGAATGGATATTCTAAAAAAAATAATGAATTTCATACTTATCAATGTGGAAGGTCAAGAACTACAAGTAAAAGAATTTTATTATAAATATGGATTCAAGTATGTTTGTGCATCCAAATTAATTTTTTAATGATTTGGCATGAAATGATTTAATTTATTGAGATTTATATATAATAAGGCAAAATCATAGAAAAGTTGTGAATAATGATTTGGCACTCTTTTCAAAGACCAAATTCCCTCTAATAGACCTAGCAATTGGGTCGGGTTGGGCAAGGTTCAGTTTTTTGTGGGTCATTATTTTTCAGGTCATTTTCAGATCACTTTTGTATAATAGCTTAAAAATTGGAGAAATAACAGGTTAAAGGAGTTTTGATATTTTTGAAATATTAAAATAATAAAAAACGTGCAACGGTTTTAATTCTATCAATTGACTCAAAGCATTTGGCAAATTTTTAATACATGAGCTACCAGTTGTTTCCAATTCAAATAGCCTACCTTTTGAAAAACTACGTTTTAGAGGTTTTTTTAGAGTAGCGTTATTGGTTATTTAATACAAAGACAAAATTATCCATCACTTTTATACATAATATCAAAATTTTAATATTTTTGTCACCCTGTTGAACTGTACCGTGATTTAGAACTGTTATTTTATTTATTTAAAATTTTTCTACTTATTTCATGTTTTTATTATATTGAAGTTATCATTAATTGAGTCATTGTACTCAAATCACGTCTATTCTACATTTTTTTGTTTTACAGATTAGTAGTTATTTTTAGCTAGTTACAACTTTTATTCTTTTGTTGGGAAGGACCTTATTTTCATTTACTATTAGATTTAAATTAGTTAATATTATGTTTCAGTTATCATGTTAGTGGAACTTTAGAATCTCAAATATTTTTTTTTTGTATTATCTAAAGACTTTGTAGTTTAATTTTGGCATGTATTTGGAACTTTAAAATTGAATTTTAAACCTTAGCTCTTTTGCTTATTGAGAACTTTTTATGAATTGAATAAATTATGTAGCTTTGATATAGTTCAGTAAAATTAGCGTGAACTCTTATTTAGGTAGTTTATGTTTATGCACCGGTCATGACCGAGTTTGGATTGTGACACTCGTACCTTGAGAAGATGGTCCTCCTCTTGCCCCCAAGTCTTGGTCGTCTTGGTCGACTTAGGGGTCATCAAAGTCTTCATACAAGAGTTGATCATATTCTTGATCTCTCACAAGCTCTTTTGCATGTATATGGATGAGCTGTTCATCTTATCCTAATCTCATTGCCCCAAAAATCTCTAACTTTGAGTCATTAAACTCTCCACCTGTTGGTTTATTATTTTTTGATTTTCGACCAACATCCTCAATGTTGGATAGAGACTCATCAGAATCACCAATGGTTGATTAGCCAATCTTTAGCTTAATAACATCATACTCGTAGTTAAATTCTTTATTAGAGTAGTAATCATTATATTCTAACCTACAACTGAACATTTGACCGAATTGATAACTCGGTCTAACATGGCCAAACTCAATTACTGTCCTATTTAGGCCAAACACGTTCCTTGGCCTATCTTGGCAAAACTAACTTATTGGCCTACCTTGTCCTTAACCTAGTTGATATTGGGCAAATTGTATTTGGCCAATGGATACTTGGCCAAAGTCTCAGCTAAGTGATTATTGGGTAACCTGGCCCTCTTTGCCAATATGCTCCTAGACAACCACTTCTTGTAAGGCTTATCCTCGGCCAACTTACTTTTGGGTGACTTGGCTCGTCCGACCAACCTCTCCTTGGCCAAACTCATTCACTGGCATATTTTGGCCAAACACATACCTTGGCTATTTTGGCCAAACTCGTTCATTGTCTATCTTGTCCCAATGTGGTCACCAAAATTATTTTAAGCCAAAAATTTACTTGAACTAAAAAATCTAATAATAATTATTAAAGAGAGTCGATTGGTCTAACCTTACAAGATCACAAGAAAAATCAAATAAACTGAAAAATAACCAAATAAATTCAAGGCAGGCAAAACTACTTTAGGAGTCAATGCCAAATCTAAGTAGAATCATGATCAAGAATCAATTGACTTGGACCACCAGAGCGAGCAAAGTCGATCAGATCGGTTACTGGTAGGAAACATAACTAAAATTCTACTGAAAAGAAAATAATAAAAACTGATAAAAGTGATAAATTTGTGTTAATTGATCGGAAATATGTCTCTTTTAGCTTTAGACCTCCTATTTTACCCTTGGAAAACAAAGTCCAATCAGGAAACAATTTTCAGTTTTTCAAGACCTAAATTTAGTCATGACCAGCGCATAAACTACCTAAATAATAGTTCATGCTAGCCTTCCTAAACTATCAAAACTATATAAATTATTCAATTCATAAAATGTCCTCAATAAGCAAAAGTGGTAAAGTTCAAAGTCTAATCTTAAAGTTCCAAATATATGCCAAAATTAAACCATGGAGTCTCTATAGAATACAAAAAAATTATTTGAAATTCTAAAGTTCCACTAACAAATGAACTGAAAAATAATATTGGCTAATTCAAATCTAATAGCAAATGAAAATAAGGTTCTTGCCAACAAAAGGATAAAAGTTGGAACTAACTAAACATAATTACTAATCTGCAAAACTAAAATATGTAGAGCAAACTTGGTTTGAGTATAGTGACTTAGTGACTGATGATTACGGCACACAACGGACTGAGAACAGGCAATAGTTCGGAGTGATTTAGAAAATATATTAAACAACTAAAATAGTATAATAAATCATGAAATAAGCAAAAAAAAATTTAAATAAATAAAATAATAGTTCAAAACCACGGTATAGTTCCACAGGGTGGTGATACTCCACACCAACAAAGGCCAGATAATAGATGTCTCCATTATAGATACCATGCAATGCTTCTAATGTAAATGTCAATAGCATATGATGCATGATAGCAAGTTATGTGATTTCCTAAACATGTGATATATGTGGTGGAATCAGAAGCACATTCATATAACAAATTGCTTAAACAGAGTCAGATACAGATACAAATAATAACTGAACACATGTACCAGTTTGAAAATAGTTTTTCACTAATACAACATATTAATATTTTTTTAGCAAAAATAGATATAATTTCAAAGCAGATATAGATAAACTCAAATAAGTTTAATACAGAGTTCAAATAAATTTGTATAGATAGATCAATCATTTACTGAAACGGATAATAAATATAAAATAATTTTGAAGTTTTTTTCAGAATCTAAAACTCAAAAGCAGATAATATTCAATTTAAATAAAATTAAAAAAATAAAAATACCAGTTAAATTAATATAATAAATAACAATTAAAATTCACATAAAAATAATAAAATAAAAATAAATAAAAACTTGTAGAAAGTTAACATAAAAGTAAATTGTATAAATTCAGATTAAAGACATTTTTAAAAAAATAAAATTTAATAAATTAAAATATTTTGAGTCAAAATTTAAAAAGATGGTTTTACAAAATGGTGTGTAATATAATTATCACTCACTTAAAACTCCAAATAAAGTTAGATACGACACGCAGAAAGTCATTAAATTTATCATGAAAATAGAAAGGGATCAAAATCCTTACTATCACAATAGCTAAGGGTGTGTTTGGTAAGTGGGTCTGTATTGTAATGTAATTAAGTTAGTATTGAATACTTTGTTTGTTGATGTAATACATTTATACTGTATTGTAATGTTAAATACAACAGTAATACTGAATACATTTATTGATGTATTTTTCAATCCTTTAAATTTATACAATATTTCTGATTACCATTCAGTTTAATTCACCTCCCTCGCCTCCCTCACGTCCCTGCCTCTTTCGCCTCCTTCACCTCCATCGCCGGTCTCACCTCACCATCGCCGGTCTCGCTACCATCGGAATCACCATTGCCGCCGATCGAAAACGAAGCTCTCTCCTCTCTTTTTAACGGTGAGTAACTCATCATTCTGTGTAGATTTTCACTTTTTGGTTTTGATTTCGGTTTTGTGAGAAGATGAATCTGGTCCCTGTTCTCTTTTTTTTGTCGATTTTGACCTTTCATATATCTATTTGATGGTTTTGTTTTTTAGATCTTGAATTTGTTGCTCTTCTGTTTTGGGTACTTTTAGATTTTTCTTCTCTGTTTAGTTGAATAATCTATGGAATAAACTTAGTTGAATAATCTATGGAATAATTATTTATTATTTAATAATGAGTATGCTAATTGGCGTAGCTTCTGTGGGCATTACTTCTTCTAATCAATTCAGCAAGCTGAGATTGCCATCTCTATTCCTAATCGTTCATATTTTAATTTAACAGTGGGAGACACCTGAATCTGGATTCAAACATTTCTTTGACATCTAAACAAACTGTTAGGTTGTTTTATTTGATGTATATAGCTTTTAAGTAACATGTACTTCTGTATTTCTTTCAGAAAGGATGAGTATATTTGTATGACCAAATTTTTGCACTCTAGTAAAAATTAGTGCTTTTGCCTAAAATGAATGAGGGAATTTCCCATATCTTGAGATTACACATTTCCTTCAGCTTTAATTTCCCTGTTCTCCAATTTCTTCAACTGGCTTCTTAAATGTATAAAACTACTTTTGCAATGGTTTCATGTCTGGTTTGGAAAATGCAATTTTCACCTTCCCCTTGGTATTTGGTTGATTCATAGCTTGCCATTTTGGATTGTAATTTCTTTAAGCAATAACAACAATAGTATTATTCTGTCATAGCTAGCTAGTTGCTATTCATGTATGTTCCTCAAAAGAAACGTTATTGAAAGATGTTTTGGTTGACTTTACCGTTCATCCCATCACTTTTCACATGAGAGCAGCTTTCAGCTTTCGTATTTGTGTTAAAAGATACTAATTCATTTCATGGCCTGCGGTGTTAATGATTTTCTTGGCTTTTCTTAATTATTCTTTAAATTCTTTAACTAATTGTCAACAGAGCTAATGATACAGTGTTATGTAATTTTACTTTTATATATATATATATATATATAAAATCAAGACATGTTGGTATTTCACCAGAGTTATATAAAGCTAATAATTCCACAACTTTATTCCAAATTATCCTCAGATTAAAAATCCACCATAGAGGCAGTGTTTGTAAAAGTATAACTCTTCAACTTTGTTCCAGTTTTAGATTCCTGATCTGCTCTTTCATTATGCACATTGGCTGATAAATCCAATTGAAAATCCACCCTTCTGGCTTGTTCCCACTTGTTATCTCAACACTATCACCTGCAGAGACAATGGGATGCAATGTTTGTGGTAAATTAATTGTGTAAATGATAGAGAACAGGTTTAGTTATCTCTCATTACTACTTACCAAGAATATATATATATATATATATATATATATATATATATATATATATATATATATATATTAAAATCTTGGTACTTTTCAATTCTTTTAGTCTGTTTCTTTTTTGCTGTACAACGACTGAATTCTTTATATACTTCAATTATATAGAATGCTACTGCTAATTTTTGTGTTGCAGAAATGTCAAGTATTGGTACATCTTCAGGTTCTATTAAGCCAAAAAGACTAGGAACTAATAAAAGGATATGGACATTTGATGAAAAGACGAAGCTAGTTGAAACTCTTATGGACATTTACTGAGTGGAAATATTTGAGCATTGATAGTTTGAGTCTTATGAAACAATTTATTTTATAGTTTATAGTTACAATTATAATGTTAATTTTACTTTAAATATTAAGTTTAAAATTTAATATGAATTAGTACAATTTAATATAATTGCATTTTTTATATGAGATCATAATATAATAAATATATAAAATAATCATAAAAAATAAAATAATTATATAAAAAATAAGTTGACAATTATAAATATAATTATATTTCAATACATGTATATAATTTAACCAAATATAGAAATGTACTAATATTTACATTACATTACTAATGTAAGCAAATATAGTAATGTAATCATAATTACATTACAATACAATACATTTTTTAATCCATTACAATCTCCGTTACAATACAATCCAATTCTTCTTACCAAACATAGCCTAAGAGAACTTAACTACCTTAACATCTAATTTACCAACTCAGAATGGGAAAGAATCCAACATAAAGAAAAATATTTAAATATAATAATAATAATAATAATAATAATAATAATAATAATAATAATAATAATAATAATAATTGATAACCCAGCAAATATTATTTGCACCAAGACCCATCTAGCCGGCCCAATGAACTGGCAAGGCCCAAGGGTTAAGAACAGGCACGAGCTCCTAGGCAGTGCACCCAGCCGATCGGACGACATGACAGCCAGTCCCATCAGTCGTCTGATACAAGGCAGCGCCCCCATCAGTCACTTGCTCCCTGTCACTTCACCGGAAACTTACTCTGGCTGCCAGTAATCACTTCCTTAGACACTCAAGTGCCCTTCAACCCTCTCTTATAAATAGCCCAGCAAACGATGGCACCAGGTATTGAATCCTTAGCATTCTCTCTCTAAGCACTTTCTCACTCTAAGCTACTAACTTAAGTTTCGGAGTGCTTACGCCTGGTCCGATCGGGCATTCTTTCTTACAGGGTCATTCTCACCTGATCGATCGGTTCCTCCCTCTCCAGATAAAGATGATCTAGGGTTTATCATTTGGTGCTTTCGTTGAGAGATATGTCGGACTCACGATCAAATGAGAATACTACCCCCATGGATTTTGATCACAACGGCGGCGATCGTGCCAGGTCGGGTACCTCACGGCCCATCAGATCCCCTGCAAGAACCAATCTCCTTCCTGCTTTCGATGGCGCAGCAACAAGGTAGCCTCAGGATACCCTCGTCACCATTAGGGACGTGCGCGCTATCCTCACCGATTTCACTAAGAGCATCGCTCAAACATTGAAGAAGGGAAAAATGCCTGAAGCTTCTGAAAGAGTTCATGAGGATCGCTTCGTGGATGAAGACTTCAGGAGGAGAAGAACCCAGGGAATCGTTATCGACGAGTCGCGGGCCCAGCAAAATCGTAAAGACGCAGTCAAAACCCTAGAAAGGTATGATAAAGGCAAACAGATGATGCCTGCATGCTTGAGCTCTCCCTTTGGCGGCAAGTCGGGCACCCCGTCCATAGGAGACGATTTATCTTACATGTGCACCCCAAGCTGTAGTCATTTAAAAAAGCACTCAAGTGAGTCCACCGCCACGACTTTGAGCAAAGAGGATCAGCGGCTCAAACAGAAACTCAAGCGACTCGGCTTCCTCACCTCTAAAAAGGGGAGTTTCGAGGGAAATACATGCAGCAACATAGCTTCCCCATTTTGCAGAGAGACCACCGACTCTGAGATGCCTCCTAGGTGGAGAGATGTGGTCATGGATAAGTACACAGGTAAAACTGATCCTACCACCCACCTGGCTGAGTACCTGACCAAAGTGCAGGTGTACACTTATGATGAGAGAGTGGCTTGTAGGGTTTTCCCCACCACCTTGGGTGGAGACGCCCTAACATGGTTTCATGAGCTGCCCCAGAGATCAATCACCTCTTTTCGACAACTAAAGGAGCTATCCACCACGAGATTCATTGTGCAAACGCGCGCACCGAAGACGGTGAACGACCTCTGTAATTTATACCAAAGATCCGATGAAAGCCTACGAGACTACATCGACAGATTTCAGTCCACCATGGTGGAGGTGAGAAACGTCAGTGTCGAAATGGCAACCAACGCCTTGTCTGGGGGCATCACTGACCGTCCTTTATTTGAGTCCCTGACAATGAGGCCCCCAACCAGCTTCACCGAGCTCATGGAGAGAGCCAGACAATACATTCACCTCGACGATGCTCTGAGGTCTAGCAGAGGAAGAAGGACTCACGCCACGGAGCGGCTGCAATACCCAAACAATCACTCCTTCACCAGAGCTTCTGCGTCCGATCGAATGACAAGAAGCCCGAAACGAGGATTCGGCTCCCAAAATTCAGGAAAAAGGAGAGGATAGGGAAGAGAACGGCCCAGGCGCCCAGACGATCGGACCGACAGAGCATTCACCACCCTCAACGCCGCTCCGTCCACGGTGTTGATGTGGATAAAAGAGAAACACGACCAAGTCAACTGGCCAAGGCAGCTGTCGGAGAGCAGCAGGCTACGAGAGATCCTAGCAAATATTGTGAGTTCCACAGAGACATCGATCATCTGACCGACAAATGCACCTCACTAAAGAGGGAGATCGAAAGGCTGATACGCCGTGGATCCCTCAAAAAGTTTGTAGGCCCAACCAGAGGGGATGACCCCTGCAGACGGATGAAACCACGCAGAGATGACCCTGATTCAGATGAAGGCGAGTGCGAGAACCCGAAGAGCGCCGATCCCAACAGACCTTATGCCGGGGTCATAAATGTGATTGCACAGGGATCGACCTCCCAAGAGGTTTCATCCAGGAATAGAAAGGGGAAGGACGCCTACGTCTCTTACCAGGCCGAACGACTTACCGAAGTCACCATATCCAGCAAAGACGCGCGAGACCTCAGGTTCCCGCATGAAGACGCTTTCGTCGTAAGAGCTAGGATCAATGATTTCAACGTCGAAAGAATTCTGGTAGATGATGGCAGCGCCGTCAACATCCTCACCTTACAGGCCTACCGAGCGATGGGACTGTCGATGGGTGGACTGAAACCGGCCGCCACACCGCTTGCCGGATTCGGCAACGTTAATATCCCGGTGGTCGGATCAGTAGAGCTCCCCGTCGAGCTGGGCCAGGAAGCAATTGCCCATTCGTGTAAGGTAAATTTTATAGTCATTAACATAACTGTTGCTTATAATGCAATATTTGGCAGGCCATTGCTCTCCCAAATCGCTGCTGTTATCTGCACCCGCTATATGGTGATGAAGATTCCGACCGGAGCAGGTGTCGCCATCATGAGAGGCGATCAGAGAACATCTCGACAAACCTACACCACAACAATAAAGCAGCAGTGGGAAGCAACAGTTGTGGAGCCCGGCCTGGAACAAACCGAGCAGCGAGAAAGACCCAAGATGGATCTTGCGGAAGAAACGAAGACAAAGGCGTTGGCAACAGGGAAAAATATCCGAGTCGGCACCAGCATAAATAAAAAGACTGAAGACGCCATAATACAAGTCTTAACAGCAAATCAAGAGACTTTCGCCTGGAGTCCGGAAGACATCCCTGTCATAGATCCGGGCGTGATCACCCATAAGCTGAACGTGGACCCGAATCATCCACCGGTTCGGTAAAAGCTTAGAAGACATGCCATTGACCGGAGAAAATTTATTTCGGAAGAAGTGGATAGGCTACTAAAGACCGGAACAATCCGAGAGGTAGACTATCCCGAATGGCTAGCCAATGTGGTCTTGGTCAAGAAAAAATCTGGGAAGCTACGGATGTGCGTGGATTTCACCGATCTTAATAAAGCGTGTCCAAAAGACAGCTACCCCTTGCCAAGCATAGACTAGCTGGTAGACGCCACCGCGGGTCACGCCATTTACTCTCTTCTTAACGCCTATGCTGGCTATCACCAGATCCTAATGTGGCTTGCCGATCAGGAGAAGACTAGCTTCATCACAGACGACGGAATCTTCTGCTACAGGGTAATGCCGTTCGGTCTAAAAAACGCTGGGGCCACATATCAGCGCCTCATGAATAAAATCTTCAAAGACCAGATCGGACAAAATGTCGAGGTGTATGTAGACGACATGATCGTCAAGAGCCGAAGCCTTGAGGAGCACCCCGCCGACCTGGCAAAGGTCCTTAACACCCTAAACAAGTTCCAGATGAAGCTCAACCCTGAGAAGTGCATCTTCGGGGTACCATCAGGGAAATTCCCAGGGTTCCTGGTCTCCCAAAGAGGAATCGAAGCCAACCCAGAAAAGATTGAAGCCATCCTTGAGATGTAGCCCCCCAGGAGTGTGAAAGACATTCAGAAGCTGAATGGGAGGATTACCGCCCTAGGAAGATTCATATCCTCCTCGGCTAAGCGGTGCATCCCCTTCTTCAAAAATATGAGAAAGAGCGAGACTTTCGTTTGGGGGGTAGACTGTCAATAAGCCTTTGAAGAGTTGAAAGCTTTGCTCACCAACCCACCGCTGCTTAGCCGGCCAGTACCAGGTGAGAGCCTGTACCTCTATTTGTCTACCTCTGGGAAAGCTGTCGCAGGCGCCTTGGTTCGTGAGGAAGGAACACAACAGTTGCCTGTATATTATGTCAGCGAGGTGCTCAGAGGTGCAAACTTGAAAAAAAGACCGGTCGAGCAGCTCATTATCGCCCTCATGATGTGTGCGAGGAAGCTATGACCGTACTTTGAGGCACACACCATTGTCATCCGATCGGGCCAACCGCTCAGAAGAATCCTACAGACCCCTGATCCGGAGGGCAAAATGGTCGGCTGGGCGATCAAGCTGCAATCGTGGGACGTAAGGTACGAACCCAAAAAGGCGATAAAGGCCCAAGCCTTAGCCGATTTTGTCGCTGAATTCACCGGCGAAGAAACGCAAAGTCAACCCAAGCTGTGACTCTGGGAAATGACAGTGGACGGAGCTGCGAATGACACCCGAGGAGGGGTCGGTATAGTGATAAAGGGTCCTCTAAGCATCACGATAAGGTACGCCATAAAGCTTAATTTCAAAGCTTCTAACAATGTTGCAGAATATGAAGCGCTCCTCCAAGGTTTGAGGTTGCTCCACGCGATCTGACCAGAATCCATGCTCATCCAAAGTGACTCCCAGCTTGTCACTAGCCAAGTTTTGGGCACCTTCGAAGCAAAGGAAACTGCTATGGTCCAATACTTAGCAAATGTCAAGGCCGCCATCAGAACACTCGAAGAAACGGGCTCCGAGTGGGACCTATAAAAGGTATCGTGAGACCGAACAACTGAAGCCGATCGGCTAGCGAAGATATTCTCCTCTGAACAGATGGTAGTGGAGGAAGACATTGCCATCCTCGACCAAGCTTCCTCCTCCCTAGATGAGCCTGAGATAATGGAGATCGATCAAGGAGAAGAAACCTGGATGAGTCCAATTAAGCGGTACCTACAAACGGGTCGACTACCCGAGGATAAAGATGAAGCTCGAAAGGTATCACGGAAATTCCTTAATTACTCCATTATTAACGGCAATTTGTATAAAAAAGCTTTCAGTTATCCCTTGCTCAAATGCGTAACGGAGGAAGAAGGAGACTATATCCTCAGGGAGCTCCATGAGGGCATCTGCGGCGCCCATGAGGCAAGCAGAGCTACGGCCAGGAAAGCCCTCCAGACAGGCTACTATTGGCCCAGTATGCTCAAAGACGTCCAAGAAAAGGCGCGAAGATGCCCGCAGTGCCAGGTGCATGGGAGGATCATACGACAGTGTGCGGTAGACCAACAGCCGATCGGGGTCGCCTGGCCATTCGATCAGTGGGGCCTCGACATCCTGGGACCCTTCCCCCTAGGTAAAAAGCAGATGAAATTCCTCATAGTGGCAGTCGACCATTTCTCCAAATGGATTGAAGCCGAGCCCGTGGCCACCATCATAGCTGAGAGGGTCAAAAACTTCGCATGGAAGAACATCATCTGCAGGTATGGCCTACCCAATGCTTTTATTGCAGACAACGGCAAACAGTTCGACAGCTCCACCTTCAGAAATTTTTGCCAAGGCCTAAACATCAATTTGAGGTTCACGTCAGTCGCTCATCCCCAAAGCAATGGAATGACCGAGGTCTCTAACCGGACCATTGTGGAAGGATTGAAAAAGCGACTGGGCGAGGCAAAAGGTAACTGGACCGAGGAGCTGCAAAGTGTCTTGTGGTCTTATAGAACATCGCCAAGGGCAGGCACTCACCAAACACCCTTCTCTCTCGTCTATGGCTCCGAAGCGATGATACTAGTAGAGGTTGGACTCCCGTCTTACCGATCGGCACTCTATACTGAGTAGGCCAATGCTCAGGAAAGACGCCAGGATCTGGACCTCGCAGAAGAGAGGAGGAAAGATGCTTATACCAAAATAACCGCGTATAAGCAGAGGATCGCTAAATACCACAATGCAAAGGTAAGGTCGAGGGCCTTTAAGGTCGGCGACCTCATGCTCAAAAAGGCAGACATAGGCTCAAGAAACGCCGGGGTCGGTAAGCTAATGCCGAACTGGGAAGGGCCCTATGAGTTCTCTAAGATCCTTGGCCTAAGCACCTACAGGCTCTGGACTATCGAAGGGCAGAACGTCCCTAGAAGCTGGAATGTGGAAGTACTCAAAAAGTACCATTTATAATGATGTATCCACACTTATCGATTTTTTTGATTAATAAGGAGCCTTTTCTCCATGATTTATTCAATATATGCATAATACGATCTGTGTGCTAGGTTTGATGTTTGTCCCAAGTGGAAAGCATAAAAATCGCCTTTGACCCTTGAAGCACAGGGCTAATCCGTTAGGACCGGCATCTCTCCCGGTCCTAAAATATGGAAATGGCTGCGCATCTGATGGCTTTTCCGTTAGGATCGGCCACATTCCCAGTCCAAAGATGCGGAAACGACAGACGTCGTGCAACAAGAAGGCGACGATCGGAAAGCTTGAGGCCACCATGCAATTTTATGCAGCGGCCACCGGCCACCATGCAATTTTATGCAGAGGCCACCGGTCACCATGCAATTTTACGCAATGACGATCGGCAACCGTACGACTTCATTGCAGGACTTAGGCTGAGTAAGCCAGCCGCTGAGTCCCCTTTAATTCAGGAAGTATCCGTAAAGCTTATGCGGCTTTAAAGATTATAAATATTTCCGTTATGCTAATAAAGCCCAGGCCATTGTTGAAGTCCTTAATCTAAGTAAACATAAAACATAACATTTTGCGAAAAGGAAAACACAATTTTATTGAAATGATTCTTGTACATACGATTTGTGATAATTGTTACAAGAATTAAGAATGAAAAGCGAAAGTTAATCTAATCCTCTACATTTACAGTTATTGATTCAACAGGCGATCGGGGATGACCTTCGGAAAGCTCGGAGCTTGGCACCCCGGCTGTTTGTGGACGATCGGCGCCTTGTGCCGCTGAGGTCCCGTCGGCGGCCTGAGAGGGGCCGAGAGAAACTTGCTAAGCCTCGATTTCCCCCTTGGAGACAGGCCCCATGGGTGGATGACACTCGGTTTCCGTTCCAGGAGGCGAAAGTCGGGTAGTCCCTGCCGGTGAGGGTCCCCTCCCGGAAGTTCTCTCCCTCTGGTCTCCCTCCTCGTCATCGCTGGCAGGAGGATCGGGCAGGGCTGCGGGATTCCTCATCCAACCAAAGTTGGCATCAGGAAAGCGCTTTCCAGCCTCGCAAATTAGGCATGAAAGCAATCCTGCCTGCACCTCCGCCAACTCATCGAGAAGTTGATCCCTTTGAGAGGCAAGCTCCGCGTCAAGTTCGACCTTCCAGGTCGCTTCCCTTTCTTGCACGGACACCCTCAGTGCCTCCCGTTCGGCACGCAATTGAATGCATTCGGTCAGAACTTGGTCTCTCTCCACCCTGAGTTTGGCCTGCTCCAATTTGAGCTTCGCATTCTCCCCGCTCAGCTCCTGGCACTCGGTGTCTAGCATGCTCACCTGCTGCTCTAGCCTCCGACACCAAGCACCGTCGACGGCCAGGCGAGCAGCATCACTCTTCAGCCGGTCCACCTCAGCTCGACATTCCTCCAGCTTCTAGGCACCCCGAGCGGCCTCCCCCTCCATCGCCTGCGCCTCCGATCGAAGGGCGGCACACTCCTTTCATAAGTCGGTTACTTCCGACCGAAGCATCACGGCATCTTTACAAGCGGCCTCATAGTGGGAGTTCGCCTCTGCCCTGGCTTTAGCACCGTCCTTTGCCCTCCCTTTCCAAACTCAGGCCATAAGGTTGAGCCGTTGAGTCCTCCAGGCCACCTAAAAAGAGAGAAGGGGAGGGGGGGGGGGGGGGGGAGAGAAGGAGAGGCAAGAGAGAGAGAGAGAGCGAAGAAAGGAAATAAGAGCGAGCCAATTATATGAGGATATCAACAATCCGGAAAGACAGGGAACAGCGAAATCTTACATCTAGTAGCTACTGATTAATCAGATTGCATTCCCTGGTAGTTTCGCTAGTGTCCGTAATCTCCTTGTGATCACTGTCCCATAGCAGACCCCGGAAGATGAAGCCCGCCACTTGGCTCGAAGACCAATCCCTACCAAAATTTTGCTCCAGAAACTCCCTGAAATGGGCAGAGCCCTTGCCGGATGGCCGATATGGCTCGCCCTGATGGAGGCCCTCGGAACTGGTAATGGCCAGGAAACCCCTCCCAGCCCCCTCGGGGGCAGGCTTATTCTGACCAGGTGCCCTCTCCCGATTTCCCTCCCCCGAGGCGTCAGCAGCAGAAGGGAAGGAAGCCTCGGTCGCCTCTTCGTCAGAAGACTCGATCGAAAGAATCAATGGCGGTCGACGGATCTCCCTTTCCGATCGAGGTCCCGAGGTCGTAGCGGGCGCAGTTCCTGGAGCCACGGTCGATAAGGGCACAGCGCGAATTGGAACACTCGCCGACCCACGGGCCATTGCGAGTTCTTCGGCGGTGGCGAGTCTCCACCTTTTCCTCTCCTCCTTGGCCTTCAGTTCAGCCTCGCGTTTCCGCCAAGCCCGCTCGGCGAGCACCTGCTTCAAATCCCTTTCACCGGCCATTTCAGCTGTGGACAAACAATAAACGAGATGAGTTTCATAATAGCGGCTCATTATGCGTGTAAAATGAAGCTGCAGCAATGCGAACAAGGAAGGCTTCTATCCAAGGCGGCATCACTGCCAGGAGCCACTTTTTGAAATGAGAGGAGAAACGCGCAAGCCCCCAACTCTTGAAGGGATGAGTGTAGACAAGAAATGAAAAACCAAGGGAAAACAAAGGGAAAAAGAATCACTTACTCAACCAAAGAAGGCTTGAGCAAATCGCGAACAAACAAACAAGAGGATGGTTGAAGTATGAGCGCCGAGAAGAAACTTTCACAGAATCTCGCTACAGATTGCAAAAAGTAAAAGGAGAAAAGTTTCAGGAAGTGCCTATTTATAGGCCAAAGCTTCTGGAACATCCCAACAGTCTCATCACCGGAACGATGCCACGTGTCAAAAGCATTATGGATACGCGAAAAACGAAGCGCTGCCCTTAGTGTACGCGCAGTAATTAATAAAAACAACTGTACGAGCAGGCGCGTCCTTTCAACTAACCGCCTTTCAAAATTCAAGATCCCGCCAACGGACACCCGCGGATCGGAACAACTCAAAGCAACTCCCATCCGAACGGGACTTAAAAGGCGAATCTACGCCCGATCGGACCTGTTGAGGGGGGGGGGGGGGAACAAGTGATAACCCAGCAAATATCATTTGCACCAAGACCCATTTAGCCGGCCCAATGAACTGGCAAGGCCCAAGGGTTAAGAACAGGCACGAGCTCCTAGGCAGCGCACCCAGCCGATCGGACGACATGACAGCCAGTCCCATCAGTCGTCTGACACAAGGCAGCGCCCCCATCAGTCACCTGCTCCCTGTCACTTCGCCAGAAACCTACTATGGCTGCCAGTAATCACTTCACTAGGCACTCAAGTGCCTTTCAACCATCTCTTATAAATAGCCCAGCAAACGATGGCACCAGGTATTGAATCCTCAACATTCTCTCTCTAAGCATTTTCTCACTCTAAGCTACTAACTTAAGTTTCGAAGTGCTGACGCTTGGTCCGACCGGGCATTCTTTCTTGCAGGGTCATTCTCACCCGATCGGTCGGTTTCTCCCTCTCCATATAAAGACGATCTAGGTTTTATCAATAATAATAATAATAATAATAATAATAATAATAATAATAATAATAGTATTAGGTGGACTATGACCAAAGGAATTTGGCAGAGAATGTTGCAAATTACAACTTAATATTATTTACTTATATATTTCGTATAAAAAGAAAAGTTGTTTTCGGAATAATTTTAGGTTAATTTTAGTCTTTATTCATTAGAGGAAAAGAAGGAAAAAGAAAATAGTTGTGATCATAGGGTATTAATCGACAGATATTTAAGACACTAAAAGAGCAAAATTGAAACAATTAACCAATATGTATTCAAAATAAAAAGAGGACATAATTTTAAAATATATATTTGTCATTAGACCATTTATTCATTAACAGGTTAATAAAGGGAAAAATCATAAAATTAACAGGAGAAAAAAATAAGAATTGCTTATAAAATATTAGCAATTTTGTTACCAAAGAAATTGGTGTAGGATCCGCACTGAGGAATTAAATGGACAAAACTATTTAATAATAAATCATAAAATAAGAAGGTAGAAGAGGATAATAAAATATACAAAATACTTATAATTAAATGGAAAAGTCAAAAAGAGAGAAAGGGTGCCGAGACTGAAGAAGTAGAAGCAGAAGTTTAATTGGATTAAAATTTTAAGAGATAGAGATTTCGATAGAGTGTTTTATTTAAATTTGAAGGAAACTATGTTTATCAAAAATAATATAAATGATAAATAATGTTAATATATATATATTAAAACGGATGTCCTCATAATTATCCTAATTTTTCACTAATTTTATAAAAATATTCCTTTCCCCAAAACAGAGATTCTGGTACCCACGCAAACAGTTTCATTTCCAAAAACTTAAAAAATAAATATAGCAATTAGATTGGTTTTTCAAGGAAAGTTCAATGGTAAACTGGAGAAAGATGTCTTATTATAAATTTAAGAATCGTAATTAAAGAGGAATTACAAATAGAATAGAAATAAAATTACAATATTAAAATCCTAATAAGCGTAATCTAAATTTAAAATAAAAAAACTTTGAACTAAAACGGGAAAACAAGTATAATTTTACTAGAAAATATAATTCTAATAGGAAAATATATCTAGACTATTTAGGAATTAAAAAAAAGAGAAGCTAAAAGAAAAAAAAATATGTATTAATAATTCCTCAAAGTTGCATTCCTACTTCCTAGTACAAAAAGAGAATTTGAGATGTGAAACTCTGCAGGTGCATTTGAACCATAATCGATGGTATGCTTGCCCGCACCAAATTACTAAATTTTACTTATTGGCCGTTCTCTACTTTAATTTTTTTTTTTGGGTGCATTTATACGGTGCTTGTTCTTATTTTCCGTCCAAAACTCTTTTATGCAAATATTTTGCCCTTCCTTCTTTCCTTGTGGGAAAAAAATAAAATAAGTCGCTTTCTCTTCTTTTGGCTGAAAATTCAATTTGATTGATGCGTCTCTCTAGTCTCTACTACTGCAAAGCATAAACACATGAACGCTGCTCTGTTCTCTTTATATCTCTCTTGCGTGTGAATGTGCAACACCAATGGTATGTGGTCTCCTCGCACTTGCGCATTGCTTGCACTCTTTGTTTACAAAATATTTATTTCGCTCAATTTTGTTTTTTTCCCTGATTCTTGAGTTCTTCGTATCGCAATCCTTTTGCCAGATTATGAAAATATGTAAAAGATGATCTAATAGAAAGGGTAATTTAGTTCGTTTCTATGAGCTTTTTTTTTTTTAAAAAAAATGATTATTTAAAGAAAGTTCATTAATTTTAATTGTTTCCCACACTGCACTAACGAAATTTATAGTTTTATTCAGTGATCTTTTCTCATGAATATCAGTCATCTGTAACAACATATAGTGATAACCTTTTCCTTTTCTACCTCTTCTGCTACTTTTTTGCTGTTTAGATGGATGCTTGTCAGAAATGTGGGGATATAGGTGATGCCAAGCGCCTTGTATACTGCATCGAGTGTCAAGTTTCTGCAGAGCATAGGTATGGGGAAGCACTTGGATCAGGAAATTTTGTTCATTTAATTAGTATCACTAATTCCTTTTTTTCTTTATATGTATCACATATAAATATATTAATTGCTTGTAATATATCAATATAATGTATTCATTGCTTGTAATTTCTCATGGAATTTTAGTTGGATTTGTTTAGCTTTGTCACTGATTCAAAACAGACTTGTTTGGTTTTCTGAAATTATGGAAATGGATATTTTACTTTGTCCAATTTCTTCATTCGATCATGGGGTAGAAAGTTGTCATACTAATGGGATAGATTATGTATTCTTTTTGTATTTTTAGCTATTGTCTGGACATTTTGCCAAGAAAAGGTCATAAGAATGTCATTTGGACATGTGAAGAATGTAGTCCGAGAGATGTTAAGCCTAGCCTGGGGCCGTCAATTAAAAGTGCACGCATTAGTCAAGCTGTAGAAACTAGGTTGAACAGAATCAAGATGCGAAAGCAGTTGAGTATCTCTTCAGAAAGTGCAGAGGCTAACTTGGATACAAAGAGATTTAATAATGCAAAGCAGCCTCTTGGTGGTTCTTCTTGCCTAAAAGAGGAGATCAAAGGGCTGCTTTCTTGTTCTCAAATTTCTACAAATGAAGAGTTCAAAAAGCGAAAGAGGAGGTTGGTGCTTGAAGATGACAGTTCAAATGAAGAGTCTGAATCTGTTAAATGCATCGAAAGTGATCCTTCTCAGTTGCTTAACGCTATTGATGCTTGTCCGTTGAACGTATTAGAGAACTTTTCAGATTCAGAAACTAACCCATATATACATGCTCAACCGATTCTGGATCCAATTTGGAGGTGGGATTTAGCTTCTGAATGTTATGCTTCAGCATTATGCTTCCAGCCCATAAGTTAAAATTTTACCTTCTTTCTTTTTTGGTAGGGGATGTTTAAATATTCAAAGTAAGAATAATCCAACTACTCTCGGAATTGTGGCTCATTTATCAACTAAAGCCTGTGCGAAAGTGAAGAATGCAGCAAGAGAACTGCCAATGCTGCTAAACATGAAAATATTTTCTAGATCTGATGCATGGCCTCTGAAGTTTCAGATTGAACCACCGACGGATGAAAGTATTGCTCTTTATCTTTTTCCAGAGAGTGAAAGGTTGCCTCTTCCTTCATGTTGTTAGATTATGCTTTCTTTGATTTTGTTTAAGATTATTGTTTGATTATTGAAAAACGTAACAGGGATGAAAAACTTTTTGATGACCTGATGGATGACATGATTATTCACGACCAAGCTCTTAAGGCAATCACGAATGCGGTGGAGCTGTTTGTCTTTTCTTCCCGGGAACTACCGCAAGAACATTGGCGTAAGCTTTTTCTTTCAGAGTCTATATTGATTGATATCTTGTATTAAGTTTTGTAATATCTTTTGGATATCGGCATGCAGGTTTCTGTAGGAAGTATTACATGTGGGGTATATTTAAATCAACAAATAACCTTACTCCACACAGTAGCTCCTGAATTCGGTAAGCCTTCTAACCTCAAAAATAATATGGGATCCAAATCTTGGTAAAGTCTTACGTTTTTAGCATGGGATAATACCATAATTTCACTCAACCAAAAACGAAACTCTTAAAAATCTAACTTTTTGAATGTTTCCTTGCACATTGGACGTGTACAAAGTGATGGAGTACACCTTTAAACTTGTCATATGTCATATTATGCACCCAAACTTGTCAAGTATCTTCGATTTCAGACTGGGTGCATGGATGATCTATGGCCGCTGTGATAACAAAGATAGTAAAAATGTGATATTTACTTGCAAAAATTACAAGCTTTTCTTGTGGCGAACATTGTATAAATATGTTCTCACGGGGTATAGAGGTGAAGTATTTGCTTTTATAGCAAAATCAATGAGAGCAAATAAGTTTGAACTTGATATGATATAAGAACGCTTTTTCTAGGTAGGTTCATGTGTGGTCATTACAACATCCCTTTCTTTCTAGAATACGACCATTTCTACATTTGATGGAATGAATGTCAGCTAATTACATCCTCTTGTACTTTCACTTTATCAATTCTTGCTATGTAGTTGCTATAATTAACCAAAAGAAATATTCTTATTTATTTGTGTCTGATATGGAATGTGGCTGGACATGCATAATTGGGGTTAATTTCATGGTCTAATAATCATAAAGTGATAATTTTTTTGTAATGGAAAAATAGCTAGTGAGTAGTTTTTGAATGGAATTTCAATTTGAGAGGAAAACTTTTCAAACTCTATTGGAATTTCAACTTGGCATGCCACATAAGCTCTAGGCTTTTAGAACGTCACACGTGGCAATTCACGTTGTACAAAGATTGACACATGATATCTCGTTAGTAAACATGGTAGTTCATATCATACAAGAGTCAACTCATGATCCCATGTAAATAATATACGTAAAAGTCCATATAATAATAAAAGGAAAGGCAAAAAAAATTCTCTTCGAAATTCTTTTGTTACTTTTTAGTTATTAAGCATATGTCCAATGAAAATAATTCCAAATTTTGGGTTTTTGTACGCTTTTGGGGGGTGGAAAGTTATTTTTCTGCCATAAGAATTTTTTATTAAAGTGATGCAAGTAGGTATGGGCACGTATCCTACCTCCAATCTGGATAATAGGTTTGAATATGATTACACTTATCAGTATGTCCGAAAGCTACGTCGGTATGTTCGAACAGACATGCTTAGCTTATAGGACACCCTCTTAGATCAAAATTTGGTACATTACAGCTGTTAAAGCTTAATATTGCCATGAAGCATGTTGATTATTAAGGTTCAATGTAATATGGGTACAATGGAACATGTATTGGAGCATCAATACAAATAGTGAGACAATTTATTATCCCCAAAGGCAAGTTTGGGCCTTGTGAAGGCCATTTGTTTTTTTTTAACAAAAAAAAATGAAGAAATATACATATAGATGGTTTGCATGCTTTGAAATTGAGACCATAAGTGAGATTAACCAAGTCTTCTATAGAATTAAGCTATTAGCTCATAATTCACCTATAAAATTGCGATGCTAGAAGGTCGAGCCAATGAGCATGATGTCGATTATGTAAATAAGAAGACATCTTTTCCTCGTGAAGTAAAACCAATTAGAAGTGTCAAAATGACATGAACCTAAGAGAGAAAGTTGCAAAACATAGTGTACCATGCTCGATAGGCTTAACAAAAACCACTTGTGAAGTTTGCAAACATAAGATGAATGATGTTTATCAATAAAGGTCGTTGGTTCTTACCCATAAATGTCCTCTTTAAGAATACATTGTAAAAATGAATTATTCACATACATCCAATTTAAAGAGGTCATTGACAGTAATTTGCAAAGGTTAGATGAAGGCGAATCTAAAAAGGTCTGATAATCGAATTGAATGTCAAATTGAAATCAATTCTAGTCGTTAATGAAAGCCTTGGCATCTAATTATTGCACAACATGGAAAACCTGCACGTAGCTAATTATATTTTGGTCGATCCAGACATTCTTGGAAAATTGGTCCAGATCTCTTCCTACGTTCTCATGTAAATTGACTTCCCACTATTTCGATGTAAGTGAATTTTAAGGATGAAATTCTTTAAAGAGGAGAGAGTTGTAACACTCCGACAAGTACCCTAGTCGAATTCTTACATGTTGGAGTGTTTAAGTGCGTGAAGTGCTTATTTGATCTATTGAAATGATTAAAAGTAGTTGAGGACGTGTTTGGTATTAATTAATAAGGTTAAAGGTAATTTGGTCATTTTACCTACATGGATCAGGTTGTATGAAATAGGTAATCATGAGAGTTAAGCTATGAGAATGGATTAATATTATTTTTGAATTTATGTAATGGTGGTGTCGAGTGTGCCGAAATGACGAATTTGGTATTAATGTAAAAGTTTCGGCAAGTGTGGCCAATTGTAAATTTGTGGAGTATGAATTTAGGACTTAATTGAGGGAATTAATTAATTGTGTTGGTCAATGTGGGGAATAATAGAGTTATAAGTTAATTGCTAGAGGGAATAAGAGTTGAAGGAATGAAAGGGAATTTGACATAAAAATCTAATAAGGACCAATAGAAGAGGGACTTGTGGCATTAGAGATGAGATTGAATTGGTTGAAATATTTAAGAAGAGAGAGAGCGTGAGAAAGAGCAGATTTCTGCTCACCTCACTCTTGTTCCCCACGATCTTCCTCTCCTTCTTCTTCCTCTTCTTCTTCTTCCAATGCCATTCCCTCTCTCTAAATGCAAGCTCTAAGATTTGAATGATGGAATCTTCAAGTTCAAATGCTTTAGGTGAGGGGTTTGAGTTGGAAAGATAAGTTATGAGTTTTTGCTTTCTTCAATTTCTTGTTGTATAGCCAGAAACCCAAATTAATGTTATGTGTGGTTTTAATGAGGAATTGGAGGATTGTGACTATGGAGGAGTATGTGAGCCAGGAAGTGTAATTAATTGAGCTTATAGGAGTAAAGAAAGTCAGGTTTGGGATTTATGTGGTATTTGAATGTTTTGACTTTTGAATTTTGATTATAATTTCTATAAATTGATGAATTAGGTATGTTTTTTGTATGATAGAGTTGGGTATTGTTTAGTTGAAGTAGAAACTGGAAGTCAAGGTAGAGTATGGCATATGAAAGTGAAATTATGTGGATTTTGAGAAATCTTCTGGGTTTTTAAATTTTGTTGTGCAAATTGTTCTTTGATCTTTTTAAGCACTTATTTGAGTGTAAATCTTGGGTAAAATGATGGTTAAAATGTTTTGAATGTCATGTGATGAATTTGTGGAAGTTCTATAGATTAAGTGCATGAATTGGAAAAGATTTGAGTGTGGAAGTTGTGTTGAGCCCGGCGTCTGTGCGGGATGCTCGACTCTATCGCGAGCGCGACCTGTGTCGCGAGCACGATAGTGTTCGGTGATCCAAGCTCTTGCTGGGGAGCTCTCTATCGCGAGCGCGACTCATGTCGCGGGCGCGATAGAGTGTTTAGTAGCCGAGCCTCTGCCAGGCTGTCCTCTGTCGCGAGTGCCTATGCGTGAGCAAGCGCGACCGAGGCCTACCCACCCTTTGTCGCGTGCGCGACAGAGATCGGCCAGTTCCTTCTCGCGAGCATGCCTCCGCATGCCAATTGTTTCTGTCGCGTGCGCGACAGGTTATCACGAGCGTGACCTTCCCCTTTGTTTCAAGAAACTTTTAATTGTTACACTTTGCATGGTTTCTCACTTATGGTATATATATACGTTTTAAAATATGAATTATAATATGTTTTACCATGTGATTAATGATTGAATTATGAGAATTAATCTGCAGTCGTTATTTTGTGAATATATATATATATATATATATGAAAGAGTGCAAATTGTTCTTTGATCTTTTTAAGCACGTATTTGAGTGTAAATCTTGGGTAAAATGATGGTTAAAATGTTTTGAATGTCATGTGATGAATTTGTGGAAGTTCTATAGATTAAGTGCATGAATTGGAAAAGATTTGAGTGTGGAAGTTGTGTTGAGCCCGGCGTCTGTGCGGGATGCTCGACTCTATCGCGAGCGCGACCTGTGTCGCGAGCACGATAGTGTTCGGTGATCCAAGCTCTTGCTGGGGAGCTCTCTATCGCGAGCGCGACTCATGTCGCGGGCGCGATAGAGTGTTTAGTAGCCGAGCCTCTGCCAGGCTGTCCTCTGTCGCGAGTGCCTATGCGTGAGCAAGCGCGACCGAGGCCTACCCACCCTTTGTCGCGTGCGCGACAGAGATCGGCCAGTTCCTTCTCGCGAGCATGCCTCCGCATGCCAATTGTTTCTGTCGCGTGCGCGACAGGTTATCACGAGCGTGACCTTCCCCTTTGTTTCAAGAAACTTTTAATTGTTACACTTTGCATGGTTTCTCACTTATGGTATATATATACGTTTTAAAATATGAATTATAATATGTTTTACCATGTGATTAATGATTGAATTATGAGAATTAATCTGCAGTCGTTATTTTGTGAATATATATATATATATATATATATGAAAGAGTGCAAATTTGCTTGATAATTTTAAGTGTGTACAAGATATCTAATAGCACGAATTTATTTAATATAACTATATGACTGCTCAGACTTATGAAAAGTGCATGATTATTATTGAGCAAAATAAGTATGATTAGTATGAATAACATGCAAATAAATGAATGTATGATCATATTAATGATACATAATGTAAAAAGCAAGTGTAAATGTGATATGGGTATTATATGATACATTTAATATGTATTGCTTGTGTCAATAGAGTCGTGGATAATGGGCATGCATATAGAGTTCTGTTAGCTGCAGCCTATGCATTCTGGTCCCTGATCAGGTCCCCGTTTGGATGCTCGCAATCCCTATGAGTTTGGATCTTGTTTAAGATTCCTAATGTGAAAATGTTTTTGAAAGAAAGGAAAGGAAGTTGTGTTTTGTACTTATGGGTACCAATGTGTTCACTTGTTATCCACTACTTTGTAATCGCAGGCATAATTATGTATATATATTTAAGAAATGAAGGGTAATATGATAATGCGTACCTTATGATTCTGTATGTATGAATTTGGTTTGGAATTCCGGTTATGGATTTCCTCTCTGATTTGATTCTGTATAAGAATTCCTATGCGTTATATGAATCATAACTGTGAGTACCTACAGGTTCGGTATTTAACTATGTATTTCCTCGCTAAAGCGGGTAATATCGAAGTGCAGGGATGTAATTGAAAAACAATAATATTATTGATGATAATGTGTATATAAATATGTATATGTGAATAAAGGTGCAAGAATGCTATGATTTGTTATAAGTATGGTTAATTGTTTTATATGTATGTCTTGACAAAACGTTATTGTACACATGGATGTTATGTCTTTTTAAATTCCGTATGAATAACCATTGAGAATAATAAGACCATGTTTAAACTATATGATTAGATGGGATGGTTAACAATTAATGGGAAGGATTTGATATTATTTATTTCGAACACTAATGTTTGACTTTGTTATAGAACTAAGGGTATAAAGAAAGGATAAATGGCACAAATGAGAGTCTTTTAACTTAGGAAATTGCTATAAGTAAGTAGGCAATAAGTTAATGATACAAGATAAAGTGTAACGAGTAAGAATAAGATAATTGAAATTAGAGTATGAATTAAGAATAAATTGGGAAATGGTATATTGTTGTCAATTATCGGTAGAACTACGTGGTTCTGATTCCTAATCTTTAGGATACGTAGAAAACTTGAAATATTCATTTCAAGCCCGAACCAAATCTTATGATTGTAATATGTTTAAAAGTTTGGAAACGTATTATGGCCGGAACAAATGAATTATCCCCATTAAGTCACAAGATTGTTTTAGGCATGAATTAAGAACACATGTGAGAATGAGAATGTCTAGAATTTTAAGTTGACGAAGAATTTGACTATCTGTAGTTTAAGAGGAGCTAATGTGAGGATATGCTTAGGTAAAATAAGTAAATGTTATGATATTTAAACATATGTGTTGGTTTAGAAACAGTTGATCTTATTGTTTAAATGTATATACATTGCTTGAGATGCGCATGATAGATGTATACAATGATTTACAAATGTCTTGCCATGAGAATTTATGATATGCAATTATGGTATCTTTTAACTTGTGTAATTTGTATAATTGTTATGCATGCATGTGTTTGGCATCAACAACCACTGTGAGTGGCTATTTATTGTATGGTTTTCCCCACTAAGCTTTTGCGCTTAGCGCGGGGTGTTTGTCCGTACAGGTTAAGGAGATAGAAGTTCCGTCCGGACATTCCGCAACAGTTTTGGCCAACGAATCTGTATAGTGTTGTTTGAGATCATTATAAATAACTGTAATATAATTCATATTTGTTCTGTTATTTATGATGGGCTGTATATAAAGTGAATAGTAGTATGCAAGGGATGTATGTATATGTGATGTATGGGTCGGTAGTGTTTTAATTTTAAGAAATTTTATTATTCTGTTTTCATCTATGTTATGTTTGGGTATCCATCCGGTAGCATCCTCCACTCATCGTCACTCACTGCCTATGTTATCATACAGTGAGCTACGAAAGGGTTTGGGGTGTTACAGGTCATGCAGCTGATAGTCTGCCTGCTTCGTAGATGCTCAGCTCGGTACCTACACGCAGTTAAATAAACTATATGCTGAGCATTAAATATATTCAGTGGTGATTACGAATCTAAAAATTTCTAATGCTAACTTAAGCACACACATGCACAAAACATTCTATGCTTAATTACTTTCTTAATTACATTTAAATCACTCACTCAGTATCATTTTACACTATAATCCTTTATTTGTCCTTCTTATTGGCAAATTACTGTTTAATTCTTACTGGCTCAATACTTATCAATTTACTCTTCCATTTAAGTAAATCGCTATTTTTCCAGTTCGTTTGGATTTATTTACAATTATCACTCTTATTTATTTAATGGCATTTAAATTGCCATGTTAACATTTAGTCCTCAAACATTCGTTTTAATTCTTATTAGCTTATCATTTCACTCATTTAATCACATATCACCATATTTTCTCCCTTCTCACACTAACACTATTATTTGTGCACTTCTGTACATTTGATGTGTAAAGTTATGTTTTAGTCCCTGATTTATTATTTTCATAATCATTTTACATATTAATTCATATTACATCTTTACATTGCATTTAAATTCATTAATCACTCATTTTATCATTTTTATGCATTTAACCTATCATTTCATATACAAATTACAGTTTGGTCCCTATTTTGTCAATTTTGTGTTCTTTTGATGTAATTTACGAAAATGCCACTGATTTCTTTCTCTTTCCATTTTAAATCATTATTTGGCTTACAAATTACATATTAGTCCTTTTAGCATTTTGATGGCAAATTACATTTTAGTCCTTGAACTTTGGATTCTTTACATATTTGTCATTTTAATTTCATATTTCACTTACATATTACTTATTAATGTACTTTCACGTATAATTACGGTTTTGCCCCTGAACTTTTAGCAAATTACAATTTGGTCCTTCCTTTAACGTTTCCTTATAATTTTGTTGTTTACTTATTACATTTTGACATTTATTCACTTCTTAGCTTATAATTTACCAATCAGTCTCCCTACTAATTATTTTTGCGATAAATTACATTTTGGTCCTTAAACTTTTATTTTCTTTCATATGAGTCATTTTTCATTTTATTTCTCATTTTCACTATACTTTTTACATTTGCAGGTCATTTTCATTATTATGACCCGTTTGGCTTATGATTTGGCTAAATTACCTTTTTACCCCAAACTTTTCATTTCTTTCATTTAGGTCCTATTCTCATATAACTATTCATTTTCATGTTACTTTTTCACCCTTTCAAGTCATTGCACTTTATCTCATTTTACTTTTGACAGAATCATATAATTTTACAATTCTGTCCTTACACTTAGGCTTTTTATACATTATACTGTTATTTGTTATACCTTTACATATTATGTCATATTACTTATGGCCTTACATGTTATACTTTGACATGTTATGCTTTTACATATTATGTCATATTACATAATATCATGTGACATTATGCCCTTACATCTTACACTTGTGCATAGTATGCTTCCATACTTTATATCTTTTCACGTTCTATCATTTTACATTTTATCACTTTACTTCATATCATATTACATTATGGCATGTTACATTTTACATTGTGTCTTATTACACTTATGTCATGCTACATTTGATCATTTTACTTTTTGCATTTTCAAATCATTTTACAATCATGTCATTTTTATGCACCTAGTACAATCCTAGAAGAAAATTTACAAACTGGATATACTGGACGTGGGCCCTAAAGTCCTACTGCAATACACTGAGGAATGACCCCGAAGGGCCACTCTATCACTTTCATATAGCATATAACGTATGACTTATGACATGTAATTTCATATCTAATTTCATTTTAGACCATTAGTCTTTGATTATACACATGTTACACCTTAGTATACACTAAGGGTTCATTCGACCAAGGAAGGCATTTTACCTTATAATTTCTTTTAGTTTCCTTTTAGTATTCTAATTATCATTTTAAGGGTTCTTAATCGCTCTTCTAAGCTTATACTCAAATAAGCTTACATTTAGCATAAATTTCACTTAAGTCAATCATTTTATTTCCATGTATTTCTTTTCATTTAACTTCCCCTTTCACTTCTAATTCATTCATTTTATCCATTTTACATCTCATATGACATGTATACCATATAATATATTATATTCCTCGACTTAAGCCATTCGGCCATCATAGGGTTTGTCACTAACATTTTTTTCATCCAATTAACACTTCTTTCACTAGATTAGGCCTCAATTTATGTGCATATACAATTTAATTTCACCAAATCACTAGGTATACCTTAAATATACCTAAATATACCATTATGTTTTACTATGGCCAACACTTGCCCTTAATTTTCTTTCATTTTAATCACTCTAATTAGCTTAGTTACTCTCCCTAAGCTCAATTATCACCTCAATTTCAATTATACATGCAAATCACACATGTCACTATATAAACATAACATTAATTTTCCAAAGGAAATACATGGATTAGGTAATCACAAACCTCACATCCATGTTATAGCCTTCATAAACTCTTCAATTCTTGCCTTTGGCCCTTGAAAACCCATTTCCTCTCAAATCCCTCATCATGGCCGAATATGCACAATAACCAAACATCAATTAATTTATTTCTTTTATTACTTATAACCTTATAAACATTCTCTATACACCCTAGAGAACTCATAGAAACCATTAATTCAATTTAAAATAATCTAAATCTCTTACCTCCATTTTGAGACATAATCTTTAATCCATGTCTTTTATTGCTTTTAATCCACTAAATGGATACTAAAGATTGCTATAAACTCATAGAGGGGCTGAATTACATTTAGGATGGTTGAACTAAGCAAGAAATCAAGCAAGAATGAAGAAATTTTGAGAGAGGAGCAAAGGAAGAAACTTTCAGCCAACTAAGGGAGAAGAGAAGGCAGAAGGAGATAAGGATTACTTACCTAAAAATCTATCATTTAAGTGCTTTTATAGTTGCCCAAATTGGTCCAACCTATAAAACCCAATTGCACTTTTAGGCCCATTATGAACTTTTTATATGGTTTTCTCACTTTCCAACTCCAAATCACTCCAAATTCGATTCCATAATTCATATCATATAAATGTACACAAAATTTTAGCCCAATCAGAATCCGTTTTCAGTCTGGTTCAAACAAATCGATTCAGTTAGTAAATTTTTGGTGTTCTAAAAAAATTCCCTTTTCACTACCAAAAAATTATACATATCATTTAGAGTCAATCTGAAAATTCCTACAATTTTTAAATATCATTTACTATTTTTAAAGTCTGTCAAATCTCCAGTCAAATAAAGTATTATTCAAATCGAAATCATATCTTTTTCCTTACTTTCTAAGGTCAATTCCTCATAAACATAACTCCATAATTCTTAACATATATTCATTAGACTCCACTAATATTTTAGGGTCAATCGGAAATTATTTCCCGGTCTGGTAATTATTTACCAGTCCGATAACTTAATTTTCCAGTGTCACTAAAATTTAATCTTTCATTATCATATGATTCTACTCATTAATACGAGTACGCCTATATTTTCAGATCATTTTTTTGAGGTCCGTAACACTTTCTATGGTCCGGTCAAACCCTTAGTCAACTTAGTTACTATTCATATCGAAACCGCTATTTTTTTCTTATTTTCGACTTTTGGAGGCCTATTTGACCTTGATTTCACTCCAAATTTCTTATCTGGATTTTCGCTGATATAATTTATCCATTGGTCTAATAAAATATTTTTCGACTCGGAAGGTACTATTCACCCCGGTGTCACTTTTCACTGTCGGAAAATACTATTCACAACTAGCCTGGTATTGGAGATATTACAATAAGTGTAGTGATAAGAAGTTGCTGGCCCTACACGCCTGTTACTATCACTGTGGCAGATGGCAGAAGAATCCAAGTCCAAGATAAATGCAACCACTGCACATCGGCTGTGAATTCCAGTTCAATTTTAGGGCTTTTGAATTGGAAGACTATTATATTATCCTTAGAGTTGGTTGGATAAAATGCTTTAATCCAGTCACCTTTAACTTTGCCAAACCAACACTCATCATCATCAAAGATGGGAAGCCCCTGGTTTTGAAGGAACTCAATGAGCAAGCCTCATTAAAGATGCTATCTGGTAAGTCTATGGGGAAGGTTATGAAAAATGGGTGGCAAGGGTTCATTTCCAAACTTTTTTACATTACAGCTACACAAACTATTCCAGCAGATCCTAAACCTCTTGTTTTCCCTATTCCACTTCTAATACAACAACTCCTCGCCCAATATCGGGATGTATTCAGTACTCCTACCACTTTTCCACCCCAAAGAACCCATGATTACCCCATTCCTCTCAAGCCTAACACCCAACCTGTTAATATTAGACCCTACAGATATTCCCACCATTAAAAAAATGAGATAGAGAGACTAGTTGAGGAGATATTGGCCAACTCCATCATCCAGCCAAGTTCCAACCCATTTGCTTCCCCAGTCCTTTTGGTGAAGAAGAAGGATGGCATATCGAGATTTTGCATAGACTACAGGGAACTGAACAAGGTTACTATGAAGGACAAATTCCCTATTCTATTGGTGGAGGATTTAATGGATCAGTTACGTGGAGCAAGTATGTTTACCAAGCTAGACCTAAAGGCACGATATTACCAGATTAGAATGCATACCCTTAACATACCCAAGACAACTTTTAAAACCCACTCAGGACATTATGAGTTCCTGGTTATGCCCTTTGGGCTTACCAATGCCACTGTCACATTCCAATCCCTTATGAATTCCATCTTTAAACCTTATTTGAGGAAATTTGTATTAGTTTTTTTATGACATCTTGGTCTATAGCCCTAATGCAGCCCAGCATGTAACCCACCTCCAAATTGTCCTTGAACTACTAAGAACCCATCAGCTGTATGCCAAAGAGTCCAAATGTGAAATAGGACATCCTCAAGTATCCTATTTGGGCCATGTAATTCACAGGCAGGGGTTGCTACTGACCCTAGTAAGATTAAGGCCATGGTTACTTGGCATGTCCACCCAATTTGAAGAGCCTTAGGGATTTTTTGGGACTCACCGGCTATTATAGGTGGTTTATATAGGGTTATGAGATTGTTAGCAAGCCACTCACTGACCTGCTAAAAAAGGACAGCTTCTATTGGAATCCAGCAGCTTAGGCAGCCTTTGACCATCTTAAAGAGTTGATGTCCTAAGCCCTCATTCTAGCACATAGATGAATAAATTGTTAGTAAAGAATATTGGATAAAAATGTTATTAAGGTTGAATTTAGAGGTCATATACATGTAGTAGGAACAATGTGTTTGCAGAGTAAGTTTCTGGGTAGGTCTCTCTTGACCGTTAGTAACTATTTTACGCATAGATCTAGTTTTAATGCTCCAAATTGGTTGATTCAAATTGGAACTTAAACCTAAGATCTGTACCTAAAAATGTCTCAGAAATATGCTTGAGCTAATTCTAGCTCTAAGTTTCCCAAAAGTCGCTAAGACAGAGGTGTCCCTACTTTGGCTGGCTCATTTGAGCAGTTAAGGTTGTACAGATCAAATCTAACGTTTATGATGTCCAAATGACCTGGAATTGTTCCATTTGAAACTTAACATCCTAGGGAACAAATGTTAAGAAGGGTGTTTTGTCTAAAAATGAGGTTTAGGCATAGTTATAGGCTTTGCAAAATTGGGTAGTGAAGCAGTCCCTAGATTCTACTTATGTTTTGCTAAATTTTGGTATGTCAGGGTGACAACCAATTCATTGCCACTGTGACCAATGCCCAGAGAAGCAAGAATGCTTATTTTTGGACCTCACGGTCATAACAAAGTCATTACCACCGTGACCCCTTCTGTTTTGACCATTTTATGTGTTTTTCTTCCCGAATTGAACCCGTATTGCATCGAAACTTTCTAGGATCTATCCGATGCATGTTTAGGACTATTAAATGAGTAAAATAATAGTTATCACTTGGAAAATAAACATGAATATGATTAAGATTAATACAAACTAACGAAGTAATGAGGTGTAATTATATGAATAGAATCTAATCAAGTTAAATGACATTTAAGGGTTATAATACATTAATCTGTATGAGCATGTGTAACATGAATAAATAAGCATAATTATGAGTTGAGATTAAGCTATACACATATAAAGGATATCAAGTGAAGTGAGCTTGCTTAATGTGATTTATGGTTTTAACCTTATGAATTGCTTAATTATCTAGAGATTTATAATGTGGCGATTCAGGTGAGAATGAGTCTATATATATATATATATATATATATATATATATATATATATATATATATATATATATATATATATATATATATATATATATATATATATATATATGATTTATACTAATCGAATGATGAAGTGTGAGTTTGGTAATAAGAATATGCGTTTAGAAGCGAATAGGGTTATGTGTTGAGTGCTATGATTAAATATAATGGTTGAAAATGATTATTGAATATGAATATGTTCAATAAACTATAAGTATGCATAAATGGAATACTTTACTCATGTGTATTATTATGATTACTATAATGGGTACTTTTATCTATAGTACCTTGAAGTTGAGTTGAATGGAATGAGAATTTCTGTAAGTTAGGTTATCAAGCTAATGATAATGTATTGGATGATAAGGTGCCTAATTGTGATAAATGGAATAGGGATTGTTATGTCTAATGTTATGGATTAACATGATGAGTTGATATGATAGTACGATGTGGCTAATAAATATGACTTGCACTTTATACTATGAGTATGTGTAAGTGAATTTTACAGAACTTATGAGCATAATGGAAACTCTATGTGCCTCTATATATGATGGATTATACTATGACAATTATTATGAAACTATTTGTACATTATATTATGTAAAGGAACAAATAAATGATAATCAGAATTAACAATGTAAGCCTGTGAGTCAAATAGTGGATAGATAGACATGCCTATAGGGTCTAAGTGCTGCAGCCAAATGCGTCTGATTCCTTTAGAATCATCAATGCGATTTGAATCCTTAATGGATTCCTTAATGCGAACTTATTATTGATTATTACTGTACCTTTGGGTACCAGTGCGAATGTGAAGTATCTACAGATACCAATACGATTATTGTACCTTTGGGTACCAATGCGATACCCGTTATCTGCATTTTTGAATTGCAGGCAAGAAAACTATAATGATTGTGTTAATAAATAAGAAATGATAATTTTGTATTATACATATATTGATAAGAATGTGATGTGCATGTGAAGAGTAAGTGACAATGCGAATTCGAATGTGATTATCCAACATCTATGTTCTGTATTAAGTATGAAGCATGATAGTTAACATGAAACTTGATGAAAATATATTTTTATATTGGCATGGATAATCATTAGTATTTGTTTGAGCTTAATGCTCAATGAGTATGGTATGTGGTATCAAGTAAATGGTTTTAACATGCAAATGGATTTGGCAAATATGTGATATTGCCATAAAATGAATAAAGTATGCATTATACAAATTTGTATTTGTAATTTTGGGATGTGATGTTTACATATAAATAAGTGTTATTTGATATTCTGCTTAGGGTAATCATGCTGATTTAAATATGACTCTGTACATAGTGATATACTTAGAGTTACAATGAATGAATAGAAGTATACTAAAAATAAGTATTATGATAAGCATGAATGCGGAATATAGAGTAATGAGCTAAGAATGACTTGGATGATATTGATGATTACTTGATAGGTAGATGTTAATGGTTAAATTTGGAATTTTATATCAAAATGTATGATGTTACATGATCACTTAGATATGATTGATAATAACTTTATGTATGGAACAATGCAAGCCATGTTTAAGTTTTGATATGATGACTATTCCGTATGAGTATAGTATACTATTGTTCCCCACTAAGCATTATTGCTTAGCATGGATGTTTTTATCCATGCAGGTATCTGAAGATAGTGTTTTGGAAGACAGTCCTGCATCGCCAATGGCTAACACATTAGGAATCTGCTGTTTTATATAGATTATTTTATAATAAGTACAAAAAGGGTATTGTTAGTAAGTATGTATATTGAACTAAGTTTTATATTAGTAAAGTTGTATTCTTTAACGCGAAACTACTGTAAGACAAAAAGTGTTTTGTAATGCAATGTATGGATTCTCAGTTTGTAATCTAGTGTTATTGATGAAAGAAATTTATTAATTCGGAACTTTGTTTGTAAAACTGTTTAATGCGCATGTGTTTGTGCTGTAACACTCCATAGTCACCGTAGTAAATCTCTACAGGTGGTTAGGGGGTGTTACAACATGTACCTTAATACGATGCTTACTATGTGGGCCATTATATATTGAACAAAATCAACCAAATTAAATGGTCTTTTATCAAAGGCTTTCATGCCCCGGTGAGCCCATCTTAATTTAGTTGAAATGTTTAAATACATAAAGGCCAAAATTCATATGTATGCACATTAGATAAGAGATGTGATGCTGCTGGTTTTTCGCCAAGCACCATACGCGTCCATTGGGTTCCCCGTTAACCCATGGATCAAGCCCACCTAGGAAAGAGACCCCATTACCTCATATGTGGGAGTGATAAGGTTGGAAGGATCTACTTGTTTGTATGTGGTTATAAATGTTGCATAACACATGATCATGCATTGTATATGTCATTCATGCATCATTCTAACAGTTTAAATTTTTCAGCCATTATAGACTCATCAAGTGGACTAGGTTCCGACGGTCGGCTAGTAAGGACAAATCTGCTCTTTGAATTGCCAGAATTAGTGTCTGACTAGGATTCTGAGTCACTCTCATCGATCAGTGAATCATCCATAGAATCATCAATGGCAGAAGAGACTGGGGCATTGACCACTCAAGACCTTGCTAGGAGACTAGAGGACTTTGAACGGAGGATGTTAGATATGATGGGCACCATGGCTGAAAGGATTGCTCATCCTCCTGCTCCACAAGCACCTGTTGCTCCACAAGCACCTGTCGCTCCACAAGCGCCGGCAGTCCTTCCTTGGGGGCAAGTCGAACCACCTGCTGGCGGGGAGGCTCCCCTCGTTGGAGTTACTGCCCGTCAACCTGTCAATGAGCATAGACCTGCTGTGCCTATTGAGCCAAGAAGGGAAAGGGTCCCCAATCCCAATGAGGACTTCATGATGGAGAAGGAAGATGAGGAGCCAATAGTCCATCAAGCTGTGAGGGGTAGAGCACCCAGGGTGGAGGATGAGGCTATGAGAGGGATGAGATAGCAGATTGAGGTGATCACCCATACGTTGTCAGCTGGAAAGGGGATCAACCCTGAAGATAGAGATCTAGGGGATGAAGAGCTGCTACCCCAAAGGTTCAAGATGCTCGAGCTACCGAAGTTCGATGGTACTTTGGACCCATCTGCGAATATCAAGCAGTATACCCTGGTAATAAAAAGCACAGGGTTGAGCAAGAAGCAGAAGGTGGAATATTTCTGCCTTAGTCTGGTGGGTTCGACAGTAGACTGGTACCATGGGTTAGACAGGAGGTCCAAGGAGGACTAGGACCTTTTGACCGAAGAGTTCATGAAGCAGTACGACTGTAGCACCAGAATGGAGGTCACCTTAAAGGACCTTGAGCTCTTACAGCAAAGGAGTGAGGAATCATTCCACGAATACCTCACTAGATGGAGGAATAGGGTCATGGAGATGAAGCGAAAGCCTGACACCGCTGACCAGATCAGGTTATTGATCATGAACTCCTGGCCTTACTTGAGGGACTTGCTCAGTTTTAAGGGGCTCAGAGATTAGGAGTCACTTAAAGACATTGCTGAAGAGGCTGAAGGGGCTTGCCTAGCAAAGAAAGTAAGCCAAAATAACTTTGCTGGGAAAGGTTATGGGAACCAGCCAGGGTATAAATCTGTTGGTGCCGGGAGCAGTAATAGCAGAAATGGTATGATGGTCGAGGTTGCAGCTACCGAGGTTAGACAGGTTAGAGGTATTACTCAAACTTAGGCCGCTCTCTATCCTGGGTATTGGAGAGACTGATAAAGGAGGGCAATGTAACAACCCGATTTGCCCCTAGTAGAATTTCGAAATTTTTGTTCGGGAATTCAAGAGTTTGTGTGTACAAGAGAGTGTATTTGAGTAAGTGGCTTGTGTGTGGATTCTGTCGCGGGCGTGACAGAATGCTTCACGTGAAGCCTATTTGAGTTGAAATATTTGATGTGTATCGAACACGTGGGAGTTTGATAAGTGGCGTCGTAGGGAAATGACACATGGCATGTAACACCCCAAAACCACCCCAGTAGTTTGAGCCTGTCCGTGTATATATGTGTGTATTTTTATGTGTGTTTATGTTAAATTGGATTAGATAATTTATTTAATTTATTTATTGTATAAGTGTGTGTATTAGTAAGAAGAGGAAATTAGATTAGAATATATGGGTGTGTATAGAAGTAGAGGTATAAGTGAGAGATATTCTAGAGTGTATATTAGAGTTTGGGAGTAGGGTGTATTTTGAAGCATGTGGCTTATGGGGGAATTGACATGTGGCAAGTGGTTAAGAGGGCATTAATGAGGTTGGTGAAGAGTGAGAAATCAGCCTTTCCCTTTCATTTTCCCGTTCTTCTTCTTTTCCTCACGCCACTCTCTTCCATTTCTTCTTCTTTCTTTGTTCTTCTCTTTTCTTGGTCCGATCTTGCTTCCTTCTCTTCATTTGAAGTAATTAGAATTGCTTAGCTTGTGGGTTTAAAGCTTTAAGGTGAGTTGGGTGTTTTAGATTTCTTCTTCTTCCTCTTCTCTAGGTTTAGTTACATGTATTTTGTTTATGGGTAGTTGTAAAATTAATCTTGATTGTTATGGGTTTATGGTTCAGAGGAGGCTCCTAGACCTGATAAAGGAAAAGGAATCGCAAGCGGAAGCGGAGCTCGCGATTAGGAGCTAAGGAGAGAAGGTTTGGGAATTTTTCATATTTTTGTGTATTTTGTGATTTGAGTTTTATGAATGTGTTTATGCTTTGATTAGGATTATGAGTTGAGTGGTTATAACTTAAATTGAAAGTAAAGTGATATGTGATGTAAAAGAATGAATATTGTTGAATGATTTGTGAGAGATCATGTGAATGGTTGTTAGTGTTGTAGAATTTGCTGTTTTGGGATTTCTTGGAATTGGGCATGTATTTGATTTGATTTAATTGAAATAAATTATGGTAAAGCTGGGTTTTAGTCATATTATGAGTTGTGGATGAGTGTATTGCTGAATTTTGAGGTTTGGAATCAAATTTGGAAGTTTGGATGTGAATTTGGTAAGAATTCTGCAGAAATTGGGCGTAAGAGCTGGAAATCCCGTGTCTGTCGCGACCGCGACACTGTCGCGAGCGCGACAGAACGCGGGGCTTCCAACCCTCGCGCCGGCGCGAGAAGTGTCGCGCCAAGAGCTCGATAGGGAACTCTCTGTCGCGACCGCGACATATGTCGCGAGCGCGACAGAGCGCTCAACCTCCGAGCGAATGCAGGATTCTCCTCTGTCGCGAGCGCGCCGTAGTCGCGAGCACGATAGAATGGAAAGACTGTCTTCTGTCGCGAGCGCGACGACTGTCGCGAGCGCGACAGAGGGTGATGCTTTTGTCCTCTCGCGAGCGCGAGACCTTCTCGCGACCGCGAGACTTGGCGGGGAGATGTGTTTGGTCTCTGTCGCGATCGCGACAACCGTCGCGAGCGCGACAGACGCAGTTTCCAAATGTGATTTCTTTTTCTTTTTGCTTAATGACTTATTTTCTTTTGCATGCAGTTTTCATTAAAGCTTTGACTATCTATTTACATGAATTACATGTATGAAAATGTGATAATATTTTGCATAACCTGCTAATGTCGGATAAGTGGATAGTTAGGCATGCCTAATAGAGTTATGTGCCGCTGCAGCTATGTGTACGATTTGGACCCTGATCAGGTCCCCCGACTGGATCCTCGCGATCCCTTTGTTTGAATCTTTCTTAAGATTCTATGTGTAATAACTTGGAATGATATAAAAAGAATATTTGATACCTTTGGGTATCTATGTGTTTATCATATAGAACCGATACTCTCAAGTATCTATGTGTACTCGTTATCCACTCATTATGATTAAGCAGGTGTTATTGAGTGCCTTTGTGCAAGAATTCTGAATGTGAATGCAATTAAATGAATTGGATATGTATGATGATATATCTTCATATATATAATTGTATTGTTATCATGTGTTTTCTGTTACCGTCACTGTGAGTGGCGGTCATGCATTGTGTGTTTCCCCACTAAGCGATTTCGCTTAGCACGGGTGTTTATCCGTGCAGATGTGGAAGGTTTTTGTACGCGTGTTCTGGGCGTGTCGCATCGGGAAGGCCAACGCAACTAGAGTTCAGAAGTTTTATAGTTTAGGCTTTCCTTCTTTTGTAATAGCCTAATGTTTTGTTAGCCTTTGAACTATGTATTATTTTAATGGCCCTTTTGGAACAGTGTATCTTGGGCTTTTGTAAATTGGTCCTTTTTGTAATCTGATGTAATATGTAAAGAACTATTTCTGTATATTAATAAGAGTACTCATTTTGTTCTATTATCCCCTTCTTTCTATTAAAGTTTTATTTGTACTGAATATGTAATTCTGCGAATGTGATGGTTACATGTTTGTACTAGTGGGATGTGACACTCCTTTCTATCGGGATACTTCTCGCTCTAATCATGGAACAGAAGTATCCATGTTATAGGTTGGGGTGTGACATTAGGTGGTATCAGAGCAATTGGTTCTAGGTGTTACTGGGTTTCAGTGTGTTAGTCTGTCTATTGGGGTTGTGTTGGCCTGATGCACACTCTGCGTTTATGTTTTGTAGTTATGGAGTCCGCTCGTGGATCACTCGAGGGGTCAGCAGAAAGTGCAAATCCCCAAGAGCAGGATCCCTCAGTTTCTGGTCCGGCTCAACCTCCTAGGGGACGACCTGAGGTGCCTTTGGGACCGATGGAAGCGATGCTTCAGAGTATGACAAGGGTACTTGAAAGAGTGACAGCACCAAGTGCACCTATTGAAAGGCTAAGAAAGCATGGTGCAGAGGATTTCTTTGGTACCGGTATAGATGAATCTTCTAAAGCAGAAATGTGGTTAGAAAAGACAGCCAGAGTACTTAAGGAAATAAGATGCCCACCGGAGCAAGAAGTGGAGTGTGCCTTGTCTTTGTTACAAGGTTCAGCTTATGATTGGTGGAAATTGGTGACTAGTCAACCGCAAATTCCTGAACCGATATCATGGGAGTTCTTTGAGGATGAGTTTCAGAACCGGTATGTGACCAAAGCTTATAAGGATGCCAAGTGGGCGCAGTTTTTAACTCTTAAGCAAAGAACCATGTCTGTGGCTGAGTATGAGGATGAGTTTACCAAGTTGAGCAAATATGCGCCGCCAAGGGTTCTCACAGAAGAGTTCAGATGTCAGCATTTTGAAGCAGGCTTGAATGAATCTTTAAAAGTGATGTTAATATCATTGATGTCGGCTCCGAATGTGAGGTATTATCAGTTGGTGCAGGCAGCCTTGAGGGCGGAGCGTTCTGAGAATATTTTGAGAGAGAAAGCTCAAAGAAGAAAATCTGCAAGAGGTGGCTCTTCTTCAGGCAAGAGGCCAAGAGAATCACAAGGAAACTTTGCTGATGAGTCAGTAGCTAGTCCAGCTCCTAGAGGAAGGAGACAGGGTTCTTCCAGGGGAGCGGGCTCAGGTAGAGGAGATGGTCCTCCCCGATGTTCTCATTGTAATAAACAACATTGGGGTGAGTGTCGGTGGTTAACAGGAGGCTGTTTTAGATGTGGCTCTACGGACCATTTACTTGCGAATTGTCCGAGTCGATATGGAGATCCTTCGGGACAACAAGAGGGGAGCCGAGCTGGATCTAATGTACCCCAAGGAAGTCGTAATAGGGGTAGAGGAAGGGGTCGAGGTGGAAGATCTCGAGATAGAGAAGCCTCGGAAACAGTGGATCGCCCTGTGCCGTCATCTGGTAGAGCTTATGCTATGAAAGCCCGAGAGGAACAGAATGCTCCTGAAGTGATTGCCGGTAAGTTTTCTTTGCTTGATTCGGAAGTTTATGTTTTGATTGATCCGGGGTCTACCCATTCCTATGTGTGTTCTGGTAAGTTGTGGGATAGTTTGGGTAGCGAGGAGAAGATGGAATATGAAATTTGTGTATCCAGTCCGTTGGGTCAGAGTATTATGGTTAATCGGGTTTGTCGGAAATGTCCTTTGAAGATTCAAAATATTGAGTTTGTAGTAGATTTGATTTGTTTGCCTTTTCATGAGTTTGATATTATTCTGGGAATGGATTGGCTAGATAAGCATCGAGCAGTAGTAGACTGTCATAGGAAAGTAATGGTTTTGAGAGATAAAAATCATTTGCCTGTAATTGTGAAAGGAATTGGAAGTAGTTCTTTGCATAATGTGGTATCAGCTATGAAAGCTAGAAGATTTATCAGGAAGGGATGTGAAGCGTTTTTGGCTGTGGTTTTAGATTCTCGGAGAGGTCAAGTAAAGATTCAAGATATTCCGGTTATAAGAGATTTTGTTGATGTCTTTCCGGAAGAGTTACCGGGGTTACCTCCCGAGAGAGAGGTTGAATTGTCAGTAGAAATTCTGCCGGGTACAGCTCCGATTTCAAAGGCTCCTTATAGAATGGCTCCAATGGAATTGAAAGAATTGAAAAGTCAGTTACAGGAATTGTTGGATAAAGGATTCATCCGGCCTAGTGTGTCACCGTGGGGTGCTCCAGTATTGTTTGTTAAGAAAAAGGATGGAACCCTTCGGATGTGCATTGATTACCGACAGCTTAATAAAGTGACTATCAAGAATAAGTATCCTTTGCCAAGGATTGAAGACTTGTTTGATCAGTTGAGAGGAGCCGGGGTATTCTCTAAGATAGATTTGAGGTCAGGTTATTATCAGTTAGGGGTTAAGGAAGCAGATGTGGCTAAGACGGCTTTTCGGACGCGTTATGGTCATTATGAATTTTTAGTGATGCCCTTCGGTTTGACAAACGCACCTGCAGCCTTTATGGATCTGATGAACCGAGTTTTCCGACCGTATTTGGATAAGTTTGTGGTGGTATTCATTGACGACATTTTGGTGTATTCCAGAAATCAACAAGAGCATAAGGAACATCTGAGGCTGGTATTGCAAATGTTGAGAGATCATCAGCTGTATGCGAAACTCAGCAAGTGTGAGTTTTGGTTAAAGGAAGTGGCCTTCCTTGGACATGTGATATCAGCAGAAGGTGTACGTGTTGATCCAAGTAAAATTGAAGCGATTGTTAAGTGGATGCCTCCAAAGAATGTACCTGAGGTGAGAAGTTTTCTGGGTTTAGCAGGGTATTACCGACGGTTTGTTCAAGGGTTTTCAGTGATAGCATCTCCTTTGACCAAGCTTCTGCGGAAGGATGTCAAGTTTGTATGGACTGAAAAGTGTCAAGTCAGTTTTGATCGGTTGAAAGAGTTGTTGGTTAAAGCTCCTGTGCTTACACAGCCGGTTTCGGGTAAGGAATATACTATGTATAGTGATGCTTCGGGTATTGGCTTAGGGTGTGTTCTGATGCAGGGGAATAAAGTAATAGCTTATGCATCGAGACAGTTGAAGCCTCATGAGCGAAACTACCCGACTCACGATCTAGAGTTGGCAGCGGTAGTGTTTGCGCTTAAGGTTTGGCGACACTACTTGTATGGAGAGACGTGCAGAATTTTCACTGATCACAAGAGTCTCAAGTATTTGTTAACTCAGAAGGAGTTGAATTTGAGGCAGCGGAGATGGTTAGAGTTATTTAAGGATTATGATTGTATCATTGATTACCATCCGGGTAAAGCTAACGTGGTAGCGGATGCTCTTAGTAGGAAGTCTTTGTCTGCTTTGCTGGCTAACCGAGGTAGATGGAGGTTTGATTCTGAAGGTGCTCTAATTGCTCAACTTAGAGTTAAGCCAAGTTTGAGATCTGAAATTGCAAGGGCACAGTTAGATGATCATGTACTTCAGCGTGTTTGTCAAGCAGTGAAAGAGGGCAAGCGGACAGAATATCTGATAGACAGTGAAGGAGTGCTTAGGCATGGGAATCGGTTATGTGTGCCTGATGTTAGTGAGTTAAGGAAGAAGTTGTTGCAAGAAGCTCACTCTTCAGTCTTCACTATGCATCCTGGTGGGGATAAGATGTATCAAGATCTGAAGCAATATTATTGGTGGCCCGGAATGAAAAGAGAGATAACAGAATTTGTTTCTAGGTGTCTTACCTGTCAGCAAGTGAAAACCGAGCATCAAGTGCCATCGGGGTTGCTTCATCCCTTACCCATTCCTCAATGGAAATGGGATGACATCACGATGGATTTTGTATCTGGTTTACCTATGACTCAGCGTAAACATGATTCGGTATGGGTTATAGTAGATCGGTTGTCAAAGTCTGCACATTTTCTACCTGTGCGAGTGGATTACTCGATGGACAAGTTGGCGAAACTGTATGTGGATGAGATAGTCCGGTTGCATGGGATTCCGTCATCCATTGTATCAGACCGAGATCCTCGCTTTACATCTAAGTTTTGGAAAGAACTTCAAGCAGCCTTGGGAACACGGTTGAATTTCAGTACTGCTTTCCATCCGCAAACTGATGGGCAATCAGAAAGGGTTATTCAGATTTTGGAAGATATGCTTCGAGGTTGTGCTTTAGAGTTCTCAGGAAGTTGGGATCGGTATGTGTCATTGATGGAATTCGCATATAACAACAGCTACCAAGTGAGCATTGGTATGGCTCCTTATGAAGCGTTGTATGGACGGAAGTGTAGAACGCCAGTATGTTGGACTGAGTTGTCAGAAAAGGCTATGATAGGTCCGGATATAGTGAGGGATACCGAAGAAAAAGTAAGGGTTGTGCAACAGAACTTGAAGGCAGCAAAAGATCGACAACGTTCTTATGCTAATTTGAAGCGCAGAGATATACAGTTCGAAGTGGGGGATAAAGTTTTCTTGAAAGTGTCACCATGGCGTAAGGTTCTCCGTTTCGGCAAGAAAGGCAAGCTAAGTCCACGATTTATTGGGCCGTATGAGATTCTAAGGAAAGTGGGTCCAGTAGCATATCAGTTAGCGTTGCCTTTGGAGTTAGCTAGATTACATGATGTTTTTCATGTATCTATGCTCAGGAGATATCGGTCAGATCCTTCACATGTGTTACCAGTGCAAGATATCCGAATTCAGTCAGACTTTTCTTTTGATGAAGAACCGAAGAGGATTTTGGAGCGGGAAATCAGACAGCTTCGGAATAAGCAGATACCGTTAGTCAAAGTTTTGTGGCAGCATCACGGTATTGAGGAAGCTACATGGGAACCAGAAGAAGCTATGAGATTGCAATATCCTCAGTTGTTTGGATCAGGTAAGAATTTCGAGGACGAAATTCTGTTAAGTGGGGGAGTATTGTAACACCCCAAAACCACCCCAGTAGTTTGAGCCTGTCCGTGTATATATGTGTGTATTTTTATGTGTGTTTATGTTAAATTGGATTAGATAATTTATTTAATTTATTTATTGTATAAGTGTGTGTATTAGTAAGAAGAGGAAATTAGATTAGAATATATGGGTGTGTATAGAAGTAGAGGTATAAGTGAGAGATATTCTAGAGTGTATATTAGAGTTTGGGAGTAGGGTGTATTTTGAAGCATGTGGCTTATGGGGGAATTGACATGTGGCAAGTGGTTAAGAGGGCATTAATGAGGTTGGTGAAGAGTGAGAAATCAGCCTTTCCCTTTCATTTTCCCGTTCTTCTTCTTTTCCTCACGCCACTCTCTTCCATTTCTTCTTCTTTCTTTGTTCTTCTCTTTTCTTGGTCCGATCTTGCTTCCTTCTCTTCATTTGAAGTAATTAGAATTGCTTAGCTTGTGGGTTTAAAGCTTTAAGGTGAGTTGGGTGTTTTAGATTTCTTCTTCTTCCTCTTCTCTAGGTTTAGTTACATGTATTTTGTTTATGGGTAGTTGTAAAATTAATCTTGATTGTTATGGGTTTATGGTTCAGAGGAGGCTCCTAGACCTGATAAAGGAAAAGGAATCGCAAGCGGAAGCGGAGCTCGCGATTAGGAGCTAAGGAGAGAAGGTTTGGGAATTTTTCATATTTTTGTGTATTTTGTGATTTGAGTTTTATGAATGTGTTTATGCTTTGATTAGGATTATGAGTTGAGTGGTTATAACTTAAATTGAAAGTAAAGTGATATGTGATGTAAAAGAATGAATATTGTTGAATGATTTGTGAGAGATCATGTGAATGGTTGTTAGTGTTGTAGAATTTGCTGTTTTGGGATTTCTTGGAATTGGGCATGTATTTGATTTGATTTAATTGAAATAAATTATGGTAAAGCTGGGTTTTAGTCATATTATGAGTTGTGGATGAGTGTATTGCTGAATTTTGAGGTTTGGAATCAAATTTGGAAGTTTGGATGTGAATTTGGTAAGAATTCTGCAGAAATTGGGCGTAAGAGCTGGAAATCCCGTGTCTGTCGCGACCGCGACACTGTCGCGAGCGCGACAGAACGCGGGGCTTCCAACCCTCGCGCCGGCGCGAGAAGTGTCGCGCCAAGAGCTCGATAGGGAACTCTCTGTCGCGACCGCGACATATGTCGCGAGCGCGACAGAGCGCTCAACCTCCGAGCGAATGCAGGATTCTCCTCTGTCGCGAGCGCGCCGTAGTCGCGAGCACGATAGAATGGAAAGACTGTCTTCTGTCGCGAGCGCGACGACTGTCGCGAGCGCGACAGAGGGTGATGCTTTTGTCCTCTTGCGAGCGCGAGACCTTCTCGCGACCGCGAGACTTGGCGGGGAGATGTGTTTGGTCTCTGTCGCGATCGCGACAACCGTCGCGAGCGCGACAGACGCAGTTTCCAAATGTGATTTCTTTTTCTTTTTGCTTAATGACTTATTTTCTTTTGCATGCAGTTTTCATTAAAGCTTTGACTATCTATTTACATGAATTACATGTATGAAAATGTGATAATATTTTGCATAACCTGCTAATGTCGGATAAGTGGATAGTTAGGCATGCCTAATAGAGTTATGTGCCGCTGCAGCTATGTGTACGATTTGGACCCTGATCAGGTCCCCCGACTGGATCCTCGCGATCCCTTTGTTTGAATCTTTCTTAAGATTCTATGTGTAACAACTTGGAATGATATAAAAAGAATATTTGATACCTTTGGGTATCTATGTGTTTATCATATAGAACCGATACTCTCAAGTATCTATGTGTACTCGTTATCCACTCATTATGATTAAGCAGGTGTTATTGAGTGCCTTTGTGCAAGAATTCTGAATGTGAATGCAATTAAATGAATTGGATATGTATGATGATATATCTTCATATATATAATTGTATTGTTATCATGTGTTTTCTGTTACCGTCACTGTGAGTGGAGGTCATGCATTGTGTGTTTCCCCACTAAGCGATTTCGCTTAGCACGGGTGTTTATCCGTGCAGATGTGGAAGGTTTTTGTACGCGTGTTCTGGGCGTGTCGCATCGGGAAGGCCAACGCAACTAGAGTTCAGAAGTTTTATAGTTTAGGCTTTCCTTCTTTTGTAATAGCCTAATGTTTTGTTAGCCTTTGAACTATGTATTATTTTAATGGCCCTTTTGGAACAGTGTATCTTGGGCTTTTGTAAATTGGTCCTTTTTGTAATCTGATGTAATATGTAAAGAACTATTTCTGTATATTAATAAGAGTACTCATTTTGTTCTATTATCCCCTTCTTTCTATTAAAGTTTTATTTGTACTGAATATGTAATTCTGCGAATGTGATGGTTACATGTTTGTACTAGTGGGATGTGACACTCCTTTCTATCGGGATACTTCTCGCTCTAATCATGGAACAGAAGTATCCATGTTATAGGTTGGGGTGTGACATGGCAAGAGATTTAATTGTTTTACATGAATTAAAAAGAAACAAGTGGCAAATGAGTATAAGACACATGGCTACAAGAAAGAGTGACACTTGGCATGGGACTTTTTGGATTGAGATGGATTAATGGAGGTAAGTGGCATTAATTGAGTTTGGTGGACTTTGAATAGAAGTGAAGGGTTTGGATGAGGATTGACCAACTATTTGGTTATTACTCCCGTTGGTTTGCTTTTGGCCTTTGATTTTGCTTTTCTTTTCTTCTTTATTTGATTTTCTGCCGTCCTCCCTCTCTTATTCTTTCTTTTGTTTCTTTTCTTCTTCATTTGCCTTGCTCTTTGAGTGACCCTCTTAGGTTAGTTGAAGAGAGAGTTGTGAAAGGTAGAGTTGATCCTTGAGAAGGTTAGTTTGGTTGGTTTTTCGATATGACCTCCTTTTTCTTTATGTTTTTGATTTAAAGTGAGAAGAAGTTTAACTCAAGTGTTTTCTATGTGATTTGTGGAAGTTATGAACAAGAGATTGGATAAAGAAAAGGAAAAAGTTGGAGCTGAATAGAGCATAGAGTTCAAGCTTCCTAGAGGTAGGGATCATGTGCGAATCTTATTTTGATAATTTGGTTGCTTGCAGTGCTCTCATGATGTATGTATGTATATATGTTTGTGATTATGTATTGGATCATATTGCATGAGTTTGGATGTGTTAGGTGGTTTTCATATAGTTTTTGTGTGTAAAGTATGATTTTGGGGAAATTCTGTTCAGTTTTCGTCAGACCTCTGTATGACACATCTGATGTTATAGATGTCAAATTGACCTGAAAATTATCCCATTTGAAAATTAACATCCTAGGGAACAATTATTAAGAAGAGAGTTTTTCCTAAAAATGAGGTTTAGACGTTGGTTTAGGTTGTACAAAATAGGGTAGTGAAGCAGTACTGAGTTTTTGCTTCTGTTTTGCTATTTTTGGGTATATCACGGTGACAACCAATTGGTTACCACCGTGACCAATGCCCAGAAAAGGCAGAATCGAATGTTTTTGGACCTCACGGTGACAACCAATTGGTTACCACCGTGACCATCCCCTGATTTGCAAATTTTGAGTGCTTTTGTTCCCGAAAGGCACCCGAACTTCATTGCAAGTTCCTATAGCATGTCCAACTCATTTCTAACCTTATGAAATGAGTATGTGAACGGTTTTCAATTGAAATTATAGGTAATTTAAAGCTTGGCATAAGAGTCTAATAATGGGAATTAAATGTATGCTTGCTTTTCAATTATTGAACATGACATGGTGTGTGATATTGATCATGTATGATTGAGGTATGACATAATGCTTGGGTGATTGTAGTGCATATGATATAAGCATATTGAATCATTTGTATGGAGTTTATGAACATGTAAAATGAATTGTGCATTTGATTAATTAGTAATGTAGAGTACAGAGATTCGTGATATTATATTGCTACATGTGAGTATATGCATAGGGTATATGTATGCACATGGTTGCTCAGTTAATAGTGTATTGTGCTTGGAATGAACATTAAAATACATGCAATGTATATGATTCAGTTGTAGAGTCTATATGTTAAGCTTGAAGAGTCATAGCGGTGGATAGATAAGCATGCTTAAAAAGGGTTACCGCGCAGTTGCTATCGATCGCCCCATTTGGGCGAAGTGGCCGACCTCCGGGATGGTCATACCGATACAGATATAGTACATATTCTGAGACTTCGGTCCCCTATTTATATAGCGCCCGTATCCACAACTAAAGGATTTCAGGCTATTCCTATTATATGTTTTGAAGTGTACAAGAGTTGATGTATAAGTCTTGTTCTGTATATATAAATGTTTCTGCTTGGAATGTGTTTGTGTATATGACCTGTATGGGAATAAGAATTTAAATGCACGTGAATATGTGATTAACAAATTATATGACTCTTGATTGTGTTGAGCATGTTAATAAATGATGCATGTGATATGTTTGTGTGACTTCGAAAGGAGTCCTTTGCATTGTTTTTCATCCCCACTAAGCATTATTGCTTAGCACGGATGTTTATTTCCGTGTAGGTTTATAGGTTCGGATCAGTGAGCGGGCATCTGCGGGTTAAGGCCACTAGGAGTTTTGTTTTGATCTCTTTTTGTATAAGATAGAAATAGAGCTTTTACATTTTGAGTAACATCATTATGTAGATAGAAAGTACAGTGTTTATATGTATATGTTAACTATTTGGTATATGTGCCGAAGATGTATATGCATAAAGCTTTTGTAATATGTACAGCTTTTATATATGTTATAAGAGAAGTATGTTTTGTCTGGCCCTAAAGTTATTCTAATTATTTTACTATTATCGCTTCCGCCTTTGTGCATGCGTGTGTTCGAGTCTGTGTGTGTTTGGCTTGTGGCGCCCCGATATTCCTTACCGGGGGTACGGGGGTGTTACAATTTAGTGGTATCAGAGCATAGGTTAGAGGTTCTGGTCTATAAGATGTAGAGTATAGGTTAAATGTCAGAGTTTGTTTAGAGTTGTGGCCTAATGCAGATGTCGTTTTGTGTAGTGTATAGATGGAGTTAGATGCGAGTGGAAAGATTAGTGAGATGTCGGATATAGTGAGTAATATGAATTTATATGGTTAGTAAAGGGTTTGAGGTGACTCTCTGTACTCCTGTCAGCTATCTCCTTGAAATCATTTGACATAAGCATATTGAAACATGGGGATGAGAAAAAGTGAATTACAGTAGCTTACATTGCATTTTCGCATCATCTTGCATAAATAAATCATTACATGGCCATTTCATCTGCATCCCTCAATCGCATGTGAAAAGTATCATTGTATGTGTTTCATTGAGAAAAGCTGACAGGATATACATCGAGTGATTGATGTTTAGAAGACGTATATGGATTAGAGTGTAGTGCGTTAAGGAAAGTGTGAAGTGTGTACGATTTGATAGCTGTATGGTATAAGTGATAGCGATTTGGAGATCTGTTTAAGGATTTACCTGTGTAAGTGATTAGCGGGAAAATTTCGAGGACAAAATTTCTTAAGGGGGAGAGATTTGTAATAATCCGATTTGGCCCTAGTAGAATTTCGGGAATCTTTGTTCGGGAATTCAAGAGTTTGTGTGTACAAGAGAGTGTATTTAAGTAAGTGGCTTCTGTCGCGAGCATGACAGTGTCGCGAGCGTGACTTAATGCTTCACGTGAAGCCTATTTGAGTTGGAATATTTGATGTGCATCGAACACGTGGCGGCGTAGGAGTTTGACAAGTGGCGTCATAGGGAAATGACACATGGCAAGAGATTTAATTGTTTTACATGAATTAAAAAGAAACAAGTGGCAAATGAGTATAAGACACATGGCTACAAGGGAGAGTGACACTTGGCATGGGACTTTTTGGATTGAGATGGATTAATAGAGGTAAGTGGCATTAATTGAGTTTGGTGGACTTTGAATAGAAGTAAAGGGTTTGGATGAGGATTGACCAGCTGTTTAGTTCTTACTCTTGTTGGTTTGCTTTTGGCCTTTGATTTTGCTTTTCTTTTCTTCTTTCTTTGATTTTCTGCCGTCCTCCCTCCCTTGTTCTTTCTTTTGTTTCTTTTCTTCTTCATTTGCCTTGCTCTTTGAGTGAGCCTCTTGGGTTAGTTGAAGAGAGAGTTGTGAAAGGTAGAGTTGATCCTTGAGAAGGTTAGTTTGGTTGGTTTTTCGATCTGACCTCCTTTTTCTTTATGTTTTTGATTTAAAGTGAGAAGAAGTTTAACTCAAGTGTTTTCTATGTGATTTGTGGAAGTTATGAATAAGAGATTGGATAAAGAAAAGGAAAAAGTTGGAGCTGAATAGAGCATAGAGTTCAAGCTTCCTAGAGGTAGGGATCGTGTGCGAATCTTATTTTGATCATTCGATTGCTTGCAGTGCTCTCATGATGTATGTATGTATATATGTTTGTGATTATTCATTGGATCATATTGCATGAGTTTGGATGTGGTAGATGGTTTTCATATAGTTTTTGTGTGTAAAGTATGATTTTGGGGAAATTCTGTTCCGTTTTCGTCAGACCTTTGTATGATGTTTTTGTCATAAATGGAGTTATAGGGCTTAAATCTAGTTGATTCAAATTGCATCTAAACCCTAAGATCCGTAGCTAAAATTGTCTAAGAGGGTACTTGAGCTAATTCTGGCTCTAAGTATCCCATAAGTAGTCAAAACTTAGGTGGCCCTGTTCTAGGGGGGTTCACTGGAATAGTATGGAGTTTTTAACTCATATGTGAAGTTATAGATGTCCAATTTACCTGAAAATTGTCCCATTTGAAAGTTAACATCATAGGGAAAAATTGTTAACAAGAGAGTTTTGCCTAAAAATGAGGTTTAGACGTTGGTTTAGGCTGTACAAAATAGAGTAGTGAAGCAGTCCTGAGTTTTTACTTTTGTTTTGCTATTTTTGGGTATGTCACGGTGACAACCAATTGGTTACCACCATGACCAATGCCTGGACAAGGTAGAATTGAATGTTTTTGGACCTCACGGTGACAACCAATTGGTTACCACCGTGACCATCCCCTGATTTGTATATTTTTAGTGTTTTTGTTCCTGAAAGGCACCCGAACTTCATTGCAAGTTCCTATAGCATGTCCAACTCATTTCTAACCTTATGAAATGAGTATGTGAGCGGTTGTCAATTGAAATTATATGTAATTTAAAGCTTGGCATAAGAGTCTAATAATGGGAATTAAATGTATCCTTGCTTTTCAATTGTTGAACATGACATGGTGTGTGATATTGATCATGTATGATTGAGGTATGACATAATGCTTGGGTGATTGTAGTGCATATGATATAGCGTATTGAATCATTTGTATGGAGTTTATGAACATGTAAAATGAATTGTGCATTTGATTAATTAGTAAGGTAAAGCACAGAGATTCGTGATATTATATTGCTACATGTGAGTATATGCATAGGGTATATGTATGCACATGGTTGCTCAGTTAACAGTGTATAGTGCTTGGAATGAACATTAAAATACATGCAATGTATATGATTCAGTTGTAGAGTCTATATGTTAAGCCTGAAGAGTCATAGAGGTGGATAGATAAGCATGCTTATAAAGGGTTACCGCGCAGCTGCTACCGACCGCCCCGTTTGGGCGAAGCGGCCGACCTCCGAGATGGTCATACCGATACAGATATAGTACATGTTCTGAGACTTCGGTCCCCTGTTTATATAGCGCCCATATCTACAAGTAAAGGATTTCAGGCTATTCCTATTATATGTTTTGAAGTGTACAAGAGTTGATGTATAAGTCTTGTTCTATATATATAAATGTTTCTGCTTGGAATATGTTTGTGTATATGACCTGTATGGGAATAAGAATATAAATGCACGTGAATAGTGATTAACAGATTATATGACTCTTGATTGTGTTGAGCATGTTAATAAATGATGCATGTGATATGTTTGTGTGACTTCAAAAGGAGTCATTTGCATTATTTTTCATCCCCACTAAGCGTTATCGCTTAGCACGGATGTTTATTTCCGTGTAGGTTTACAGGTTCGGATCAGTGAGCGGGCATCTGCGGGTTAAGGCCACTAGGAGTTTTGTTTTGATCTCTTTTTGTATAAGTTAGAAATAGAGTTTTTACATTTTGAGTAACATCATTATTTAGATAGAAAGTACAGTGTTTATATGTATATGTTAACTATTTGGTATATGTACCGAAGATGTATATGCATAAAGCTTTTGTAATATGTATAACTTTTATATCTGTTATAAGAGAAGTATGTTTTGTCTGGCCCTAAAGATATTCTAATTATTTTACTGTTATCGCTTCCGCCTTTGTGCATGCGTGTGTTCGAGTCTGTGTGTGTTTGGCTTGTGGCGCCCCGATATTCCTTACCGGGGGTATGGGGGTGTTACAGGCAAGCTATGACATTTGACGCCTAGGCTAGCTATGAATCAGGGACAGCTAGGGCACAGAGATGGCCAGTATTGCGCCTACCATCAGCACACTGGGCACCTGACAGATTACTGCAGAACTTTGAGGAATAAAATTCAAGATCTTATTGATTCCAAGGAGATCTCTAACCCTGAGAAGGGAGACAAGAAGAAGAGGGCAGGCTATAATGCAGTCCCCCCACCATGAATGTGATCGGAGGAGAAGATTATGTTTTTTAGTTGCTTTTTATTCCAAGAACCATATTTTTTATGACAATACTTGCAATTTTGGTTATTTTAATGAACAATTTTGCTTATTTGTATGATGTTTCTAATGATTTCATTTCACATGATCATGATACATTCATTTTTGACATTAATTCAACTAATATAGCTGTATTCAATCTCGGAACTTTGGAAAACCCAAAGAAAATCTTGATAGCATCTGATGTAACTTCTGAAGAGAGGAAAATTCTGAGAGATAATGTTAAAAACAAGGAAAAAAATGAAAGAGCCTTTGCCTGGACCTAGAATGATATGTTGAAAATTGACAAGGATATTGTGGGGCTACGCTGCTTCAACATGCCAACATGACGACGAGCGAAGTTTCAAAAGCCATTCCTTTGCCTCATCAACATCCAAGATGCATATAGTGCCTCCAAGCAAAATAAAAATCCGATCATTAAAGGGCTATAGTAGAAGTTAGACAGATGAAACTTTGGGCCTTCATAAGAAATATATAGCTTATTAGAACCAAGCTCTTAGGAGTCCTTTCCTCCCAATCATTTGAGATGTTTAGCCCAAAGCTAATCAAGACCGATCTTTAATCATATGAGACCAACATAAGTAAAGCAGGGACCCTTATAACCAAACTTAGGAGGACAGGTCATTATCTTTAAAAAAAAAAGCAAAAAAAAAAAAAAAAAAAAACCAAAAACAAAAAAACAAAAAAAAGCAAAAAAAAAGAAGAAAAAAAAACCAAAGTCTTGTCGTAAACCATAGTTTTGTCCTGAACAATTTGAGGCCAACGTACAACTCCATCTCAACCATTAAAGGTTACTTCAGAAATCGAGCCACCAAAGCTAACAACAGGAAGATACAGACTTTCACAGCCAAGATCCAAGCAAAGAAACTCAGTACTTTAACCAGTTTACACAAAGGCCAAGAACAAGACTTTAATGCTAAAAAGAACCACTGTCAGAAGGAGTAGCCTCCCTAGCTAATGGAGATGAAAGCAAATTCAATCGACACCGACAGACTGGAGGAGGTTCCATGGCAAAGGCTAAAGAAAAACAAAGAGAAAAATAAATAATAAATGCCCCGCGGATTGAAAACCAAAAAAAGGAGATCTTGCTAGAATTGGGCGCCCTGCCAAAAAAAGAAAAGCATTCTGGGCAAAAATTAAGGGATGAGAGAAAATCTTCAATCATGAAAGCTCGAGAGGGCTGATTGATAACAGAAATTTGATGCTTTCAAGATCTATCCCGAGATTAGATGAGGTTTTGTTTTTTTGAGATTAATCCCAAATAATGATCATGTGTAATGAAATCAAACTGAAACATATGCATTTACGCCATAATATGTAGATATGATCAGAACGGTTCATTTTGTATACTCAAAATTGTCTAGCACATAGTTACTGTCTACCCTCTGCTACTCTCACCACTTGGGTCTTTCAGCCAACTCATTTTGCTATCAACTGTGAAGGCAATTCTATAGCACCATCATGAGAAGAATCAAGCTCAGACGGCCATGACATGGGCATAACTGCATGCTGAATCACCCTAGAAAGATCTTTGGTAACAGCTTCAACCTCTCTGAAAAAAAAACAAAAGGCCATTAGAGATAAAAACCGTAATTGGCTCTCTAAGCAAAAGTTAGGCAAAAGGATAGGGTGAAAACCTAGAAATAGGCAGTCTGTCATTCAAAAAAAAAAAAAAAACTGTTAGAGATGAAAATCGTAATTGGCTCTCTAAGCAAAAGTTAGGCAAAAGGATAGGGTGAAAACCTGGAAACAGGCAGTCTGTCCTTCAAAAAAAAATAAAAATAAAAAAAGAGCTGCTAGATTGGGTTGGGTCCATTCCAGGCAAAAATAAGGTGCAGGGTTATGTGAAAATCTGCAAAAGACACATTTCCCGCTAAGAAAAGGTAGTGTGAAAATCTACAAGGGACACACTACCTTCAAAAAAATGACTACAGGTATCAGATGAGAACCTCGCAACCCCAAAGGCACAAAATTCAAAAGCAATTCCAAAGGGCATCGATCCTACAGTAAATTGAGCCCAGCCCGACTATCGCCTCCAAACTCACTTAGATGAATTCTCGTCCTGCATTTCTGAATGACCCATGCATTTCACGTGCATGCTCATTATTTTTCCTGCATATTTGGTTTTCTAGTTTTGCAGTAAGAAAGATTAGATGCGGACACCGACAAAGGCAGAGTAACGACATCAGTCCAAATATCAGATCAAACACCAATCCAACAATCAACCAAAGACCTCTCAGGGGGAAATCAACCAAAGGGCTCACAAAGGCTACCACTTAAAATCTCAGAAGGGTTAGCACGATGGCGGCACTACCATTCTACGGAACGTTAGCACGACCACGGCACTACCACTTCAGAAGGGTTAGCACGATGACGGCACTACCACTCCAAGGATGATCACGGCACTACCGCTTCACATCTCAGAAGGGTTAGCACGATGACAACACTACCATTCTACGGAAGGTTAGCACGACCACGGCACTACCACTTCACCACTTTAGAAGGGTTAGCATGATGACGGCACTACCACTCTACGGAGGGTTAGCACGATCACGACACTACCACTACACATTTCGGAAGGTTTTGCACGATGGCGGCACTACCATTCTATGGAATGTTAGCACGACCACGACACTACCACTTCAAAAGGGTTAGCACGATGATGGCACTACCACTCCACGGAGGGTTAGCACGATCACGGCACTACTGCTTCACATCTCGGAAGGGTTTGTACGATGGCGGCACTACCATTCTACGGAAGGTTAGCACGGCCACGACCACTTCACATCTTAGAAGGGTTAGCATGATGGCGGCACTACCACTCCACGGAGGGTTAGCACGATCACGACACTACCACTCCACATCTCGGAAGGGTTTGTACGATGGTGGCACTACCATTCTACGGAAGGTTAGCATGACCACGACACTACCACTTCAAAAGGGTTAGCATGATGACGGCACTATCACTCCACGGAGGGTTAGCACGGTCACGACACTACCACTTCACATCTCAGAAGGGTTAGCACGATAGCGGTACTACCATTCTACGGAGGGTTAGCACGATCACGACACTACCACTTCAAATCTCAGAAGGGTTAGCACGATGGCGGCACTACCATTCTACGGAAGGTTAGCACGACCATGACACTACCACTTCAGAAGGGTTAGAACGATGATAGCACTACCACTCCAAGGAGGGTTAGCACAACCACGGCACTACCGCTTCACATTTTCAAAGGGTTAGCACGATGAAGGCACTACCACTCCACGGAGGGTTAGCATGATCATGGCACTACCGCTTCAACAAAGGATAACATACCGACAATATGGCGACAACCACCCCAACGGCATCACTCAGTTCAGAAAGATAGCTGTCTCAGGTACGTGTCTCTTTCCTTTTTTCTCTGAGTTTTGGCTCACTTAAGCACCTATGCACTAGCTTTCCCAAAACTGGGGGCAACTGTAGACACCGGATCCTGAGTAAGCCTAGATAAGAGTTATCCAATGATGATTAGATGCCTGTTCACAGGCAAAAAGATTAAAAGTGATGATTTCCTTATTAAATTTATTTTTTAGAATAAAAAAATAAAAAATAATAAAAAATTTATTAAAAAATAAATTTGAAAAATGGAGTTTAAAAATTATTGTGTTTTTAGTTAGATTTAAAAATTTTAAAAAACAAATTTCAGCTGCGTCGGCGCACTGCAGCAGCCTGTGGGCGCAGCGCCTGCACGCGGAGTGGGCTGCGGGGCACCAGCGCGAGGCGTCGCTTCGCGCGCGCCCGACGCCCGTCGCGTGCACTGACTGGCGTCGGTCGCCCCTGGTCTGCCGCAAACGCGTTTTTCGCCCATATTTTCCATTTTTCTTGATTTTATTTGACTTTTTCACCTTTTTTTTGGGGATTTTTAATGATAATTTCCTTTTTTGCACCCAAATTAAGGGGAATTTGATAAAAATCCTATTTTCTTCCTTAATTAATGATTTTTTCCATTTTTACTCATTTAAATAGAAAAATTTAGAAAGAGAATGAGGGGAATTCTCTTTTGATAAAAAAATCTTCATTTTTCTTTTCTTCTTCTTCTCTAAGAATTCTCTCTACATTTCTGTAACAACCCAAAAAGGGATAGTCGGAATTTGCGTGATAAGTCGGGAATTTAAGGATATTTCAGTAATCTGAGCACGAGAAAATGTGGACAATAAGGACTTAATTGTAAAGAAATTAATTAAGTATGTTATGTGGATGAATTATATGGTGTGCATGTGATATATGGATGTAGGGTATTTATTGGGATTAATCTAGTCGATTGTGTGTGTGGTGCCTTGGATGTAATTATATTAAGAGATTATATTGTGTGGGCTGTGTATGGTGCCATGGGACATGTTAGTCAAAGTGGGTTTTTGGTCCAATTGAAGCTTGCCACATAGGATGAGTAGGTGAAGGGCATTAATGAGGAGAGAGGGAAGGGAAGAAAGCAGATTTTTTGCTTCCTCTCTACGTTTCCCATTTTCATCTTTTTCCCTCTCCTTTCTTCTCTCATTTTCTGCTCTTCCTTGCTTGCCCTAACGTGGATCTTCAAGTGTTAAAGTTGGATTTTCTGATTTGAGCTGAGTTTTTGAAGGTAAGTGCTTGGATTTCTTGAGTTTTATCTTGGGTTCTTCTTCTCCTTCATCATTTCTGGTTTTTGGTTAAGTGTTTTGGATGGTTTGTTTAAGTATGTTCTTGGCTGGGTTTTTGTGCAAGAATCAAAAGAGCGTAGGAAGAGTAAGGGGAAAGAGAAGGTGGGGGTTTGAAAGAGAAGATTGAAGCTTCATTTCAGGTTTGGGAGCCTTGTTTGTTATGTTTTAAGTTTGGGAGTTGATGTTATCACTCTGTTAGTTAGATGATTATGTCCTAGTTCTCATTTGGATTGTGTTTATGTTGGTGTCATTTAATTCTGGAAAAATTGAGTGATTTGCTTGGGTAAATGCATGTGTTGTTAGAGTGAGGAATATTGGCTCAAATGCTGGTGCTAGATGGATGTTTATATGTGTTATTGAGGAATATAAACATGATATGTGAATGAATTATGGGTTTGAATATGATGCTGTTAATTTTGGTATAGTGTTTGATTATTGTGTTTATTGTGTTTTGAGCATGTTTTGGAAGATTTGGAGGTAAGAATTTACATGTTTTTGCATGTTAAATGATTTTGAGACAAATGAGTTTTGTTTTGGTTTGCTGTGAATTGCACGTTTTGGCCTTGGAAGTGGAAAACACGATGCCGTCGCGATTGCGACAGAATCACGTTGTCCATCCCGTGCGCAGTTTGCTGAGAGTTCTGTCCGAGTCGTGATGTTGGCTATTACTGGGAGTGGGAAGTCACGAGTCGTGAGCAAGCATCACGACTCATGACCTCTCTCTCTTGGGAGGGAGTCCTGTTATGAGTCGTGAGGAGAGATCACGACTCGTGACTCCCTTCTCTCGCGAGGCATGGGAGAGCCTCGTCACGAGTCGTGAGTAGGCGTCACGACTCGTGACCCTTCTCTCTCGCAAGGGAAATCCATCACGAGTCGTGAGGAGGGATCACGACTCGTGACCCCTCTCTCTGGTGGGCGTAAGGCAGCTTCATCACGAGTCGCCACTGCATGTGCGACTCACGACTGGCCCTTTTTCCCCTCGGCTACTGTCGCAAGCGCGACACAAGTCGCGGTCGCGACAGTGAGCCTTTCTTCTGCCTGTTTTGTCCTGTTTTGCGTAAAAGTCATCTTCTTTCTCTTTCGCATGGCTTTTCGCACTGTGTAAGTTATGTTTTGTATTTTTATACTAGTGTACTGATATTTTTGACTTGTGTTATTAATCAATGACATGTTAATGTTGAATTTTTGGGTTTTGACCATGTCTAGTGTTAAATGTATAGAGTAAGTGTTTTTAGCCTAAAGTGTCAAGGTGGTGGATAATTAAGCATACTTAAGAAGGGTCAGTGAGTGCAGCTGCCTGTGTTAGCCCCATTTGGGTCTTTCGGCCGACCTCCGAGATGGTCATTCTCCGTATAGTGATAAAGTGTTTTGAGACTCAGGTCTCCCGCGCTACCTTCGGGTATAAAAACTATTTTGAGGCTTCGGTCTCCCGTGTCGTGTTCCCGTATCCTCCACCAGTGAAATTCAGGTTGTTGTTTGAAGTATATAGTATTTGTCTAGTGAAGTGTTATAATTATTGTGTGATTCTAGTTAGTGTAATTGTTTAGTGCTTTCTATTATCTATTCTGATATCTAGTGAATTCTGTATTTTGATGCATGTTTACATTTATGTATCAATGCATGATTTTATTGTTTAGTGTTCTGTTGTTTTTGTTCCTCCCCACTAAGCGTTATCGCTTAGCATGGGTTCTTTTCCCGTGTACGTGGCAGGATTTTGGGTTCCCGTTCGAGTCGTGCATCTACAGGCTGGCCACATAGGAGTAGAGTTATTTATTTTTGTCTCATCCTGTATTCTTTTTGTATATGTATTATTTTTGTAAAGGATTTAAGATGTAATCTTTTGGATATTGTATATAAATATATTTTGATTATATATGATACATGATTTTCTATTATTCGTTAGTGAATGCTTCCACTTAGTGCATGTATGTATGCTTACCATGTCGTGAGTGAGTGTCGGTAGCATCTCCCGGTGTCCTTCTAACGAGTGCGTCGGGGGTGTTACAATTTCTTTTATTTTTCTTCTCCAAATAAAAAATTTTTAAGGTTAAAAATTCAATTTTTAATCAATAATTTTTCTTGAGACAAAAAAAATCATTTTTTGTTCTTGAGATTTATTTTTTTATCAATTATAATTTCTTAAAACAAAGAAAATAATTCTTTGTTCTTGGGATTTAAATTTCTTTTCTTCCATTTTTTTTACAATTTTAATCAATAATCATCTTTGAGACAAAGAAACAATTATTTGTTCTTGAAAATTAATTTCTTTTCTTCTATTATTTTTAAGCAATTTTTTTTTTGGAATAAAATTTCAATTTTTATTTTTTATTTCTACTTTGTGAATCAAAATAAGGGAAATCAATCATATTTTTTCCTCCATCAAATCCGAAATCTGAGGGTAAACATCCTAAACTCGATCTCTTAATTTTATTTTTTTTATTTATTTTTGTTCATATTTAATTAGTAATCATGTAGATCTTGTAATTTATCGTTTATTTATTTATTTTATGTGATTTTAGATATAGATTTAATATTTTTAATATTCCTTTTACTTTATCTTATTTATTTGTTTATTCTTCCTTTTTATTATTATTATTATCATTATTATTATTATTATTATTTTATTATTTTTTATTTTCATCATTATTATTGCTTTGTTATTCCTATTATCATTATTATTGTTATTGTTATTGTTGTTGTTATTATTATTATTATTATTATTATTATCATTATTATCATCATAATTTGTGTTTTTATTTGTTTTAATTTGTTAATATGCTAATTTATTTGATTTATTATGTTAGTTAATTTATTTGTCATCCATAATGCATATTTGTCTATTTTAATTTGTTATTTATCATTTTATATATTTAATTGATTTTCTGATTTAATTACTAATATTATTTTATTTTATTTGTGTTTGTTTTTGTTTTCAAATACTTATTTTTGTCATGTTTGAGCATCCATGCAATCGAAGGAGGAGATTCGGGGACTTATCTTCTTATTGTATTTATTATTTTTTCTTTATTTGGATTTTTAATTTATTTGTCATGTAATTATTAATAAAATCATTTATTTTATGCACGTTTAATTAAAAATCACACAAAAATATTTTTATAAATAAGTTGAATTTTTTTCTAATAAAATGGGACTAATGTCCTAGTTTTTTTTTATCCAAATAAATTGTCACTTTAAAATCTTTCTTTCTAAACATGCATGCGAGGACCAATGTCCTCATCCTTAATAAATGGCCCGTTTTATATATGATTTACATTTTATTTACATTGGGAGTTGTATTCCGCCCCTAGTTGTATTGTAATTTATTATGTTTTTATTTACCTTTTTTTATCTTGCCTTTATTTACCGCTTTAATTATGTGATTGATATGCGCTCTAATTATTGCATTAAAAATGAATGAGAAAAGGGATAAAATATTAAATTCAAAACTCAATTGTAATTTAATCAAGGTATGAATAAATGGAAAGTTTCGAACCATCTCTGGTCTTAGGCTCAACGACGTTAGAGGACCATCTCAATGTCTCATTGGGGTGTGGTCTCAAAAATATTTCTTATTCCCAAAATAGGCCCAATTTGCATAGTCCTAGGCTCTACGAGATTAGAGGACCATTCCAATGTTTTATTGGGGTGGGGTTTCAAAAATATCTCTGGCTTGCCCAAAATGGATGCATATGCGTTCTCTTTGACTCATTGAGGCTAGACGACCTTTTCTAATGTTTTATTGGGTGGCGACTCTAAAAAAGCTCCTTATTGCCCAAAATAGACGGCCTTGCAATTTCTTGCAAGTTTTCATGAACCTCCCCCGAAAGCCCTAAAAGCGGGTCTTCGGGGCCTACCCGAGGTTCGGTGCGCGTCACACTAAGGTATCACACAAAGGTACCCTGAGGAAAGGTTTATTAATTAAGAAAAATGAGCAGCGAGGAATCAAGGTCTATACCAACTTGGATTGAACAGGGTCAACCATTGATAGATGATCCTCATATAAATATTGGACCTTCTGATCGAGTAATTTAGTCCCATAGAAGAACATAAAACAAAGTGCAATAGTTGGAAGCAGTATCAAGGCTAAGTATTATCAATGACACTATTGATATGAGGAGGTGCAATGTGTAAGAAGAGTTATTGAGGAGCTTAAAAGAGCATATAATTGCATATGATGTTGTAAATTGACAACAAGAATGCAATGTGCATAGTACTCGACCTTATTTAACACAACTTGAAAACACATAAAAGTTGACAAACACTTTGTAAAGGTTAAGCTCAAAGAAAGTGTTACCGGTACACCATTTCTTCTAGCAACACAGAAGTTGACAAAACACTTTGTAAAGGTTAAGCTCAAAGAAAGTGTTATCGGTACACCATTTCTTCTAGCAACACAGCAAATTGCAGTTTTTTTGGGACTCATTTATGACATGATTTTGAGTATCTAGTTAGCAAGTTGTGCATGATGGGTATCTAAACACCAATTTTAGGAGTGTTGGAAAGTTGAGACTTGCTAACTTTTTTTTATTCAAATAAAGGCTTGAAGAGGATTCGAGATCCTCTAACTATGTTTTATTCTTGTTTGGCTAATTTATGTTTTCTAGGGGAGTTGAGATTTTATCCCGAGCCTATTTAATATGCAATTAGCAATAAAATCAAACAATAGTTCTCTCCCTATGAAATTCACATAACCGTTTTCTATAGAGAAAATATATAAAAAGTAAACTGAAAAAGAGGCAATATATCAAATAGATGCATTGGCAGGCAGCTATTCAAGGTTAACCTCAATGCCCAAGCAAGTCATAGATGCAACCTCCATTGCAATGACCATTGTAATCTATATTGATAGAAAACATAAATTCAAAGTCGGTGAACATCAGGAAGAAATGATGGTAAAAACAACACAAGAGGATCCCCTTACCTTTCGGTCAATGTTTTGTGTGTGATCTCCAGCTAGTGCTTCTCCGCTCACTTTAAGCAATACTCTTTGCCATTTATAAGAAGGACTAGACATTCCAATTTCATTCACTCTAAAGGGAGCCACAAGTGATATATGGGGATGCCTGCAAATGGAGTCAAGAAATGAAGAATTTGGCACTAGTCTCTAAAATGCCAATCCAAAAGATAATGTAAAAGCTATATGCAATAATTAAGAAAATTTTCAAGATGTTCTTAAATGTTTCCACGATATCGTATATCTATTTTGAAAAAGAATCACAAATATTGAGATATGATGTTTGATATAAATCATGATCAACAAAGAGAGCAAGACAATGATTCCATTATGAGTGCAAGAATGATTCCAATATCCCCATGACCAACTGGAGAAAATATTAAGCAATAATTTATGTTTTATCCCACATAGTAAAGACAATGGAAGTTGAATAATGAGGCAATGGTTAGCTGTCTCAAACTAATCAGGAGAAACTACAACATTATATAGTCATTTCATACTAATCCAGGGAAATTACATCATTTACCACGTAAATTAAAGCAAAATCACATTACTCAATAAGGCAACAAAATTTTTTTATCAACTGGAAAAAGGATAAATAACTAGCCAAATGCTCAAAGATCATAAGAAGTATAGCGTAAATTTTCACCTTAAATCTATAAAGAGAACATATCTAGAGATCTCAAAAGGGCAAATTTGTGTTAGCAAGAATCACATATCATTTTAGTGGTCTAGTCCATTTTCACAGATGTGAAAATTACACAATAATAGAAGAAAAAGCAAAATACTAAATTATATTCAAAGAATAGGACTCATGCCAACTAGAGATAGGATGAACTTATACGAGCTACTAGATTGAGGATGAAGTCATGCCAATGTAGTGAGATGTCTTTTTTCTCATTGCTTCATATTTCAATTGCCAAGATCACGAGAAGCCAAAACAAACAAAAGTAAGAAAAAGAACTACCAAATTAGCCTAACCCCACCAAACAAGGAAAAATCTCTGCAATTTGATCCTGGGACGAGCAATAACTAGTTTGTACCAAACATGGCAGCACACCCATTATTTGTCAAATAAAAAACAACTTTTTCCTAAAAATTCACGTCAATTACCATGACAATATTCATTTAAGAGTAAGGACAAAAGGCTACTGCACATACAGCAGTGTAAGATATATCAAAGCCAAGAACAATTGTAGTTAACCTCAACCATAAAACTAAAACCACAACATAATTACTCAACCGTAAATATTTTTACAAACACTTATAACGCAAAAGAACAATCAATAATCTTGTCAACCATCAACACATAAAACCCATGGATCGTACCTGACGGTCATGGGGTCTGAGGTAGAACCCATTTCAGAAGAACAATTAATCAATAACGGTCCATTTAAGCTACTGTAACTCCTCATCAAGTAGCGGTGATTATGCTTTATAGGAATCAAAGAAGAAGAAGGAGAATAACAAGGGCATATTCGATTAAAAGAGTTAATGGGTGCTAAAGAAGTTGAAATTGCCATTTAAAAAACTGAAAACGGAGAAATTAGTTATCTAAAATTCACAATGAAAAAGGCCACGACAGTTTTTGAAAATAAGAAGCGCCAAGCTCTTTTAGTTCTATTGGATAACAGGATAACATTCCTCTTATTATTATTATTATTAGGGTTTTTTTTCCATAGGAAATGACGTGAAAATGCCTTCGAATTTTTTTTTTGATTGGTTTTTATCTTTATATTCAGTTTAATAGTTGAAAAATATTCTCACGTTGGATGAAAAATCTAGTTGGCAAACGGGATTAATGACAGCTAATCACGCGTCGACATTTTAGTATCCATATAGCAAATATATTTCTTAGTCAGATTAAAAAAATAAAAAAAATTTAAAAATGTGACGTGAAAAAAGTGCTCTTTCTCTATTGCAAATTAATGGCAGTTTTTTCTTTACATTTAATCAATAAGAAAAAAAGTTACAAACAACAAATAAAATTTATCAAAATAAATATCAATTACACCACTACTTTCTCTATCATCCATTCTCCTTTTCACCTTTATATGTTATTTTCCTTTAATCCGAAAAACTTTTCTTCCTCACCAGCCCAAAGTTTCAAAAAATGGGTTGTTACAGGATAAAAACCTCCAACATCAACTCTACAATGAAACGTAACACATCACAACCCACATTTCAACAATACCTAGAATCCAAAAATCCAAAGCAACAGATTCTTTTACAAATCCCAACATGTACAGTTCATCTAATGGAAGGAGGAGAAGCTGTGTAGCTTGCCATGGGAGAGTTTAGTGTTGTTAGAATCCTAGATAATAATGTTTCTCTAGGTACAATTATGAAAATTGGTGATGAGAATCTTCAATGGCCATTAACAAAAGATGAACCAATGGTTAAGCTTGATGATTTACACTACTTGTTCTCTTTGCCAATCAAAGATGGTGATCCTTTGAGCCATGGAGTCACTTTTCTTGATGCAGTATAGCAGAAATTTGGGGATGTTTGATTCTTTTCTTTTTGAGAATTCTTGCTTTTCTAGCTAATGCTATTGTAGGAGGAACTGGTCAGATTGTGAAAGGGATTTGCGCTAATGCTATTGTTGGAGGAACTAGTCGGATTGTGAAAGGGATTTGCAGAGAGAGAGAGAGAGAGAGAGAGAGAGAGAGTCCAAATCAGCAATCTGACAAGGAAAGAAAGCAGACATATGGATGTTGACATATCGACGGATGATTGGTTGCCGTTAATTCCGTTTGACAGCTGGATTTTCCGTCCATCGTGAGGGTATTTTTCAACCATTAAACTGAATTCAGGGATAAAAATCGAAAAAAATATTGAGGGCATTTTCACACCCTTTCGAATAGTATGAGGGCAAAAAAACCCCTTATCCCTTATTATTATTTTCAATTCTCGATATTCATTTTTATTTATTTTAATATGAAAATGACATTTTTTTAAATCTCGCATCGGTAGGTTTGATTTACTAATTAAATCAAATTGAAATAACCGAAAATTGAATTACATTTAACTTTGAGAATTGAAACCGAATTAAATAACCAAAATAGTTTAATTCAATTTAATACGATTTTTCGGATTGGACTTATTTATAAAACCTAAATTCATAATAATTTTAAATAAATTTTTCCAATAAATAAAATTAACATAATTTCAAAACTCAAAATTCCTAATATTAACAAATAATTTGAATTTTATAATAAAAATAATGTTTCATTAAAAATATAAATACAAAAAATCAATTAATCCAATTATATGCCATTCAAATTATATAATAAGAATATATTTAAACTAATAACTCTATACTTTGGGGAAAAATACAAAGTCATTGATAGACATAAAATTTATACAATTTGAATTTAATAAAAAAATATTATTATTATTTTTTAAATTTCAATTGGTTTAATTATTTTATGGTTTTTACATTTAAAAACCAAATCAAACTGAAATAATCTAATTTTTATAAAAATAATAATCAAAACAAAATTTAATAATTGAATCGAATATTTTATTTCGATTGGTTTGGTTCGATTATTTAGTTATAATCGAATTATGTTCATCCCTAATTGTGAGGAAGAATTATTATTTTTATTTTTTATTATATTTTTTTAGGAAGAAGAAAATGACATTTTCAAGAAAAATATCTAATGCCAAATTGGCAAATACATTATGGTTAGGGGTGTGCAAATGGCCGGTTCAGTTTGGTTTTGGACCGAACCGAACAAACCGAAAATCGAACTTGAGAAATTTTTAGAATAGAACCGCGGGCCGAAGTTTTTAGAACCAAAATCGAAATAATTTTGGTCGGGTCGGTTCGGTCCAATCGGTTCTTTACAAATATAGGCTTTTTTTTTAGATTTTTAACTTATATGGGTCCATAAATTAAATTAATTTATATTCAACAAAATAAAACCATTTAAAATAACTAAAAGAAAAAAGGATGCATAAATTTTTTATATTATGTTCCTAATAAATACTAAACAAAATTATACTAAAAAAATATACATAAAAATAAATACAACATAAGTTTTATTAATAATACATTCAATGTACTTCAATTTAAAAAAAAATATACATGTAAATAAATATAACTATAGTGTATATTTAGGTTTATGTTATATATATATATATAAATGTATATAGGCAAAATGGTGAGTTTAACAAATTTCGGTCGGTTCGGTTCCTTCGATTTTACAATCATAGGAACTGAACCGAACCGAACCGAAATACCCAAAATTTAACTTCGGTTTTGAACCGAACAAACCAAAAATTAAAAAAATCGAACCAAATGGACCAAAATTCATTCGGTTCGGTTCGGTTTTCGATTTCAGTTCGATTTTGCACAACTCTAATTATGGTTATGGTTATGGCAACGCGAATGGACAACCCAAGATTGGTTGTGCCCGTTTTGCCGTTTAGACCATCAACAACAGTCTTATTTTTGGGTCTATCAATATTCAGGCATCCCGTGCTTGTCTCTCTTATAGTGGAGATACGGGAGAGACGATTTTTTTTAATGAGGGATGCATTTCTCATTGGAGAGATCCATTCACTAATTGAGACATGCTTTTTAAAAAAAAAATTTAAAATACATAAATGCATATTCCAAGGAGTGTATGGAACAAATTAAATTGTAACTGCTCAATTTTTAAATGCTAAAATTATAGACGATATAAACATCAACCCGACATTCAACAATTTTTCATTCAATCTACTACGATAAATTACAAATCAATTTCACCCAATACTTATTTTTATAATATATTTTCTTAATTATAATTTATTTAATTAATGTTAATTATTATTATTAATATAAATTATTTAAAAATAATTTTAGTTGATATTTATTTAATTATTTTTAATAGTATGTGAGCCCTCATAAGAGATTAAAAATAAAGACAACCATTGAAGTGGAAATTTTCTCTTATAGTCTCCAATATTGTTGCAAATGTGGGTCCACATCAGAGACTTATGTGAGTCTCTCTTAATGCGGATGCTCTTAGATTGAGCATATACCTTACGCGGATCATCTACCTTCGGATAACTCGTTAAAATCATTAATTATTAATCAGTCCAATAACTTTTGTTAACTAGTCCAATAATTTGAGTTAACCATTTTAATTTTTTTAGATTGATTAATCACTAATGTTTAGTTAACTATTAAAAACTTTTGCAACATGTAAATATAATAAATTATATAAATTGCAAAGTTTATTTCAAATGTTAAAAATATTAAAAATAAACATTATAAACCAAACATAATACTAAATGACTTTTAAAATAAAATACCAAACAAATTTCAAAATAAAATTATAATATGCTACGAATTCTTCATTTTTTAGTTAGATACATTTTAATCTTCATGTAAATACAAAAATAATTTTTCACTTGTCGGACATATATATATACACACACACACTGTAACACCCTATTCCCACACGCAGTAAGCCGAAAGGAAACATGGGCAAAGAGCTACGGTGAGCAGAGGGTACTGGCAGACAAAAGCACTCAAAGCAAAACGGAATAATAAAAATTTCTAAAATCGGAACCTCAAGACATGCACATCACAAACCTATATCATCCACGCATCATTATTCGCACTATAGAATATTACAACTTATTACAAATGCTAAATAAATAAACTTAATTACATGCCAAAGTCAAAAACTCTTCCTATACATATCTACCGACTTGTTGGCCAAAACTCAATGGACCGCTGCGCTACTCTGATCTCCTAACCTGTACGGACAAACAATCATGTTAAGCGATAACGCTTAGTTGGGCGAAACAATTAATGGGCAGCCACTCACAGTGGTTGCCGAGGCAAACACATGCAAATCAATATATATATGTACATAAACATAAAGGAATGCCGGCTTAAGTTATTACAACGAATATCATTATTTTGCTACGAAAACTTAAGCAATTACACATACATTAGCGTCTTATAAACCATAAACAGGAATGCTTATTACATTTTTAAAATCACAATAACATTAAACTTACTCATTGAATTAATCGTATTAATAGTTATACCTCATAGGTTACCAAAAATACATTTTGCTAGTCAGAAATATTAAGCCTTACCAATTCCCATAATTACTAATAAATCTAAAATCATGCAGATTACAGTATCAAAACTTAAGTCAAAACATTTCTTGTGATCAAACCCTTACTTATTCAAAACTAAATAGAACACTTCAGTTATCAGATTTGGTTCAGGCTTAAAACTGTTATTCCAAGCTTCCTACGTATCCCTACGGTTGGGAATCAGAACCACGTAGTTCTGCAGAAACTTTTATACTTAAATAATCCAAAATTAACTCTAAATCCTTTCTTAAATTCAGTTATCTATTTCATTCTTATCACTTTATTTCCCTTTAACTATAAATCAATATGCAATCATCATGTTCATCGAAAACTAACAAACATTACACAAAGGTTCCTTACCGATATACTTACATTGGTCATCCAAGCAAATGTTCAGAATTCAAACATGTAAACGAATATATATATACATAAAATTCATCCATTGATTATTCAACTATAGAAAACATGCATATCAATTATTCAAATTATTCTTTACAAAGACTTCATGCAGACCATCATACTCTTAACCTTCAAACAGATTTATAACATTTATTATCCGCATACAAATTCACATGAAATCAGGATTTATACATGCACGCTTATTTGAATAAATATTATTTATTTTATCTCTTAACATTTAGTAGACATTGCCTTAATACACAAAACATAAAGGTACCCAAAGATACCACACATTTCACATCCGAGCCCATAAAGGATCCAGAACACTTTAGTGCATGAGGCATAAGCTCATCATTTCAATAAACACTTTCAAATACTTTATTCACATAACTCTTTGCACATTATCACAGAGCTTATCAATTCATTTAATTTTTTGCTGAGTCAAGAGGGTGGATAAACAAGTATACAGAACACATTGGGGGTACCCAAGGGTACAATCGAAAAGCAACATCTTTATTTTCTCATCAAAACATTTTCACATTGGGGATCTTAAACAAGATCCATACACATTGATGTTCGCGAGGAACCAAATGGGGACCTGATCAGGGTCTAAACAGAACAAAGGGCTGCAGCATCAGAACTCTATAGGCATGCCTATCTATCCACGACCAACTCATGCAGGCTAAATTTTCCATATCATTATTGAATTTGCCACGTTTCACTTATATATATATATATATATATATATATATTCCATTAAATACTTGTAACATTCTTTTATGATCACATGCATTCATTTATACTTAACAGATAAGCTTACATTTCATTATACATATGCATTTATAACACAATAATAGTAGATCAAATTCTCATATTTCAATAATTACCATGCATAAAATATTCCATAATCGAAACATAACAGTCACTATAATTCGATGAAGCAAAAATAATTACAGTTAAATATCATTTAAAAGCTAAGGTAACGCTAAATAAATATTAAAATCAACAATATAACTTAAAATGGAACAAAAGGACAAGAATTCAAAACGTTAGAAAATTCCAGGACAGAAGGCAGTTACACGGCGGTATGACCAGACCTTACCGCCGTGTAAGGTATTGTACACGGTGGTAAGGAAAGACAAAACACCAAGGCAAAAAGAGGGCTGTCACGAGTCGTGTTCAGTGTCACGACTCGTGCACGGTGTCACGGCTCGTTCACGAGTCGTGCACAGCCACCACGAGGGAGCTTCACGAGTTGTGCCATCCTTCACGACTCGTGAAGGAGCTTCACGAGTCGTGCTAGCCTTCACGACTCGTGAGGCAGTCGAAGAAAGTCATTCCTACAAGTGTCCAGAGAGCAATTACACGGCGGTGTGGAATTCCTTACCACCGTGTGGCTCGACGGACCAGGAAAACATCAATCCAGAATGCATTTACACGGCTGAATGAGGATCCCTTACCGCCGTGTAAATCATTCCAAATCCAGATTTTCGCAGAAAACTCATTTGTTTCAAACTCAACATCTTCATCTCATGCATATAACTTCAAATTCTCAATCAAAACATACTTTGGTTTAATAATTCACATTCAAAGCATCTTAACTCAAATTACTCAAGACCCATAACATTTGAACATATCTAAACAACTTTAACTCCATCAATTTCCAAAAAATTAAATCAAAACCCCAAATCAAATATACATGAAAATAACAAAATCCCTAACCTTAACTCCTTTGCTCCTAATAGCTTCCTTAGATGATCTTTCTTGTTCCAAAAACCCATCCAAGATCTTTCTCATCCAAAATCCTCATCAATACACACACAAATACAAAACATAAATCTAGGATTTGAAACTAAATCAAAAGGGAGAGAAGGGATCAAAGCTTAAAACTTACCTTTATCATCTCAAATCTCTCACTCAAACATTTGGACTAGAAGATTCCATCATCAAAATCTTAAAGCTGTCCATAGGAAGAGGGAAACGACAATGGAGGAAGAAGAAGAAGAAGAAGAAGAAGAAGAAGAAGAAGAAGAAGAAGAGGAAGGGGAGGGACTAACGTGAGGGTAAGCAGAAAATCTGCCCCTCACACTCTTCTTAAATACTCCCTCTACTCTCCTTGCCACATGTCACCTTCCTATTGGCCCAAATTAGATATTTGTATCAAATCTCCTATTTAGTCCATCAACTTTCATAACCTCATACATTGGTATTCATAACTTAATAATCCTTCACATTGGCCCACTTAATTAATGTTATTTTTTCAATCAAGTCCTAATTCCATATTATACAATTTACCATTTTCCACTTTTGCCGAAACTTTTATATAAATTCTTAAATTGTCCAAATGGCATACCAAACACTTCAACTTGCACAACTCTGATCACCACTTATTCTCAAAATTCCCGAATCCTTCTAGGATATTTTTGGGTTGTTACACACACATATGTATATATATATATAAAGATAATATGATAAATTTATCTTTAAATTATCACTAAATTATGATAATATTTATCACATACTAATTTAGGATTGTAAATCCATGCACCGTGTTCCCATGCCCAAGTGCTATGTACCCACTAAAAGAATAATTAAAAATAGAGACGGTAATTTAGATTATTTTCGTCTCTAAATAGAGACAAAAAATAGTTTTCGTCTCTATTTAGAGACAGAATTATTTCTGTCTCTATTTAGAGACAGAAATAATTCTGTCTCTAAACTTCGGTTGCAAATAATTATATTTAGCAACATAATATGAATTCAGTCGCTAAAAATGGCGGGATTGGTTTCCTTCTATATTCGAGACGGTATTTAGAGACGGAAAAGATTTACTGTCTCTAAATAGCAACCGTAATGCATTACCATCTCTAAAAATAGAGACAAAAAAAAGTAACCGTCTCTATTTAGAGATGAAAATTGAATTCCATCTCTATTTAGAGACGAAAATTCATTTCCGTCTTTAAATAGAGACGGTAATTAGTAACGTCTCTATTTAGAGACGGTTATTTTTTTTGTCTCTATTTTTAGAGAAGGTAATTTATTACGGTTGCTATTTTTAGAGAAGGAAATTTAATTCTGTCTCTATTTAGAGACGAAAATTAAATTTCATCTCTATTTAGAGACAGAAACTCCATTCCGTCTCTAAATCACGGGGTATAGAAACCCCTTTCCTTTCTCTCTCCTTCTCTCTCCCTCTTCTTTCCCCTTTCCCCTCTTCCCGATCTGCTCCCTCTTTAGCCCCCTCTTCTGTCCTCCGGTGCTGTCCAGATCCTGGGCCCCCGCGATGTCAACGCCAACGTTCCTCTCTGCTCTGGCACCTCCTCCCCCGTCTGGATCATCCCTTGCGCGAGGAATCTCGTATTTTCTCCCTCCCACACGGCAGTGGATCTGTTCCCCTCCTTCGGTCGTTCTGGTGCCTCCCGCCGGTGGCACCTCTCCTCTTTCGGCGAGATCTTCAACCACGGTATGCATTTCTTTCTTTTTTTTATGTATTTTATGTATTATTAAATATTTTATTATTTTAATTTAGTATTATATTTGTGTGTATATTTTTTATTTTTGTTTTATTTATATTGTATTATAATTATTATATTATTTATAATTGTTTTAAATTTGTGGTATATTGTGTGTAATATTGTTTGAATGTGGTATTTTATTTGTGTATGTAGTTATTTTTTGTGTATGTATATTGAATTATAATTGTTATTATGTTTATATTATTTATAATTTAGTTACATATTGTATGTGTATTTGTTATTAATTTGGTATGTTATTTGTGTGTATATATATATATATAGTGTTTTGTGTATATATATTATATTGTATTAAAATGCTTATTATATTTATATATTTTTTTGAAATTGTGGCATATTGTCAATGTTTTATTTTAGTATTAAATTTGTGTATATATATTATTTTGGTGTATATATCTTCTATTATGATTGTTATTATGTTGATATATTTTTTATTTTATTTTATGGCATGTTTGTTAAAATTATATGTATTATTGTTTTAATTATGTGTTATATATGTGTATGTATTTTTTTTTGTGTATATTTTTTGTATTGTATATATTGTTATCATAGTTAAAATATTATTTACTTTGTGGTATATTTGTTATTATATGTAGTGTTGTTTAAATTTGTATTATGTTTAATTTTCTTTGTAAGTGTGTATTACATATGTTGTTATAGTTAAAATTTATATTAAAATTATATTATATTTGTTATTGTATGTACCCGTCACCATCGCAACTGCTTTCGCGTTTAGCTCCCCTGTGCGCCGGCTTCTTTTATCCATCAGATAGAAGCTACGTTTCTGTCGCTACTGCAGCCGAACCTTCCTCTCTTATCGGTTGCTTTACCAGAGGTAAGTTTTTTTGTATTAAAATTAGTTTGTTAATAATACGTATATATTTGTATTATTTTTTTAATTAGATAATTTATTTGTGTAAATATTTATTGTTTTGTGTATATATATTTCATGACGGTGTAGTAATAATACTGTAAGGCCATATGGTGCCATAGTGTGAATGGAAAAATTAAAGTACAAATTTATTTTGTATAGATACTTGGACTTAGTATTTCTTTTGACATTTTTCTTTGGAATATTAAATTTGAGCTAGTTAATGGCTTGAAGAAAGCTATTTTAGAATTTGAATTGTAATTTATTTTGATTGATGAATTTTGGATGTTGAAATTTATGGTAAATTTTTGCATGGATGATGGAGATGGATGTTATATTTTAATTTTGGACAATGTATGAATTGAAAGGATAAATTCACAACTATTGGTGAATTTGCCATTTTATTTGAATATTTGAGGTGGATGGGAAAATTTGATATTGCATTGGCTTTATTATGGAGTTGAGATGTGTGGATACTTTATAGAAATGTAAAATATGCTATTGTTTAACAGGGGGATAAGAACCCGTACAGGGGAAACTTTGTCCGTTTTTCTATAGAATTTTGAACATTTTAATTTTACAAAAGTAATGGAAGTTGTCAAGTATGAATTCAATTTTAGATACAAATAAGAATCTAGTTGGGTAACATTCAGTACCTAGCCCTTACTGGACCGGGTATGGGTGTTACAGTAGTTTTGCAAACATATTGTCCATATATTTTGTATTGTATATATTGTTATTATAGTTAAAATATTATTAAATTTGAGGTATATTTGTTATTATATGTAGTGTTGTTTTAATTTTGTATTATTGTTAATTTTCTGGGATGTGTGTGTATTATATATATATGTGAGTATAATTTTAAATTTTCTTAAATTATATTATATATATTATTGCATGTACCCCGCCATCGCCGGTCTCTACCACCGTTTAGCTCCCCTGCACGCGTGTTCCCGCTCCCATCCGTCCGCTTCCTCTATTACGTCTGGCTTGGACTGCGTTTCTGCCGCTGCCCTCGACTACCCTCCCTCTCCAACTGGTCGCTTCACCAAAGGTTAGTTTTTCTATATTAAATTAATTTTGTTAATAATAAGTATATATGTGTATTAATTTTTTATTTAGGTATTTTATTCGTGTTTATATTTTTTGTTGTGTATATATATTTTATTATATTTATAATTTGGTTAAATATACTAGCATATTGTTAATGTTTTAATTTCATATCATATTTATCTATATTTATTTTATGTGTATATATTTTGAATTATAATTGTTGTTATGTTTAACATTTTATAAGAGGGTATTAAATTTGAGTATATATTGTAAAACTAATTATGAATTAATTTGAATAAATAGAATATAGAATTGAATTGAAGTTAAATATGAAAATTGACACGTGATGGTACTAACTATGTAATTAAGATTTTTGCACAATAGTTTAACAATAATGAGTAATTTAGACAGAAGTTGGATGTATAGAAGAATAATGCCTGATGGTTATATTAATCTTTAGTTTGCTAAAGGAGTTCAATCTTTTATTGAGTATGTAAGCTCTCAACCTGCATACATGGACGGTTCGAAAATTAGATGTCTATGCAAAAACTACAAACACAGGTGTTATCTTCCTACGGAGGATGTGCATCTCCATTTGCTGAAAAAGGGATTTGTGCCCGCTTCGGTCTCTACGCTCCACTTAATGACCACTAACACCACCAGTCAACACTCGCCACCTGTCCCATAATTACTGGTTCATTTTGCTTATATATTTCATTCCATTTTTGGAAATTTGCTTCGCTTTCACGCTTTTATTTCTTCATTCTACTATTCATCTTTTTAGCTTTACCTCTTCCTTCCTTTCTGCTTCATCGTTCTATAATTTTGGGGTCTTGGTTTGCCAGTACAAAAAATCGGTTGCTGTCAGCTCGGATGTATGATTTTCTGAGGAGTTGATATGGAATTAATGGATTGCAAATTTTGTAATCAACCGAGGTTAAAGCCAATAAATGCTAATAAGAAGCAGAAATTAGTACCATGGAAGCGAATGTATTATTTTTCTATTACTCCAAGACTTCAGAGGCTGTATTCATCCGATGTTACTGCATCTCACATGAGATGGCATAATGAACATGAACACATGGATGGAGCAATGAACCATCCATCGGATGCAGTTGGATGGAAACATTTCAATAACATTCACCACGACTTTGCAGCTGATAGTAGAAATGTGAGGCTGGGTTTGAGCACTAATGGTTTTTAGCCTTTTGGGCAATCAGGCTAAAAATATTCATCTTGGCCAATCATAATAATTCCTTATAATTTGCCTCCATGGATGTGTATGAATGAGGCTTACATGTTTTTAACAGCAATTGTTCCTGGCTCGAGAATCCAAAGCAGAAGATTGATGTATTCCTACAACCATTGATTTCTAAATTGCAACAGCTTTGGGAATTCGGTGTGCTAACATATGGTGTGTCCCTTAAATAGAATTTTATGATGAGAGCAGCTTTGATGTGGACAGTTAGCAATTTCCCTGCATATACTATGCTGTCAGGTTGGACCACGGCGGTGAAATTAGCTTGCCCTTATTGTGGCAATGATTCAAATGCTTTTTATCTTACTAATGGGTGTAAAACATCATGGTTTGATAATCACAGAAAATTCCTTCCTCCAAATCACCCTTTTAGACAAAATAAATAAAGGTTCATTAAGAACAAAGTTGTCCACGCTCTCCTCCACCTAATAGATCTGGTGAAGACATCTTTTAGGAGATTGATGAATTAGGGTTGCTGAAAGTAATAGAAGTTGAAGCTGAAGAAGTCAATGGTAGCATTTCTAAAAACTTTGGTTGGAGAAAACGTAATATCTTCTGGTATTTGCCATATTAGAAATCAAATATGATATGACATAATTTAGAAGAGATGTTGAACACGAAGAAAATTCATTGCAACAGAATGGAAGTCCTTGAAGGATTATGACAATCCTGATAACCAACGGAGACGAGCTCTTTCCAAGCTATTAGGATATACCGAGCTATTATTGAGAGCTTATTCAGATCAGTACGGTTGTCCGGGCTCAGAGGCAAGGCATAACCAAACTCATAGAAGAGGTGTCCAGTTATCATAAGTCCCCTCCCCCCACCCCCCAAATATGACATTCATGTCATTTAGGCGGTAAGCCAAAAATTTCAAAAAAAGGTAACTGCCAAGTGCATGACGCATTAAAAAAGGAAAGGACAGTGCCTCATTTCATGTGAAGTGACGGCTAGGGTAGTTAAATGCCATCATTGCAACGCTTTGGTCTCTACGCTCCACTTAATGACCACTGACACAACTAGTCAACACTCGCCACCTGTCCCATAATTACCAGTTCATTTTGCTTATATATTTCATTCCATTTTCGAAAATTTGCTTCGCTTTCACGCTTTTGTTTCTTCATTTTACTATTCATCTTTTTAGCTTTACCTCTTCCTTCCTTTCTGTTTCATTGTTCCAGAATTTCAAATCTCAGATCTACTATTCTTTTCTCTAACTTTTAACGTCAATGGTTTGTTGATTTGTTATTCTGAGATTTTGCTTCAAAGTTTTTTCTAAAATTTTGGGTTTGCACTATTTACCTCTCTCCTTATTTTCATTATGAGTTCCTCCGAGAGTTTCAATGAAAGGGTGAGGGTAGAGGAAGGACTTGCCATTCAGAGTTCCCTAGAGTCCCCTAGCACCAACTAACTAAGGCAAGAGGGAAGAAAAGAGCCGAGAAGACTTCCCAGGGTAGGGAGCATAAGCTCAATCTTCAACGCTCAATTTGAAGGTTGCGTGTTGGTTCCACGCTCACCATACCAAATGATGATTGTCCAAAATTTTTGGGCTGGCTGTTAGGAGAGGTGTGACGCGCGTTGAACCTCGGGCTCCCTGAAAACCTACTTTTAGGGTATTTGAGAGAGGTTCATTAAACTTGTAAATATTACAAGGGCGTCTATTTTGGACAATAAGGAGGTGTTTTAGAGTCGCCACCCAATAAAATATTGGGAAAGGTCGTCTGGCCGCACTGAGCCTAAGACAGTACATGTGTGTCTATTTTGGGTAATCAGAGATATTTTGGAATTCTCCTTCTAGTAGAACACTGGAAAGATTCATCTAATCTCATGAAGCCTAAGACGATGCATATATGTCTATTTTTGGCAAGGTAGAGATATTTTGGAATCCCCACCCCAATAAAGCATTAGGATGGTTCGTCTAACCTCATGGAGCCTAAGACAGTGCAACTTAGGCCTATTTTGGGCAGCAAGATATATTTTGGAATTTTCTTTCCAATAGAACATTGGAAAGGTTCATCTAACCTCGTTGAGCCTAAGACCAGAGATGGTTCGGGACTTCCCATTTATTCATACCTTGATTAAATTATGATTGAGTTTTGAATTTAATCTTTCATCCCATTTTCTCATTTAGTTCAATGCAATAATTAAAGCATCAGATTAATCATATAGTGAAAGCATCAAATAAAGTAAGCTCAAAATGAAGTAAATCAAAAATACAATAGCTTACAAAAAACTAGGGGCGGAATACATCCCCCATTATAAATGAGCAGAAAAGGAAAACAAACACACAGCGGGATATTTGATTAAGGATGAAGACATTGGTCTTTGCATGCATATTTAGAGAAAAATAATATTAAAATATCTATTTTATTTTGACAAAAAATCAGGACATTGGTCCTATTTTATTTAGGAAAATCCCATTTATTTGTAGAAATTTTTAGCCATTTTTACATAAGCGGGCTCAAAATAATATTTACAATAAATTGGAAATAAAAATAAATAAAAGGAAAAGAAAACAAAAGGTAAAGAAAATAAACTCGAATAATGTCCTCGAATCATCCCAGTGTTCTCCATTTTTTAAACACACCAAATCCAAGAAAAAATAGTTAAACTCACAAAAAAATAAAGAGCATGTTAGTGCAATAATTAAACAACAAAAAAATGATAAAATGAATAAAGTTGAAGGATCTATAAAAAATCACCATGGAAAATAAAGAAAAAAGAAGAATAGAAAAGGGGGTAAACAAAGAGGTAAAAAAATGAGGAAGGAAGGCCCAGGGATGACCTACATTGCGTGAGTGACGGCTGACCGACGGGCGGAGCAGAGTTTCGCGACGGCCCATCGGTCGTGTGAGCAATGGCCATCGGTAGACCCTCGGCCAATCGGTCGTCCCTAATTCGAAAAAAGAAGAAATTCAATTGAAAAAAAAAACTTTAATTTTCACAATCAAAATTACCTTTTCAAGCGAATCAGCCACAAATAAATTAATTTGAAACAATAAATTGAATTAAAGTTTGATCCAAAATATTTACTCTCGAAATATTACCTTCTAAAGGTGAATGTGGCGTGATTTCTATCCTTGAATTCTACAAGAATTAATCAATAATGTGCAATTTCGAGGAATTTTCTACCGCAAAATTGTATTTTTGAAATTAAATCAAGAAAAGAAAATTATATTTTTCCTTCTTGATATTTTTTTTTGCAATTATAAATGCCAAAAAATAGGGCTAGATCGAGTAAGAATGAATTGATTTCATTTTCTCGGATTCACCTTAATTTGAAAAAGATTTGATAAGATTTTTGATGAAAATAAGAAAAAGCTCTTTCGGAATTTTAGTAAGAAACCTCAAATATTTGATAAAAATTGCCAAACCCCCTGAAAATGAACCTTAGCTCCCTATTTATAGGTTAAGGAAAACAATTCAAATTCTTTTAAATTTTAAATTTAAATTTGAAAAAGATTTATGAAATCAGAATCAAAACCGACTGATTTGCAGAATATTTTCAAAATCAAATCCAAAATTTGAAAATATTTGAAAAGATTTGGAAATCCCTGAAAAATCTTGGAAAGATATTATGAAATCTTGGGAAATTTGGGAGAATCCCATGAAATAATGCCGCAGATCCCCTACCGACGGGCGTCGCTCGGAGTCCGACGGGCGTCAGTCACAGGGTACACCTGGTCTTTCGAGCGGAGTGCCATTTCGTGAGAGTTGGGTGATGAGGGACAACCGTTGCTCACCAGGGACAGGTGCGTCAGCATGAGCGATGGGCATTAATCCCTGCGAGAGACAGGCCCTCACACGTGAATGACGGGCTTCGCTCCCTCGAGAGATGTGCCTGTTTTGAGCGAGCGACGGGCACCGCTCGCGCGAGGGGAGACCATCTCTTAGCATGAACGACGGGCGTCCCTCTTTACCGATGGGACTCCAGTCGGTCAACCAAAAATAAAAATTTCCCACTAATGAACTCCTCTTAACGTACGGACACCTCCTATTATCAAAAAATCTTCAATCTTTGTGAATTCAATGGGCGAAAGCCCGTAACTTTTGTCTGTTTGCTTGAAAACTGGTATTGATATCTTCATCGGGTAACTCTGATCTGGACTAGTTCAGGACCTAGTGTCTATAGTTGCCCCCAATTTTAGTACACTAGTGTCTAGATGAGCCAAAATTAAGAGAAGAAGGAAAGAGATGCGTACTTGAGGCAATCCTTACCTTTTGCAATGCAACAAATTTTCAGCCTACTGCTGACGATCTATAACGTATTCTGCTATGACCTCCTTCGCAATTGTTTTGTTAATCACCATCCGATCTGCACGGTATGCCCTTGCTAATCCCCATTCGGTCCGCGAGGCATCTTATTGCTGCCGTTGAGCTGTAGTATATTCCACTGTGGCTCATTTGATATACCGCATTTGTCTTGCCGACCACCATCTGGTCTGCGCAATATTTTCTTGTCAACCCCCATCCGGTCTGCAAGGGATGTGACTGTTGTTGAGTTGCAATGTATTCTATTGTGACTCATTTGTCTTGCTGACCACCATTCGATTTACGCGGCTTCTTCTTGCTAACCCCCATCCGGTCTGCAAGGGATGTGATTATTGCTGACCACCCTCCGGTCTACGTAGCATCTTCTTGCTAACACCCATCCGGTTTGTCAGGGATGTGACTATTGTTGACCACCCTCCGATCTTCGTGGCCTCTTCTTGTTAACCCCCATCCGATCTGCAAGGGACGTGACTGTTGTTGAGTTGCAATGTATTCTATTCTGACTCATTTGTCTCGCTGACCACCATGCGGTCTGCGTGGCATCTTCTTGTTAACCCCCATTCGATCTACAAGGGATGTGATAATTGCTGACCACCCTCCGGTCTGTATAGGGTCTGATTGCCAATCACCATCCGGTTGGCATGGTATTTGATTAGCTAACTACAATCCGACTAGCATTGCATCTGATCGCCAACCACCATCTGGTTGGCATGGTATCATGTCCCTATAATTATAGAAGATCATATTAATTCATTATCAATTGATCCATCTCAAAATGTAAATTCCATATACATATTTTATATTGCCTTTTATTTTTATCTTTCTTGATTCTTTACTTACTGTGTTATCAAAGATTTTGGGAGTGCAAGTAAAATGTTAACAAGAATGTACATATGCAAGGTGAAATGCAAATTTAACAACATAAGTTTCACTAATAAAATGTAAATTTTGTACAATAAATATACAAATACATAAAACACTCACTGAATACACTAGAGGGGGGAATAATCTGTGGGCTCCTTCGGGTCCTCCTCGTCATCAGATACGTATATAGGCTGATCACCAGATGAGTACGTGGATGGCCCGGCTCTAGAGTCAGAGGGCTGGCTACTAGGCGCTAAGGGTCCTGCCCCTGTGGCTGGCTGTGTCGGGATAATGACTGGTGCAGATGCTAGATGTCCTGTCTCTCGGGAGGCCTACTGGAACTGGACCTGAGCGTACCCATCCAGGAACGGTTGAGCACAAACAAGAAACTCTAGAGTGTCTCTGACTATGCCACCCAGCTCTATGAAGACCTTCGACAGGCTCATGGTCTGATGTCCGGCTGCGTCCCTGATACCTGTCAGTCTGGTCTCTACCTGCTCCTTGAACTCCCTAATAGCTGCAAATATGGTTCAGTATAGAGCCTTCTAACACCTCTATTCGGAATCTGAGAGCAGTGACGGACTCGTTGATCATCTGAATGGCCTCATATACCCTATGGGCTACTGCAGCCTGGGAGGCACACAAACTATGCCTCAACTCCTCTATGAGCCTCCCCTGCTCCTCTATAACCCTCTCCAGCTGGCCTAGATGCTCAAGAGAAGCTTGATCTCTCTCCTCCTACCGTCTCTCCATGGCGGCGAGAGCGGTGGTCATAGCATCAATGATATCAGGCTGAGCTGGCTATGGAGGTGGCGATGGACTGGGCCATGCTGGCTCTACCCGGTGTTCTGGCAGTAGAGGTGCTGTGGAGGTGGTTGCCCCCGAGTCTCCTGGCCTACTGTAGGGGTGGAACCTCCCGGTCTCCGAAAGCTCAAAATGCTGGGCCCGCGATGGTGGTGGTGGAGTGAGGCTCTGTGCTTTCTGTGATTGAGGGGTGCTCAGCAAGTTATCCACACTAAACTCAATACCCATGTCAAATGGAGTCTAAGGTGGCTCCTCCTTCGGTTGAGGCTGCTGTGGAGGTGGCTATGGCGGCTGATGGTCCTGATACTGAGGCTGTTGTAGAGGCTGCTCCTCCTGGGGCACCCCTTGATCGTCCTCCTCTGGTTGGAGCGAAGGCAGGTTAAACAACCATCGGGTCTCTGCTGATAACTTCAATATAGTACTTAGTTTTTATTGTGTTTTCATATGATTTTTGGGAGTTTAGTTGTGTTTTTTTGTCATGTTATGTTTCCTTTAGGTTAATTTTGCTAATCTTAGTCAAATTGGAATTTTGATGCATTACAGGTAGCTTTTTGATGGAGTTTGATTTGTCTTTGCAGGTGTAGTTCTAGGTACCTCACGGTCATAACCAAATTGGTTGTGACCGTGACATAAAAAGGAATTAAAAACAGGAGCTGACTTACATGGGTCACGGTCATAACAAAACTCATTGTGACCGTGACACAGAGATCCATCGGACAGAATGCAAGTATGAAGCACCTCACGGTGGCAACCTATTTGGTTATCACCGTGACATAAAAATCACCAAGGCAGAATCAGTTGAGAAGGTACCTCACGGTGGCAACAAATTTCATTGCCACCGTGACATAAATTTTTCCTGGACAGAAGCTAAAATTGAAGACCTCACGGTGGCAACAGATTTCATTTCCACCGTGACCCCTCTCCTGTGCGCAAAGGCAGATTAACGTTCTCGACACCTCACGGTGGCAACAGATTTCATTGCCACCGTGACCACTCTGACACTATATAAACGTATTTTTCTGTTTGGCTAGGGTTTAGAATTTTTTAGTTTAGTTTTCACGTTAGTTTTGAGATTGACAATTTTCTAAGCTTTTCTTCTATTCTGAATTTTAAGTTTCCAATTTTTGTCTTTAGTTTTGAATTAGAAATGAAGAATATTTCATCAGATACACATAATTTATTTTCAAGAGAGTTTTATTTTTGGGTTTATAGAATTTGAATTTAATTCTCCATTGAAGATCCAAAGAAGAAGATTGAAGAACGTGGGATTCAACTGGGATTTTCGCCTCAATGAATTTCTGGGTTTATTCTTTCCTTTATTCTTTTGATTTTGTAATGGATCGTGAGTAGTCTTTTAGTTGTTTAGGGGATCTCTGAATCCCCTACCCATGATGTGAATTATGAACATATTTTGAATTTACATATATGAATGAATGGTTTATTTCACTCTTCCATATTGTCAATTCGTGGGATTTAATTTCTCAATTCAATTTCCAATTTCACTGAATGATTTAATTCATGTATCTCTGTTGGTTATTGAGTTTGTATGGACTGAATGCCATGAATATTTTTATTCTCAGATTTTCTATCATGTTTGCTGTATCGTTTGGACTGCTTCGGAATGGGATCTAGATGTGCAGGTTTTCATGGTTTAAGATTGGAGTGAGGAGTGAAATAATTAGGTTTTGGGTTGTTTAGCTCCGGAATGGGAAAGCAAACCAAACTTAGGATTTTAGACCCGTGCTTAGGCTAGTTGTATGGCTTGCTCCGAAATGGGACGTCATGCAATTAGAATAGCTTGCTCTGGAATGGGATGCTTGGGTTAAGAGGGTTATCCCGATTTCTTTCATATAGGATTCTTAGATTAATTTTATTCACATTTGGGTATGGGGTGGATGAGGGAACCTGAGCAACGTTCTTTTCATTCTTGAATTTTTCGCTTGTTTTATTCTGTTATCAGTTTTTGCTGTTAGCTTTATTTGTTTACTTTTCGCTTGCTTTTTAGCTGTTTAATTCTTTTGTTTTTAATCAATAGATTACTAAATCAATTCAAACTTTTGGGGATTCTTTAGCATACATTTGATTTACTTCACTTACACACACAATCCCTTGGGTACGATAACTTGGGGTCTTAATTTTACCCCACCGTATTACTTGCTGATTCAGTACACTTGCTGAGATCGCATCAAGTTTTTGGCGCCGTTGCCGGGGATTGGCATTGTTTGTGAGTTTTGATTTTTATTTGTATGTGTTTTTATTTTTTTTATTTAAATTTTTATTTTTCTTATTCTTTTCAGGTAGTTGTGGTACATGAGCGGATTGAGACAAGAACAAATAGCACCCTACGACCCTGAGATCGAGAGGACTTTGCATCAACGAAGGAGAGCTAACAGAGACAATAACATGGAAAACAATCCTCTTCCTATTGATGAATTTCCTCCCGAGAACGAACAAGTGCCGAGGGCACAACAAGAGAATCCGGGAATATACAGAGAAGAGGCCCCTAGGCAGAGAACGATAAGGGACTATGCTGTACCGAGATGGAATGAGGATCATCGGACAATTGTGCTGCCACGGGGAGTACAGTTTGAACTTAAGCCAGCAACCATCAATATGGTACAGAGGAACCAGTTTTCAGGTTCAGAAGTGGAAGATCCTGCGCAGCACTTGGACATATTTTTGGAGGTTAGTGATACGGTCCAGATTCTAGGAGTAACATCTGACTCGGTAAGATTAAAATTATTTCCGTTTACTTTGATCGGAAAAGCAAGAGAATGGCTGCAAATGTTACCGAGACAGTTAATCAGATCATGGGACCAGTTACAAGAGAGGTTTTTGATGCGATTCTTCCCTCCTATAAAGACTGCAAACATCCGCAACAGCATTTTGGGTTTTAGCCAAATGAGTGAGGAACCTTTCATGAGGCCTGGGAAAGGTTTAGAAGATTGTTGAGAAGCTGTACACACCATGAGATAGCAATCTACCATCTGATGACGCAATTCTATAGAGGAGTTACACCGCAGACAAGATCCCTTTTAGATGCATCATCAGGAGGTTCATTCATGAATATGATGCCGGAGGAAGCTTTCCATCTGTTGGATGAAATAGCAGCGAATGATGCTCAATGGGCTAATCCTAGATCGATTCCGAAGAGACAAAAAATACATAATGTGGATGAGGTGTCTATGTTGAAGGCACAGATTGAGTCAATGAAAAAAGAGATGAGTGGATTGAAAGTGCAAAATGTAGCCTCTGTGTCTCAAGAGAGTGGATGGTATGAAAGTGGGCAATCTAATCAAGAGAGTGGAGCAATGGGAGATGTAAATGCTGGAGGAGATTACCGAAGGAATGACCCTTACAGTAACACATATAATCCGAGATGGAGAAATCATCCCAACTTCTCTTGGAAGGATGGAAATCAGAATGCTTCATCATCCTATTAACAAGCAAGAGCTCCCTTCAACCAAAACACTCAATACCAACCACCATATCCATCCCATCAAAACCAAGGTCAAGGTTTTACTTAATCACAGGGTCAATCATACCACCCACCGGGATATCAACCGAGGCCACCTGTGCAAGAAAAGAAGCCAAACCTTGAAGATATGTTGGCGACTTTCATAAACAGTCAATAGCAGTTTGTGAATAGCCAGCAACAGTTTATGGCAAATCAAGAAACAAGGTGGAAATCTCAAGAGCAATGGAACCGGAACCAAGATGCTTCCATGAGGAATTTAAAAACTCAAGTGGGACAGCTTGCAAATTCTATGTCTCAAAGGTAACCGGGAACGTTTCCCTCGAATGTGGACCGGAATCCAAAGGAAGAAGCTAAAGCGATCACACTGAGAAGTGGCAAGGAAGTGGTACCGAGAGAGGACCAAGGTAAAAATTCTTCATCATCATCAGAAAAGGAGGAGCCGACACGGACGGTAAGTAACTCTAACTCTAGAGTAGAGGTTAATGAGAAAGCTCCTAAAAATGATAAGGGTAAGGGTCTAGTGAATCCTAAAGTAGAGGATCTTGATATTAATAGACTGCCATTTCCTGCTGTGGCTAGACAGGAAAAGAAAAATGAGCAAAAGGCTAGGTTTCTAGAGATGTTTAAGAAACTGCACATAAATTTACCATTCGCTGAAGCCTTAGCTCACATGCCTAATTATGCAAAATTTATGAAAGAATTATGTTCTAATAAAAAGAAATTAGAAGGGCATGGAACTGTACAGCTCACAGAAAATTGCAGCGCTATAATTATGAACAAGATCCCTTAAAAATTGGAAGATCCAGGTAACTTTACTTTACCCTGTGAAATTAGTGAGGATTTTTATGGAAATGCTTTGTGTGATTTGGGTGCTAGCATAAATTTGATGCCTTATTCTATTTGCAGGAAGCTTAATCTTAGAGAGCTCAAGGAGACGGGAATGAGACTCCAACTTGCAGATAGGTTAGTGTGGAGACCCAAAGGAGTAACTGAGGATCTGTTAGTTAAGGTGGGGAAATTTATTTTCCTAATGGATTTTGTAGTGATGGAGATGGAAGAGGACCGCAAGGTACCACTCATTGTGGGTAGGCCGTTTTTAAATACAGCCAAGGTGTTGATAGATGTACATGGTCAAATGGTAACCCTAAGGTTCAATGATGAGGAGTTGGTGGTGGACATGAACAAGGCTCAAAAGTATCCATCTGGTGATATGGAGGAGTCTGTGTATTTTGTGGATGAAATAGATGAGTGTGTAGAGGAGGTGCAGGAAAAAGTGTGGGGAGCTGATCCAGTGAATGTGAGTTTGATACATTCATTGGAGGATGGAGAGATGGAAGAAGAGATGAAGGGAAAATCGATAGCACCAGTGGAAATAGAAGATGAAGAAGAGGAATTACAGCAAGAAGAGCTTAATCCGAAAAAGGGGGATTCAAATTCTGAACTTAAACCTCTTCCCTCTCATTTGAAATATGTGTTTTTAGAAAATGAGCAAAAACTAGTAATTATATCTTCTTTGTTGTCAGGTGTTGAAGAGAAGATGTTGCTTGAGGTGCTGAAAAAGCACAAGGGTGCCATTGGATGGGAGACATAAGATTTGAAGGGGATTGGCCCTAGTTACTGTACAAACCGAATTCCGATGGAGGAGGAATGCAAGCCGGTAGCTCAGCCTCAAAGGAGACTCAATCCGGCCATGCAAGAGGTGGTAAAGAAGGAGGTACTTAAACTCTTAGACTCAGGTATTATCTACCCTATCTCTGATAGTAAATGGGTTAGCCCAGTGCAGTGTGTGCCTAAGAAGGGGGGGATGACAGTGGTAAGGAATGAGCTGAATGAATTGATTCCAACTTGTACAGTTATGAGGTGGAGAGTCTGTATTGATTTTAGAAGGTTGAATAATGTCACTAGAAAAGACCATTTCCCTTTGCCTTTTATTGACCAAATGCTAGAGAGGCTGGCGGGTAATAGTTTTTACTGTTTTTTAGATGGGTACTCGGGATATTTTCAAATCCCTATAGCTCCTGAAGATCAAGAGAAAACAACCTTTACCTGCCCGTATGACACATTTGCATATAGGAGAATGCCCTTTGGGTTATGTAATGCACCGGCTATGTTTCAGCTGTGTATGATGGCTATTTTCCATGACTTCATAGAGAAATTTATGGAAGTATTTATGGATGACTTCACTATATATGGGGCTGATTTTAAGAGCTGTTTAGAGCATCTTGATTTAGTACTAGGGAGGTGTGAAAAGACCAACCTAGTTTTGAATTGGGAAAAATGCCATTTTATGGTGAGAGAGGGCATTGTGCTTGGGCACAAAATTTCGGAGAAAGGGATAGAGGTTGATAAGGCCAAAGTTGAAGTGATAGAAAAGTTACCACCTCCGACGAGTGTTAAGGGCATTAGGAGTTTTTTAGGACATGCAGGGTTTTACCATTGCTTTATTAAAGATTTTTCAAAAATTGCTAAACCCTTGTCTAATTTACTCATGAAAGATGTTGCTTTTAATTTTGATAGTGAATGTATGCTAGCTTTTGAAACTTTGAAGCAACGGCTCATTTCAGCCCTGGTGATTATATCTCCGGATTGGAATCTGCCGTTTGAATTAATGTGTGATGCTAGTGATTATGCAGTTGGAGCAGTGCTTGGACAGCGACGGGATAAGATATTTTGTGCAGTTTATTATGCCAGTCATACGTTGACAGGGGCACAGGTTAATTACACCACCACCGAGAAAGAGCTTCTTGCAATTGTGTATGCGTTTGAGATATTCAGGCCGTATTTGCTGGGTGCAAAAATCGTGGTGTGGTCGGACCATACAGCCTTGAGGCATTTGTTTACCAAGAAGGAATCCAAGCCCCGGTTGATTAGATAGGTGCTTCTATTGCAAGAATTCGACTTGGAAATCAAGGACAAGAAGGGAGCGAAAAATTTTGTGGCGGATCATTTGTCACGATTTGAGAATGCTCACATTGAAAAAGGGGAAATTTTAGATTTTTTCCCTGATGAACATATTTGTGCTTTATTTGCATGTGACACCTCTGTTCCTTGGTTTGCTAATGTAGCAAATTTTCTTGCAGGAGGCTTTATGCCGAAGGACTTTACATGGCAGCAAAGGAAGAAGCTGCGAGCTAGTGCCAAACATTACATTTGGGATGACCCGTACCTATTCCGCTTGTGTACTGATCAAGTTCTAAGGAGGTACATCTCAGATGAGGAGAAGGGTGAGATTATCACAGCTTGTCACAGTGGGGAGGCTGGTGGATACCATGGGCCAAATAGAACGGTATCAAAAATTTTATCTTCTGGTTTTTATTGGCCTACTATGTTTAAGAATGTCCAAATTTTTGTGAAAACTTGTGATAGATGCCAAAGGGTAGGAAATATTTCTAATATGCTTGAGGTAGAACTGTTCGATGTGTGGGGAATAGACTTTATGGGACCTTTTCCGGTTTCATACGGGTTTGAATATATTCTAGTGGCAGTTGATTATGTGAGTAAATGGGTAAAAGTTATAGCCACTAGAACTTGTGATGCAAAGGTTGTTTTATAATTTTTGAGAAAAAATATATTCACTCAGTATGGAGCCCCTATAGCCATTATTAGCGATGGTGGTAAGCATTTCGTTAACCACCAATTTAAGGCTTTATTGAAAAAATTTGGAGTTAGGCATAAGGTCACGACCCCTTATCATGCTCAAGCTAATGGTCAGGTTGAAGTGTCAAACCGGGAGTTAAAGGCCATTTTAGAATAGACGGTCAATGCATCTAGAAAAGATTGGTACCTTAAGTTAGATGATGCTCTATGGGCTTATAGGACAACATTTAAGACACCGATAGGGATGTCCCCTTTTAGGTTGGTTTATGGGAAGTCCTGTCACCTTCCAGTGGAATTAGAGCATATGGCTTATTGGGCTACCAAATTTTTGAATTTTGACCCTGAGAATGCAAGAAAGTGTAGGGCCTTGCAGCTGAGTGAGTTAGAGGAGCACCGATTTTGGGCATATGATCATGCCATGAAATACAAAGACAATACCAAGAAGTGGCATGATCGAAAGCTAGTAAGGATGGAACTTGTACCTGGAATGAGAGTACTCCTTTATGATAGCAGGTTGCGGTTATTTCCTGAAAAGTTGAAATCGTGATGGAAGGGGCCCTATGAGGTTATGGCAGTTGATAAGTTTGGAGTGGTGACATTGAAGCACCCGAGGTTTGAGAATGAATTCAAGGTGAATGGACATCGTGTGAAGCCTTATTTTGAGTCTACATTTGATAGTGCTTCCGTGATTGTTGCTCTTGCAGATCCTTGATGGTATTTAAAAGTCCAGCTGTGGACTTGTTAAATGCAGAACTTCTTCTTAACTTTGATTTTTTTTTTATTGATATTTCCTGTAGGTAGTTAGTTTTGTTTAGTTTTGTCAAATTTGTGTTTATTAGTGAAACTATGATTTTGTTGGAGAGTTTTCAAAGTAATTGTATCTAGAAGTTTAGAGAGGTTGATGAAATTTTTGCAAGTGTGTAGGTGGTCACGGTGGCAAGGGATTTGGTTACCACCGTGACCAAAGGAAGTTGCATTCTGGATTCTGTTTGGTGCACATGTCACGGTGGCAAGGTATCTGGTTGTCACCGTGACCATATGAGGAGAGCATTCTGAATTGGTAGAAATGGTATGTCACGGTGACAATGATTTTAGTTGTCACCGTGACCATCGGGTAAGTTACATTTTGATTGTGATGAGTGCATATGTCATGGTGGTAATGGTTTTCGTTGTCACCGTGACCAGCTGTGGATGACATTCTGTTTTCAAGGTTGGATATGTCACGGTGGCAATGAAATTCATTATGACCGTGACATGTTGAACTTTCGATTCTGTTTTAAGAGGTGGTATGTCACGGTGGCAACTGATTTCATTGCCACCGTGACCTCTTGGCGGTCCAATTCTGGAGTACAAATGTTAGGTATGTCACGGTGGCAACCATTTGGTTACCACCATGACCCCCGCGTAAAAATCTTTTAAAATCCCAGTTTTCTTTATGTTTTTCTCACTCTCCCACACAACATTCACACTCTCTAATTGTACATCTCGTTTTTCTCTGCTCTATTTGTGTTTCTCGTTTCCTTTCTCGGCTATAATCTTTGAGATTCTACAACAAGTAAGTAATTTTCTCTTTCTTTTACTTTAATTTTATTTTTGTTTTTCTCCTACTCTCGTTCCCTGTTCTCGTTCGTTCTCCATCGTTATGTTTTTCTTGTTTTCTTTGTTCGAATATTTCGTTTTGTCCTCTGGTATTGCTTTGAAATCTTGATGTGAATCCTCTTAATTCTTACTTTCCTTCTTAATTTTTAGCCTTAATTCTGAACGTGAATGATTGGGAAGTAGGAGTTTAGGGCGTAATTTGTGCACAACTTGGGTTGATGATTTTACTTAAATTTTGGATTGGACTTGACTTTTATCGATCTTAAACTACTTGTTCTGCAGTATATTATTGCCAATTGCCAATTTGGGAGGGTATTCTTGCTTGTGGTTCCCATTTACGTGAGTTGAAATGGTGCTTACCACGTGTTTGATAAATTGTCTCCATGAAATGTTTTCCAGATTTTTGCATTTATTGACAATTTAGATTGCAGAGATTCTTTTGCCCTTGTGTTTAGTTACGTCTAATTTTCGGATTGCACGTTCTTGACTATTTTGAGCATTGATGGTACTCTGAACAATTAGTTAGGCACATAAAAATGCATATGCTTGAGTAGAATGTATTGAATTTTGATTATGAAAGTTGAAGCCATGGCCTGTTTGAACTTTTATTGTTATTGAAATTGGCTGTTTATTTTTTGTGCAGTGGCCCCTAAGCAAAAAAGCAATGCCCTCGCATCGAGTTCTACAGGTCCGCCTTCGAGCCAAAAAACGGTGGATATTTCTAAAGTACCAGGCTGGGTTCCGGGTCCCAAAAAGGAGGCTTATGCTCAATTCTCCGAATGTTCATACATCTTGACAAGCTATCTGGATTTTGCCTTGTTGGAAAAACTGGGGATAAAGAGTGAAGTCCAGAGGTTTATTTCCAACATTGGCTAGGAGAGGGTTTTCTCGCATACTGAGAAAGTTTATCCTCAATTGACTCGCGATTTTGTGTCGACCATCACCTGTTGACCAGGCCGAGACCTTATCAATGATTCAAGTTCTGTTTCATTCATGTTGGACATAATAGAATATAACCTCACTTTTCATGAATCTCACTTTTCATGAATTTTCAGAGTATCTGGGTTTTCCACACCTCACACTGGACTGTTATGATGATTACGATAAAGATGGTGCTTGGGCGATAATTCGAGACACTATGACTGCCACACAATATGTCTCGGGCAAAACTAAGTCGCATCATTTAAACAGCCACATTCTGCGCATCCTCCATCGTTTTTCTCACTATCTCTGTTAAGCCATGCGGATTCAGCGGGCCAAGTCAACTTACCTGAAGCCCTGTTTCTCGCATGCATGGTGCAGGGTGTCCGAATTAATGGCGCCACGCATTTCTGGCACAAATTGGAGGAGATGCAATGGCAATCGAAAAAGGTCAAAAAATTGCACTTGGTGGATTTGTCACTGTCATAGCTAAGCGTGTCCGTCATCCCTTGAAGAAGTATAAATCCGTGCCTTCCATTGCTACAATTGACAAGAAGATGCTCCGAAATATGAAGGTCGTAGTAAAGGATGAGACCACAGCGGATGGATATCGATTGTCCACTCATGACGAATATTTGCAGGGCGTCGAGCGAGATCTGGGTGGCTTGCCACATGAGAATGAGGAAGATCCTGCAGTACCAGTGCCTCCAGCTCCAGAGCCTGAGCAGTTCTCTTCGCAGCAGTACAGTGCTCTTATGGAGCGTATGGATCAGGTGCTTTTGGGACTTTCGACTTTGACAGCACGGTTTGATGCCCACTTTCCACCGCCGCCACCATCATCGGAGCATTGGACAGGGAGCCCTACTATCTTTTGTTTTGTTTTTTTTTTCTTTATTTTATTTTTCATTGTGTTTTGTAATATTGTGACTTGTTGGGGACAGCAAGTTCTTGTGTGTGGGGTATGGGAGTAACTCTAACTTCTTATATGTAACTAACAGCTTATTATGTTTGTTTATTTTTTTGTTTTAGCTTTTGTGTACTTTCTTATATGTAACTAACAACTTATTATGTTTGTTTATTTTTTGTTTTAGCTTTTGTGTACTTTCTTATATGTAACTAACAGCTTATTATGTTTTGTTTATTTTTGTTTTAGCTTTTATGTACTTTATTGTTGTTGCCTGAATAGCCCTATCTTAGCTTGGTTGGCTCTTAGTTATTCCTGCTGTGAATGTTTTGAACTTTAATTTGAGAATGGTTTATCTTAAAAATTGATCATAGCAAATGAGTAGTTGGAAGTTTTAGAAGCAAATTAATCTAAATTAGTCATATATCTTGTAATTTCCAATCTTTTCTGCACTATAGGCTTGTTTGTGAAAATTTGAAAAATTCAGTGCGTAAAAGTTTTTGAGTGAAGGAATTTTAGGATAGTTAGAACCTTCCTCATCACCCTTCGAAACATCATAACAACTCAAGCAAGTTTAGGACATGATCTAGGCAATTTCTTTCTTTGGTAACCATTTTAAATAGCTTTTGACCTACCTGTTTACTTCATTTCCATTGCTAGCCCCGTTGAGCTGATTTAGTATGCTAAAAGCGTACTATGCATTTTTCTTTGTTACACTATTATTTTACCATTTAACCTAAATGCCTTTGACTATCCTTTCTAAGAGTTGGCCACTCTAGGATTGGGTTGGGATAACATTGAAAGTTGAATTAGGGTATTTATTGTGAAAATAGTGTGGGAGTGAGAAGAATTGTGAAAATTTGGCGTGTTGTCTAGTATATCGTTTAAGTTCCCTTTAATGGAGTCAAATTTGTGGTAGGAAAATAGAGGTTTTGGGTATCTCATCATAAAAATAAAAATAAAATAAAAATAAAATAAAAAATAAAAAATAAAAAATAAAAAATAAAAAATAAAAAATAAAAAAAAGAGAAAAAAAAAGAGAAAAGAAAAGAAAAAGAAGTTGATGAGTTGTTGATTATTGTTAATCTTAGAGTTAGTTGATTATAGAAAAATTCGAGTGTGGGGTACCCTTAATTAGAAGAAGACGTATTCATATTCATGGATATTTGGGTTTGAAAGATAAATTCATTAAGGAAGTTCATCACTTTGTTTTCTTGAGGTTTAATGTATTTCATGTTTGGGGGAAGTTTAGACGACCTTTGGCAACTATGAGTAAATTGAAGGTAGGTCATGGAAAATTTTTGTTCAGTTTGGGTAGTGGAATTATAGGTAGAGTGGCTGATTCTTCCTTTGATTTCCCTTACTATTCTTGTTAGCCAATTACCTAACCCAACATTTCAACCTTGGAATAAGTCCTTTTGATCCTGTTCTTGATTTGAGTTGTTTAGTGGAGATGACCCTTGTGGTTCCGGTGCTAAAGGAGAGGCTTATGGTTATCTTGAGTTTTAAGTGCCAAACCTGTATGCAAATTTACTTGCATATTCATTTTCTTTGCTCAATTGCTGCAATGCATTGGTTGTTTTGTTTTGAAAAGAGAAAATTTGTTTTGAGCCTAGCACGCATACACGTGAAATTACTTGATATAAATTGATTTGAGAATTTGTAACTAAGACCCTTTTGCTTGGTGCTATGATTGTTGTTAAGTTTTCGTATTCCGAGTTAGAGTTTGAAATTTCAGGAATGTGGATAATTCATTTACTCGAGGACGAGCAAAGTCTAAGTGTGGGGTATTTTGATAACTTCAATATAGTACTTAGTTTTGATAGTGCTTCGTATGATTTTTGGGTGTTTAGTTGTATTTTTTTGTCATGTTATGTTTCCTTTAGGTTAATTTTGCTAATCTTAGTCAAATTGGAATTATGATGCATTACAGGTAGCCTTTTGATGGAGTTTGATTTGTCTTTACAGGTGTGGTTCTAGGTACCTCACGGTCACAACCAAATTGGTTGTGACCGTGACATAAAAAGGAATTGAAAACAGGAGCTGACTTACATGGGTCACGGTCACAACAAAACTCATTGTGACCGTGACATAGAGATCCATCGGACAGAATGCAAGTATGAAGCACCTCACGGTGGCAACCTATTTGGTTATCACCGTGACATAAAAATCACCAAGGCAGAATCAGTTGAGAAGGTACCTCACGGTGGCAACAAATTTCATTGCCACCGTGACATAAATTTTTCCTGGACAGAAGCTAAAATTGAAGACCTCATGGTGGCAACAGATTTTATTGCCACCGTGACCCCTCTCCTGTGCACAAAGGCAGATTAACGTTCTCGACACTTCACGGTGGCAACAGATTTCATTGCCACCGTGACTACTCTGACACTATATAAACGTATTTTTCTGTTTGGCTAGGGTTCCGAAATTTTTAGTTTAGTTTTCACATTAGTTTTGAGATTGACAATTTTCTGAGCTTTTCTTCTATTCTGAATTTTAGGTTTCCAATTTTTGTCTTTAGTTTTGAATTAGAAATCAAGAATATTTCATCAGATACACATAATTTATTTTCAAGAGAGTTTTATTTTTTGGTTTATAGAATTTGAATTTAATTCTCCATTGAAGATCCAAAGAAGAAGATTGAAGAACGTGGGATTCAACCGGGATTTCCACCTCAATGAATTTTTGGGTTTATTCTTTCCTTTATTCTTTTGATTTTGTAATGGATCGTGAGTAGTCTTTTAGTTGTTTAGGGGATCTCTGAATCCCCTACCCATGATGTGAATTATGAACATCTTTTGAATTTACATATATGAATGAATGGTTTATTTCACTCTTCCATATTGTCAATTCGTGGGATTTAATTTCTCAATTCAATTTCCAATTTCACTGAATGATTTAATTCATGTATCTCTGTTGGTTATTGAGTTTATATGGACAGAATGCCATGAATATTTTTATTCTCAGATTTTCTATCATGTTTGCTGTATCGTTTGGACTGCTCTGGAATGGGAATCTAGATGTGCAGGTTTTCATGGTTTAAGATTGGAGTGAGGAGTGAAATAATTAGGTTTTGGGTTGTTTGGCTCCGGAATGGGAAAGCAAACCAAACTTAGGATTTTAGACCCGTGCTTAGGCTAGTTGTATGGCTTGCTCCGAAATGGGACGTCATGCAATTAGAATAGCTTGCTCTGGAATGGGATGCTTGGGTTAAGAGGGTTATCCCGATTTCTTTCATATAGGATTCTTAGATTAATTTTATTCACATTTGGGTATGGGGTGGATGAGTGAACCTGAGCAACGTTCTTTTCATTCTTGAATTTTTCGCTTGTTTTATTCTGTTATCAGTTTTTGCGGTTAGCTTTATTTGTTTGCTTTTTACTTGCTTTTTAGCTGTTTAATTCTTTTGTTTTTAATCAATAGATTACTAAATCAATTCAAACTTTTGGGGATTCTTTAGCATATATTTGATTTTCTTCACTTACACACACAATCCCTTGGGTACGATAACTCGGGGTCTTAATTTTACCCCACTGTATTACTTGTCAATTCAGTACACTTGCTGAGATCGCATCATCTGCTATAGTAAGTGACCAAAACTCCTTTGGGCGGCCGTGCATTAGTGCAATCATGAGCATAGTCTGAGCTGCTGCGGCATCCACGTAAGTAAGCTCATCGAGTGGAGGCCCACAGCTGCTCGGATTAACTTTCAAGTGTAACAGCAGCCTGGTGACCACTTCATCGGCCCATACAATAGGGGCTGTCCCCTATGCTACTCTGACCAAGTTAGCCACTATCTCGTGGCTAATATTAAGTCACCGGCCTGCTGCCATCGCCCACAAACTCTAAATCTCGGCCTCATTCACCGATCCCGGGTTACATGCCCGACCTAAATATGAACTGGAGAGGACCCTGCATATGTATCATAGTGCCTGAGACAAAAGCACCATACTCTTTGCCGTATCGTGGTCATACGGCACTCCTGGCATAGCAATAACCTCCAAATGCTATCTCCGAATAGCTCTCTGAGGAATCATCACATCAGCTCCGTGGGGAAGCCCCATGGCCTCCATAAAAAATCAGCGTGAGATGCTATAAGGGTATCCTCTGACCTAGAACTGGTTGACTCCCTCCTCTGTGTCCGATCTCTGGAATCCCCCATAATAAAGAGTGACCAAGAACTCTCTGACAACCTCAAGATGGGTCTGAAATGAAGTCCATAGAAACTTTGTCCACCCTATAGCCCCTATGAGCGCATCGACCTCCTCGAGTATCCCCATGCTCTATAGAAATGGTCTAGAGATGAAGTGGCTAGCGTGAAACTATATGTGTGCCAAGGCCTAAAACCTCCACCTAGCCTCGTCGCTCATCCACTCAGAGGCTTGAGGCTCAGCCTGATCCTAAGGGATATTGCATCGTGGAGGCATCCTGAAAAGAATAAAAGTTAGCTTTGCATCACAATCATAAGCAAGCTAATCAAAAGATTAAAAATTTTTGCAAACTTTGACAGCATTTCGGCTAAAAATGTACCTCCTAAAAATTTAGGCAGCATCCCGACAAGGATGTGCCCACCCAGAAAATTTAAAAAAATTGGGCAGCATCCCGGTGAGGATGTGCCCACCTAGAAAATTAAAACAATTTGGGCAGCATCTCGGCAAGGATGTGGCCAACTCCCTGCATAAAAATACAAGGAAAAAGGACAGGTTTCAGGCCTAAACAATAATTTCATTTGGTGTAATTACTTCATATAAGGATCAATTATTTGTTTGACCAGTCTTGTTCAGTTTCTCAATTAAGGCATATTTTTAAATGTTTTGTTATTATTATCATCATCTATTTGTGCTTTAGTTATTATGGTACAAGGCCCCAAAGTGCAGAAAATAAATGGACAGAATTTATCCTACATTTTAAGCGTATAAACTTTTCATGCATTTAGGATGAAAATTAAGAAAAAATAAACTAAAAGAAAGCAAAAATTATGGTAAAACCAACCTGATAGCTGACGAATTAGACTGAAAATAAACTCACAGAAACTGAAAGAAATCTGGTGCTACACGTGCGCGATAAAGCGATGATCATTTTAGCGCAAGTAGTGCGCAAAAATGGATCAAAAATGAGCAAAAAATAGGTGAAAAATTGAGTAGGGGCATCAGTTCGCGAGAAAGAAAGGAGAAGAAGAGAAAAAGGAGGAAAGAGAAGCTGAAGGTGCGTAGTTACGAGCACCTTTTATAATTTTGGCTGACCGACAGGCTTCCCGTCGGAATACCGAGCGACGGGCACCCCATCGGTCGCTTAAAATTCTCACTTTTTTCTTTCTTTCTTCTTTCCTTTCTTTTTTCTTTCTTTTTTTTTTCAAAATTTTTGGAAAATACAAATACTCCCTGAACATTTTGCCTCTGATTTCCTTGCCCAGTACACCTCCCCGTCAATTTTTCTTCACTATAAAATAAAGTACGACAAAAATATGCAAAAAATATTTTATGCGAGTGACATGCATGAAATGTACAGGGGACAGATCTCCCAAGGGTCAACCAGGTTGACCGATGGGCTCCCCGTCGGAAGACTGATCGACGGGCAGCACGTCTATCGGTGTTTCTCTTTAAATAGCCCTTATTTTCCTCAAATTTTGTGCACTCACACTCCAGACTTCATCTAGAGCTTATTTTTCAGGTTTTTCTTCTTTTCCGTTTCCGTTTCCATTTGCATTTTATTTTTGCTGCAAAAATTTCAGAAAATGTCATCTTCTGCCCTTTACAAGATGTATCGAGTCCTGGATGACCCCCGAACTTGAGAAAATATCCTTTTAACACCTTATTCCCATCTGAAATTTCTGAGGAGGATTAGATTAGACCAGAATCTCTTATTAGCCGCTGCTCGCTTCTGGGACCCTCGTTTGCATGTCTTCCGATTTACTTATAAGGAATTATGCCCCCTGCCTGAAGAGTTCACCACGATTGTTGGAGCATGGTTTCCTCCCAACACATTACCTTGCATTCTACGCTATGGCTTGACTTATGCGAGGGATGTCGCATTGGCCTTAGGCGTCCCTCCTTCTATCGTCGCCTGCTTGGTTCCTCAAGGCTCTACTTTTTCTTTGAGACTACTAGTTAAGGCGTTGGAGGACTTCTCTGATGTTCCCTCATCCCAAGCGGGCGTCATTCTTTTGTTTTGCTTAATGAAGTATCTGACTATGACTTTGGATGAGTTGGCTGGCAATCTCCGGTTGTTCGGGATTATGGATGATTTTCGCCGTGGATTGTCTCCTTTTCCCTTGATCCTTGCTAAGACCATCTTGGGCTTAGATTCCGTCTATGCTGATTCTTCTGCCACCTTTACTGGGAGCCCCTTCTTACTCCAGGTATGCCCTTATTTTGTGTCCTTTGTGGATTTACTAGCTTCTCTTGGTGCGAAATGTGTCCTTTCGGATTTTCACATAACCTTATGCCTTATTTTTGCCTGGAGTGGACTTTAACCATTCCAGCAGCTTTTTTCTTAGTGGACCATGCTACTTCTTATTTTTGCCTGGAGTGGATCGTGCTACTTCCACGTGCCAACATAACGACGAACCATTCCTTTGCATCCATAACATTTGGGATGTGTATAATGCTGCCAAATAAAATCAAACTTCAAGAGCTACATCAGGTGTTAGATGAATAAAACTCAAGACCTTCATGAGGAAAATATAACCCATCAGAACCGAACAGCGTGACCCCTTTCCTCCCAACCATTTGAGATGTGTACCCTAAAATCAATCAAGATTGACCTTTAACCATTCGGGACCCTTACAGCCAAATTTAGCAGGACAGCTCTTTACCTTTAAAAAAAAAATAAAAAAACACAAAAAAAAACCCATAACTTTTTTTGCCCCAGATCATCCAAGCCTAACCTGCTCCCAATCGCCAAGTCTAACCTGTCCCCAGATCATCCGAGCCTAACCTATCCCCAATCTCAACTGTTGAAAAACCATTTCGGAATTTAAACCACCAAAGCCAATAAAAGCAAAGTGTGAGATTTCACATGCAAGCCCCAAATAAGGAACCCATCACCTCAACCAGTCTACACAAGGGACAAGGACATGACTTTAATACAAAAAGAACCACTCTCCAAAGGAGCAGCTTCTCCGACTAACAAAGATGAAGGAGAATTCAACCAACACCGACGGACTGAAGGAGGGTTCGTGGCAAAGGCTAAAAATAAAATAATAAAAAAGGAGAGAAAATATTCAATCAAGAAAACTCGCGAGGGCTGATTGATAACAGGAGTTTGATGCTCTCAAGATCTATCCCGAGATTAGATGAGGCCTCGTATTTTTTGAGTTAATGTCAAATAGTAATCCTGTGTTATGAAATTAGATTGAAATATATGCATTTATGCAAAGATGTATTGGTATGACCAGAGTAGTTCATTTTGCATACTCAAAGTTGTCTGGTTCCAGCATAAAATTAGCGCATTGGCACTATCTACCCTCCGACACTCTCGCCACTCGGGCACTTCAGTCAACTCATCTTGCTACCCAATCAGAAGCCAATCCTATAACATCTTCATTAAGGGAACCAAGCTCAGGGAACCATAACTTAGACGCAAATACACGCTAATTACACCTGGAAGATCTTTTGCGACAAGTTCAACTTCTCTCTAAAAAAAAAAAGGGCCGTTAGAGATGAAAACCGTGATTGGCGCTCTAAGCAAAAATTAGGCCAAAGGGCAGGGTGAAAACCTGGGAACAGGCAGTCTGCCCTACAAAAAAATAAAATGAATAAAAGCCGCTGGATTGGGTTAGGTCCATTCCAGGCAAAGAATAAGGCACAGGGTTATGTGAAAATCCAAAAAGGATGCATTTTCCACCAAGAAAAGCTAGTGTGAAAATCCACAAGGGACGCACTACCTTAAAACAATGACTACAAGTACTAGAGGGGAACCTCATAATCCCCTAAAGGCATGAAATTCAAAAGCAATTTCAGAGGGCACCAATCCAACTGCAACTGACAACTAAACCAGCTGTCACCTTCGAATCCACTTTGATGAACTCTTATCCTGCATTGCTGCATGGCACATACATTTCACGTGCATGCTCACTATTTATACCTGCATATTTGCCTTCTAAGTTTTGTAGAAAGAGAGGCTCGATGCTGACACCAACAAAGGGCGAGTGACGACATTAATCCAAACATCAGTCCAATCATCCATCCAAACATCAGTTTAATCATCAATCCAAGCAAACCGAAGACCTCTCAGGGAGCGATTAACTGAAGACTTCTCAGGGAGCAGCCATCTAACCAAAGACTTCTTAGGGAGCAGCAAACCGAAGACCTCTCAGGGGGTGATCAACCGAAGACTTCTCAGGGAGCAGCAAACCGAAGACGTCTCAGGGGGCACTAGCCAGTCAGAGACCTCTCAAGGGGCACCAGCGATCAACCGAAGTCATGAGGGATGCTCAGGACTCGTGTCCCGGGCATTCTATCACGAGCGCGATAGAGATTTCGTTCTGCCCCGTTTCCCTCTTGTGCTCTGTTTTTCTAAAATGGGTTTTAAATGTCTTTTCTTGGCTTTTCACTGCTTTATGCTATATTATTTTGCTTATATGTGTAATATCATGATTTCTTCATGACAAATAACATGTGTACTGTTCCCTTAAAATGGATTTCAAATGTCTTTTTCAGGGTTTATCTGTCTACTGTATACTATGGTGCCTTGCTCATTGTGTAATGATCATGTTTTCGTCTTGATATATAATATGTTGCCATGATAAATTATATGCTGTGTCTTGGATATCTATATATTGCTGAGATTTAAATTGTGTAAGTGAATTTTATGCATGATTGATATGATGAACTATACGTTTATGAACTAATGAATGATGTTTGAGCAATTTGGTGAATATCATGAAATGAGTTTGATTTATTATGCAAGCCTAAGATTTGTGATCGTTGCTATGATTAATGTGCTATGCTTAAGTGTGATTGGTGTTATGCATGAGCAATTTGATGTATACTACGGTTGATGTCAGAATGCATTATTTATGCTTTAGCCTATGAATTCAATATGTGTTATGCCTCAATGTAAATTGGATTACGTATGACGTACAAGAGTCAGTCTAGTGGATAGTTAGGTATGCCTAATAGAGTCTCTTTAGCTGCAGCACCTTTGGACGTTCGGACCCTGATCAGGTCCCCCGTTTGGTTCCTCGCGAACCCTTTTTATGTGTTCGGATCCTTGCGATCCTTTTCAATGTATTTGGATCTTGTTTAAGATCCCCCTCAATAAAATGTTTTAAATGTGATAAAATAAAATGGTTTTCGATTCGTACCCGTAAGGTACCCTTTGGCCGATTCATACCCGTAAGGTACTGTCTGTATTTGATTCGTACCCGTAAGGTACTGTCCATTTACTCGTTATCCACTATGGTGAGTTAGCATGTGTTCTATTTGCTTTGGTTCGCTTCGATATGATTTTCAGAATGTGATATTCGATTGAACATGATAATGATTTGAGGAATCTGTCAATATGTATATGAAGGTCGATATAAGCTTATGAATGTATGTCTTTATTATGTCGTCATGATATTATATCTGACATGATTATCCGCATTTGTCATATGATGTGTTATAAGTTTTACAATGCTATGATAGTAATTCGATTATGATGTATATATATGTGACTCAAGCATGTTTTGATATATATATAAGCACGTGAATCGGATCAGTTGTGGCTATAAGTATGTAAATTAGTATGTTTAGATTGTGAACCTAACCTCTTGAATGCTATGAAGGTTGAGCTATGATATATGTTTCCTTGGTCCCTGCCATCGTAGTAATTTCGGTATGTTGACATTCGTTTACATTTCGTGGTATGATAACATATGTATTGTGTCGTGACTTGGAAGTATTGCTGTGTATATGTTATGCCGGCCTCTGCTACTGTAGTGATTTCAGTATGTTGTTAGGTGTCTATGTTTCTCTGTATCCTACTACGTGTATTGGGGTAGTAATGTGAGGGTATGGTGTATTAGCTTTGTGATCGGTTTCAACTAGTGTATGGGCATCATTGTGTGACAGTTTTATGCATGTTTAGATAGTTAGAGATTATGCATTGTGTAATCTATGACTTTCCATATTTAATTGATCTCGGTAAGTGTATGTAAGTTAATTGTATTTTTGCATGATGATATTATATGTATAGGAGAGGCGCAGCGAAAGTGTTGTGCTTTGACCTTGTCAGTCGGTTCTCGACTAGTGTGTGTGTATTGTGGCATGATAGTTGTATGTTTGGACCTCTAGTGACTTTGCATGATATTTGTGTGCATCATTGTATAGTAGTGTAGTGCATCAACTTCGTAACTCGGGTATCAGTTAACGTGTATGTGCATCTCTGCATGATAGTTGCATTGCATGTGAATCAGCTTTTGGTTGGTATATGGGTATTTTGGTATGACAGCTGCGTGTTTATATAATTTGTGTTTTCGCATGATGCGCTTTCTGATATCTGATACTTCGGTGGAATTGGTAAGTGTTTACGTACGAGTTTATATGTATTTCTGCATGATAATATATGTTGCCTTGTTTAGTATTGGTTGTCTTGGTTCCTCCCCATTAAGCGTTATCGCTTAGCACGGGTTCTTTTCCTGTGTAGGTGGCAGGTTTTGGTTTGGTTCGAGTCGAGCATCTGCAGGGTCGGCCATGTAGGAGTTAGAAGTGTTTTGTTATCTTGTTTTCAGCTCCTGTATTTTGAATTCTATAATTTTTGTAGCCTTTTGTTTATGTATTTTTAGTATGTAAGGATCTTATTGTAATATTTTGGATATTGTATTTAAGTTTTAATTTTTGCTATATTTTCGTATATTTTTATGTATGAATGTATGCTTCCGCTTAGTGCATGTATGTGAGTGAGCGTCAGTAGCGCTCTCCGGCGTCCTTCCAATGGGGGGCGTAGGGGGTGTTACATTACGTGAGTACCCCGGTGACTCCCCGGATGGGTCACGATATGCGGACCAACACTTCGGTTTGGTGAGACCTTTCCAACCCTCTTTTTATGTGTTTCGTATTTATCTATAAATATTTATTTTATTCATGCACGCATGCGATAAAAAGTCACAAAAATATTTTTACAATTAAATTGGAATTTTTACTAATAAAATTAGGACCAATGTCCCTCGTTTTAGCTAAACAATAAAAAATATCACAATAAAACGAAGAGTTGATTTTTTCTCAAAAATGGGATCATTCATCCCGGTTTTCAATCGCCAATCTAAATAACTCTTCGAACCCTCTTTAAATAAACTCAAAGGAACCAACGTTCCTAAACCTCCAAATAAGCACAAAGGAACCAATGTTCCTAAAACTAAATGAGTGCCCCGATTTATGTATGTCTTTCTTTAGGTTTGATTTGTTTGATTTTTTTAATTCATGTTCATTTCTTTTGGGCCCTTGTAATTAACTTTGGGGCAATAGTACTTAATTTTGGGATTGTATTCCGTCCCAATCTATGTCCTTAGCTCTCTTTCATTAGGGGTTGTATTCCGCCCGTATTTCTCTTGTAATTGTGTGCTTACGTGTTTATCGCTTTCATTTATCGCTTCCCTTTATAGCTTTATTTATCGCTTTTCCTTTTACTGCTTTTGGATGCTCGCGATGCGCCTTTAAATTTAAATATATTGATCGTGTGAGATAAGAGATATAATTTTAAGAAGTTAAAAAACTCATTTATAATTAACCAAAGCATAAATAAGAGTGAAGTCTAGACCGATAGAGGTGAGAGACCTTTCCCAATTTCATGTAAATTGGGTGGCGACTCCAAAATACCTCAAAGGTGCCCAAAGGCGCCATGGGGCTAGACTTTATTTTCCAATGTTCTATTGGGAAGGAATTGTCCAAAATGTCTCATAGTGCCCATGATCAAAAAGACGTGAACCAGTCTCTCGAATCCCAAAAGACGAATTTCACGACGGCCCTTGCTGGGTTCCGGTGTGCGTCACACTCCCCAAATTCAAGAACTGCCTCAGATCGGCGCTTGTAGCTGAAACCTAGGCGATCTTGCCTGATCTGCCGCCACTGGCTTAACTTGCTGGTCTACTTGCCCCTTGACCACCACTGCTCTTCTTTTACGCCTCACTGCTGGCTCGCCTTGCCAAATACTCCCCTTCAGCCTCAATAGCTATGTCCTTCAGTGATTCCCAATCCTTTAAACCCTTCATTTTTAGCCCATCCTTCAAATACGGGCTAGCATTCTTGATAAAGGGCCTTATTTGATCCTAGATATATGGCTTTCTTTTCATTTCCATCACCCGGTTTCTCCATCAGGTCAGATATTCATGAAACGATTCCCCAGACTTTTGCTGTAAGAGTTCCAAATCTTTCAAAGTTACTTCCATCCTTGTACTGCAGTCGTACTGCCTCAAGAACTCTTCCGTCAGTAGGTCCCAATCCTCCTTGGTCCTCCTATCTAGCCGTAGTACCAATCTACTGCTGAGCCTGTTAAGCTCAAACAGAAGTACTCTATCTTTTGCCTTTTGGTCAAGGTAGTACCCTTAATTACCAACAAGTACTGCTTTACATGCGCAATAGGGTTTGAGGTGCCATCAAACTTCGAAACGTTTGGCATCTTAAAGTTCTTAGGGATCATATCTTCTCCCTCCAATTCCTTATCTTCGGGGTTCATCCCTCGCCCCCTCATAAACATCTTCGACATTACTTCGTATTTTTCTTCCATCTTAGGTGCCTTTCCTCTAACCGACACCGGCTCTTCGTATTTATCCTCTTCCAAATCATCCTCTACTATGTAGGTTATCCCTCTTCTTTGGCCTCCTGATGTGGTAGCCCTCAAGTCTACTGGTGGCAGGTAGATCTCTTCAGGTGGGTCTTCTCTAGCCTCCTCCCGTTCATTTTGTCTCATAGGAGGGGCAGCTCTATTTGGCCCTGCTGGTGGTGTCGTTGCCGCCGTCAGGTTTCCCAACATAGACATCATTCTATTCTCAAATTCCCCCAACCTTCTTCCTACCTCTTCGGCTATTATGGCCTGAGTGGCATCTGTTCCTCTTGGTGAATTAGCTATTTCGCTATTTATAGAAAACTGAGAGGAGGTAGCGTAACTGCTCTCGAAAAGTGAATCTGAATATTCTACCCTTTTTGATAGCTCAAAGAACGGATTCCTATGTAGTCGCCCACGGGGACCTCTTAACACTTGGGTAGATTTATGATGGCTGCAAAGCATCTCAGGTCAGGATGATGCATGAATGCCATAAATTGCATGATCGTGATGTGCAGCATCTACAACCACATGCAGGCAGATATACCCTTCCAACCTTGTTCCTCCCACACATGAGGCCGTATAGTCTCTGTCTTAGGCAGGCTTGGCCCATGGGTTAATGGGGAACCCCCTGGACACGTATGGTGCACGGTGGAAAATCGACAGCATAACAACTCTCAACTAATGTACATATACATGGCTTCTGACCATTGTATATCCAGGCAACCTAAATAAATTGACATGGGCCTATGGGGCATGAAAGCCTTTGATTGGGTGACCAGTCAAATTATCTGGCTTTGTCCAATACATAATGATCCATACAGCAAGCATAGTATTACGGTTCATGCCACCTAGGGAAAGTATCTACTTTCATTACATGAGCTTTGGCCAGGGTGATGATACTTTTGTGCTACCCAAGCATGATCCCTACCAACGGGTCTAGCTCGATATGAGCATAGCGATCGATCGAGTCATCATTTGATATACCACATGGTACTAGACTTGGGCTGGTGATTATCCTTAACACTTCCCTCCATTTAGTGAATGTAGGGCCATGCTTCAGGAACACACCAGGGTTAAAAGAGGGACCAAACTATCATAGATCTAAGGCTCTAATTATATGCAATGCAATTTCGAAAAAGGATGAAATTTTAAAACTAAAACTCAATTATATGTTTTAATCAAGATACTTTCGAAGCGAAGTCTAATTCAGGGTCCCCAGCGGAGTCGCTACTGTGACGCGCGCTGAATCTCAGGCGCCCCGAAAACCCGCTTTTAGGGTATTCGAGAGAGGTTCATGGAACTTGTAAACATTACAAGGGCGTCTATTTTGGGCAATAAGGAGGTATTTTGGAGTCACCGTCGTCTGGCCTCATTGAGCCTAAGACAACACATGTGTGTCTATTTTGGGCAATCAGAGATATTTTGGAATTCTCTTTCTAATAGAATATTAGAAAGATTCATCTAATCTCATGAAGCCTAAGACGATGCATATATGTCTATTTTAGGCAAACTAGAGATATTTTGGAGTCCCCACCCTAATAGAGCATTGGGATGGTTCGTCTAATCTCATGGAGCTTAAGACAATGCAACTTGGGCCTATTTTCGGCAGAAAGAGATATTTGGGAATTCCCTTTCCAATAGAACATTGGAAAGGTTCATCTAATCTCATTGAGCCTAAGACAAAAGATGGTTCGGGACTTCCCATTTATTCATACCTTGATTAAATTATGATTGAGTTTTGAATTTAATCTTTCATCCTATTTTCTCATTCAATTCAATGCAATAATTAAAGAATTAGAGCAATCATATAGTGAAATCATCAAATAAAGTAAGCTCAAAATGAAGTAAATAAAAAATACAATAGTTTACAAAAAAGTAGGGGCGGCCCCCCATTATAAATGAGCAGGAAAGGGAAACATATACAAAGTGAGATATTCGATTAAGGATGAAGACATTATTCTTCGCATGCATATTTAGAGAAAAATAATATAAAAATATCTATTTTGTTTGGAAAAAAAATCAGGACATTGGTCCTATTTTATTTAGGAAAATCCCATTTATTTGTAGAAATTTTTAGCCATTTTTACATTAGCAGGATCAAAATAATATTTACAATAAATTGAAAATAAAAATAAACTAAAGGAAAAAAAAGGATAAAGAAAATAAACCCGAACAATGTCCTCGAATCATCCTGGTGTTCTCCGTTTTTTAAACACCCCAAATCCAAGAAAAAATAGTTAAACTCACAAAAAAACAAAGAGCATATTAGTGCAATAATTAAACAACAAAAACAAATGATAAAATGAATAAAGATGAGGGATCTATAAAAAATCATCATGGAAAATAAAGAAAAAAGAAAAGAATAGAAAAGGGGGTAAAAAATAGGTAAAAAAATGAGGAAGGAAGGCCCAGGGATGGCCCACATCGCGCGAGCGATGGCCATCCTTGGGCCGACCGACGGGCGGAGTAGAGTTCCACGATGGCCCGTCGCTCGCGTAAGCGATGGCCGTCAGTGGACCCTCGGCCTGTCAGTCGTCCCCGATCCGAAAAAAAGAAGAAATTCAATTGAAAAAAAAACTTTAATTTTCACAATCAAAATTACCTTTTCAAGCGAATCAGCCACAAATAAATTAATATGAAACAATAAATTGAATTAAAGTTTGATCCAGAATATTTACCCCCAGAATATTACCTTCTGAAGGCGAATGTTGCGTGATTTCTGCCCTTTAATTCTACAAGGATTAATCAACAATGTGCAATTTTGAGGAATTTTCTACTGCAAAATTGTATTTTTGAAATTAAATCAAGAAAAGAAAATTATATTTTTCCTTCTCGATAATTTTTTTTTGCAATTATAAATGTCAAAAAATAGGGCTAGATCGAGTAAAGAACGAATTGATTTTGTTTTCTCGGATTCACCTTAATTTGAAAAAGATTTGATAATATTTTTGATGAAAATAAGAAAAAGCTCTTTCGGAATTTTAGTAAGAAACCTCCAATATTTGATAAAAATTGCCAAACCCCCTGAAAATGAACCTTAGCTCCCTATTTATAGGTTAAGGAAAACAATTCAAATTCTTTTAAATTTTAATTTTTAATTTGAAAAAAATTTATGAAATCAGAATCAAAACCGACTGATTTGCAAAATATTTTCAAAATTAAATTCGAAATTTGAAAATATTTAAAAAGATTTGGAAATCCCTGAAAAATCTTGGAAAGTGATTTTGAAATCTTGGGAAATCTGGGAGAATCTCGTGAAATAACGCCGCGGATCCCCTACCGACGGGTGTCGGTCACAGGGCACACTGGGTCTTTCGAGCGGCGGGCCATTTCGCGAGAGACGGGTGATGAGGGATAGGTGCCTCAGCACGAGCGACAGGCATCGCTCCCTGCAAGAGACGAGCCCTCACACGCGAACGATGGGCATCGCTCCCTCTAGAGATGGACCGGTCCTGAGCAAGCAACAGACGCCGCTCGCGCGAGGGGAGGCCGTCTCTCGGCATGAGTGACAGGCGTCCCTCTTTACCGATGGGTCTCCTGTCGATCAACCTAAAACAAAAATTTCCCACTAATGAACTCCTCTTAACGTACGGAAACCACCTATTATCGAAAAATCTTCAATCCTTGTGAATTCGAAGGGCGAAAGCCCCTAACTTTCATCCATTTGCCCGAAAACGGGTATTGATGTAACCCCCCCGATACCCCCATTGGAAGGATGCCGGGGCGCCACGCACGCAACTCACATAAACGCATGCATAACTCACGACATGATAAGAAAACCACGTATATTTAATCAAAATGTACCAAATCCATATACATATAATAATATTATCATATTGTCAAATCATTTTACAAAAAGGGATTTGTAAATAAATACATATACAAAATAATCCTTTACAAAAATTACATTTCCAAAATCATACTCCAAATATGATAAAAAAAAAGTACAGCGGAAAACAAAACATCCAATTCTAGACTTCTAGTGGCCGACCTGCAGATGTCTGACTCCCAAAAAGAACCTGCCACCTACACGGGAAAAGAGCCCGTGCTAAGCGATAACGCTTAGTGGGGAGGAACAATACATGCATGTACATATAATCGCAATAACATATATATAAACTTGATAATAACAAAAGCATAAAAGCATATACTACTCATGCACATAACAATTGTCATCATACTCAAGTATATTGGGAAAATAAACCATTCAAATTTGAATACAAGTGTTACATCTCATCATGTCATAACTCATATTCATATACATGTAACATATATTCATTTCATATAACTATTAGCTTCATAAAACAATCACATGTACTAAACTCAAGTAACAGCCTGATTATTCGCTAATTAGTGGATACGGGTACCAATGATACTGATAGGACACAACATCCCAAGCATATGGAGACATGAGTCTCAAAACATTTTATAATCATGTATACCCAAAGGTATACCGGAGACCGAGGCCTCATACATCTTATATGACCCAAACGGGGCCCAAATGTAGCAAATAACATATAGCAGCTGCACTCACACTCTGACCCTGGATAAGCGCTTATCTATCCACTACAATGATTATCAGGCTCAAATTGCCTTTATACTACAATAAATACATATATATATAACTCCTTTCACTATAAAGGTATAAATTACCAAAGTATTCAAGTAACTTAACCACACATGTACATAAATCATAAGTAAAGTCATGTAAATCATTTACAGGTATAATCAACATACAACTCTCAAATGAATAACTAATACACATATACCATCTAACATGCCTTGAAAACTTATTTAGATATGTTAAACTTATTATGAAAGCCAATATTCCACATAATTAACATTTGAGAATGCAAAAAGGAGAAAAAAATTGCATGTTGAAGATACCTCACGGTGACAACCAAATGGTTGTGACCGTGACATGCATATCAATCAAAACAGAATGCAAGACTGAGGTACCTCACGGTGACAACCAAATGGTTGTGACAGTGACATACCTTGGAATTCAAAAATAGAAAGCAAAACTGGGTACCTCATGGTGGCAATCAAAGTGGTTGTCACCGTGACATACCTACAGCAGTCGGGCAGAATGCAATTCTAACATACCTCACGGTGGCAACAAAATTGGTTGTCACCGTGACCTATGTGAGCTTTCAATTCCACAGCACCCAAACATATATTCAAGCCTTCCCAAACCATCACAACCCTAAAATCATACATAATCATTCATTCCTTTATCATATCCTTAGCATATACCATAATGAACTCATATCCATGCTACACTTATGATAGGTACTTGATTGAGGTATAATTTAGTATTTATTTTGTATAAATTTATGTAATTAATCATGCAATTGTGTGTAAAAGTTGAGGTGATATGTTAGTTTAGGATTATTTGTATTAGATTTCATGTTTTATGTGTTTACTGTGAAAAATGAAGAAAAGAACAGATAAAGAAGGAGAGGGTCACGAGAAGAAGAGAAGATCACGTCTCATATAAGAGGTCACGCCGTGAGCTAAGGTCACGCGACGTGACGAGAAGCCAGCAAAGAAAGGAAAGAAAGGAAAGAGAAGAAGAAAGAAGAAGAGTCACGCCGTGAGCAAAGGTCACGCGACGTGACGCCACAGAGAGGCCAGGAAAGGAAGGGAAAAGAGAAGAGAAGAGAAAGGAGAGGAGGAAGCGAGGCGTGAGCGCCAGTCACGCCACACACGCGAGAAGACACGACGTGATGGGGAGTCACGCGACGTGACTGGCCAGAGAGGGAAGAGAAAACTGAGCGAGAGAAGGAAAGAAGAAAACGAACAGCGTGTTCTGTCGCGATCGCGACACCGTTGCGAGCGCGACAGAAACGACCGTTGGACGGTTTTGGGCCAAAATTCACATGAACAGTCATCTTATTTCACCAAATTGTGCAACCATTCCCAAGAGACATCTTCAAGGGACATCAACTTTCAATTAACATCTATAAATATTAGTTTAACTGTAATTTTTAAAGGGGAATTATTATTGGGAGGAATTTTTAGTTAAGTAAAGTTTCTGTATTTAGTAAGATAGATTTTTCTTAGTTATTTTTCTATTTAGTTTTATGGTTTGAAGAAGAAGATCAAGGAGAAAGAAAATCTGTTTCAAGAGATTGAGAAAAGGGTTGAAGAACTTCTATATTATTCTCTTATTTTTTATTCTTCTCCAATATTTTTATGAATATCATTTTAATGAATTTGCATGTTATAATTCTTTCTATTTTCATCTACTTTAATAGTCTTTCATTGTAGATTTTCTATTAGTATCTTTTGCTTGATCTTTACAAGTTAAAGGAATTCGAGAGTTTGCTTTATCTGACATCTAATAGAATTTCATTATTAAGATATATTTAAGAGATTGGTATATTGAGATAATTGCTATAGGTTAGTGTCTATTCTTAAAATATGTAATTAGAAACCTCTAATTCATTAATGAAAATTGTGAGTTAGAATTTTAATTGTATGTTTTAGGCATTTTAATTCATGTCGAGAGAGTGAGTTAAAAATTTATTCTAACTTGGCTTGCATGAAAGATGAATAAATGTAAATCAAAATGATGGATCAAATTCATTATGTTTAGTTCTTCATTCATATACTATTTATCTTCTTCTGATAAATATAAATTAGGTTTAAATTAAGTAGTTCTAATTCAACCATCAAATTTATTATCATTGTAAACAAGATTAAAATCAATTAGTAATAGTGTGTAAAGACGTTCCCTGTGGGATCAATATCTAAAGTACTATTGCGGTACACCGTATACTTGCGGTATGTTGCATTATTAGAAAATGCACAACAACTTATAATGCTTATAACAACATAACTCACTTACACAACAATTACACAAATCACTTATACTCATGCATTTTCATATACCAAGACTCACAACCAACAACAATATTTGACTCAAAACATGATCCAAAGTGATGATGTAAAAACACTCCCAAACCTGGAATGGAGCTCAAAACTTTCACTTCCTTCAATCAACAACTTTTCCTTTTCCCTTATCCTTTCTCTTTTCTTCAGCTTCTTGCAACCAATCAACCAAAACCAAAACTTAGTTAATCCATGAAATCAACCACAACCCATAATCAGACCCGTAGAAGGAGAAGAAGAAGGATATCAAAACCAATTAACCTGGCTACTTACCTTTTAGAACCTTCAAAGCTCAAACACATTTTCAATTTACTATAAATTCATTACACAAACACACTACAAAATATACTTCTTCAGAATTTACTATAGATAGATCAATTACATAACCAATATCGCTTTTACAAAACTTATAATTCAAAATTACAAATCTTGCATACATTCTTAAGACTATACAAATCCTACCCTAAAATCTCTTCATAACCTTGCATTGGCCTGGACTGCTGCGGAAAGACTCTCGAAAGATCCGATCAATAGTACCTACACGGATTAAAAGAAAATCCGTGCTAAGCATAAAGCTTAGTGGGAAACACATAAATATGGACGACCACTAAGAATGGCCGTCAAAAAGTTCATAGAAAAGCGTAATATAGAAAATATAATCATATTGATTATAACAAATTAGATGCTTTCAAGGAGGTCATCAAACATAAACACTTACTTCACATAATGACGTTAACAAATCACTTATACATTAATACATTTTTCCACATCTTGTACATGTCACTCTGTTCACTTATTCACATTCATTTGGGTTTTCAAAATTCATCACACATATCTTACTTAACAGATGCCTTAACATATAATTTATCCAATCAATAACGCATTTAGATTCCAATAACAAAATACATACTTTTATACAAGTCTTCACATATATTTATCAAGTCATAACTTATCGTTCGATTCACATACTCTTGTTCATTTAAGGCCTACTAGGTCAAGGGGGTGGATGACGAGTAACACATAGATACAAAACAAAAGGATCACGAGGATCCGATACAGAAGGATCACGAGGATCCAGTCAGGGACCTGATCAGGGTCCAGAACATAGAAGCTGCAGCAAATCGAACTCTATAGGCATGCCTATCTATCCAGGACTCGACTATTGCAGGCTACATTATTTGTCCAATTTATTGTTTAATTATCTGCATAATATAGCATGGTAATTTCAATAAGCAATGTCATATCATTTAATAACTTACTTACTCATTTAGTATAACATGTTACAGTTCACTCATACATTGAATCACGTATAATTTATAAGTGAAAAACCATGCAAAATATGTTAAATAAGTCAACATTCACAGTACAAAGGAGGGTCGCGCTCGCGATAGTGAGCTCTCGCTGCTGTAGCTCTGCAACCCAATGCTCGACCACTTCCTCATAGCCTTCACAAATAAGACTTTTCAAAATTCATGCGTCAAAATCAAGAACTCCAACATTAACATCTCAGACTATTTAATTTATTAGGAATTATTCATTATTTAGACAGTCATATCAATACCATTTGAGATACGAAAAATTCATTTCATTTTCAGTTTATAACCCACCTAAAACAATCATTTACTTCAAACTTAATGTCATATACAAATTTTAGACGATAAATAAGCCTTCACAAGACTTAAATCATTAATGGCTCAATAACTTTTATAAATCTCATCATCCACGCCACATTTATTTCTAACAAGCACCAAGGCATTAGCCGAGTTCAGTCGATACATTATCTTTTATGTCCGAATAAATTTCTATGATTTGGTTCGGACTTGGAAGGATATTCCAAGCTTCCTATGTGTCCCAAAGGATTGGGAATCAGAACCCCGTAGTTATACTGGTTCAAATTGCAAATTATAGAATTTCACTTCAAATCTCCTAACATAATGTAAATCAGATCAATATTGAATGTATTCGAAAGTGTTCGACTTGTTAAACCTTTAAGTACCTTAGTCAATGATCTTATTTATAACCTTAGTCTCTTGTATTCCTAAGTGATAGCCATTTATTTACTCTTTTATAAGGTCTAAACATGTGATGAATATGTCTTAAAAGTTCCGATGAAGTTCGGGTGCATTTCGGGAAGAAAAACACTCAAAATATGCAAAGCAGGGGATGGTCACGGTGGCAACCACTTGGTTGTGACAATGAGTCCAAAAATATTCAATTTTGCCTTGTCTTGGAATTGGTTATGGTGGCAACCACTTTGTTGTGACCGTGACATACCAAAAATAGCAAAATAGAAGCAAAAAAACTCAGGACTGCTTTCCACTTCAAACTTCAACCACCTAAACCGACCTCTAAACCTCATTTTTAAGCCAAATATCCTTCTTGAAAAATGATACTTAGAATGTTATCTTTCATATAAAACAAATTTAAAGTCATTTGAGCAACTAAATCATCACATATGACCAACACAACCTATACTGCTCCCCTAAACCCGGCTAGAGAAGATACCTCTTCTTCAAGACCACTTTTGGGCCATTTAGAACTAAAATTAGCTCAAGACTATTTCTAAGACATTTGTAGGAATATCTCTTAGATTTTCAATGAAACTAATCTCATACCATTTGGATTTATAAAACTCCATATACAGCCTAATAACCAAAGAGTGGTTAGGTGTGTTCTAACACTATTTTCACCAAAATCCTATTCACACACACATTTTAACAATTTAAAACAAACACTCACTACCATCATCATATATCATCACCAACACACTTAAGTAATTTATATAACACAAGAATATACTCAAACTCATATATAATTAAAGAGTTTCCAAACCTCTTTTCCTTTGCTCCCTAATTGCTCAAATGACTGCACAACCCCTTTGTTTTCGTACTCCTTCTTTAGCTTCTCATGTTTCCTCCAAACAAACCAACGAAAATTCAAAATTCCACTTAAAGTTACACATACCTCTACTCATGTTTAAGGAGAAGAGGAGAGGAAGAGGGAAAAGAGTCAACCACTTATCTTTCCCATCCAAATCTTCCATCCAACCACTTGAAACTTGGAAAATCCATATTGGACTTGAATTAAGGGAATTGGCGTGAGGAAGGAGGAGGATAGGTTCTCTCTCTCTTTTTTATTCCCTCATTTCCCAGCCAAGAATGGCTTAAAAGCAGTCAAAAGGGTTTAATTAAGGCCATTAATCAAATCTTATCCCAATTGCCACATGTCACAATTTTATTTGTCCAATAAAGATTTTTATGCCAAACTTATCTTTTAATCTCTTATCTTACTTCCTTTCCCTCAATTGGCATTCAAATTTTCTATTTCATACATTGGCCCACATAATTAACTAAGTCATTCAATTTAATCCATAATTATAAAATGACCAAAATACCCTTACCCTTTACAAATAAAACCGGTCAAGCCCTTTATTACAATTAATCACTTCCGTCATCCAATTACACATTTTTTATCACCAAAAATAATTCTTTTCAGGTCATTTAAGGCACGACAATATAATTGTCCAATTTATCGTAACTCGCCGAAACTTTCGAATTAATGACGGTTGTGTCCTCTTTGACACTTCCGTCCCTATCTCAAACACATTCGGCTTTCGCTATCCCCCCTAAACTTGTCTTGATCCGACTAAGGTGTATTTCGGGGTGTTACTTTATTCAAATTAGCTCGGCTGTCCGGACTCAGGAGCAAGGCGTAACCGAACTCATAGGAGAGGTGTCTAATTATCAGTTTCGATTTTAATTTTTGAATATCAGATAACCGTTAGTCGATGACTAATCGGATCATATATATATATATATATATATATATATATATATATATATATATATATAAAATTTTTATTTTAATACCTTAATTTTTTTTTATTTCTCTCTAAAAATTACATAAAATAATACATTAAAGCATATTTAAATTTTATTTTTATTTCTATATCCTAATTTTTTTATTTCTCTCTAAAATTTATATAATTCTCTAAAATATATTTAAATTATATCATCCTCCTTAATTATATAAAATATTATTTATATGTAGTAATCGATTAATTTTTATATATATTATTTCTTATTATATATTATAATCTACAAAAAATTATCAAGTTTTTTTAAATAATAATTATAAAAAATCATACAATATGTATCTTAAGTTTATAATTTCTTTTTAAGTTTATAATTTCTTATAATTAAAAGAGTATAGTAAGAGAATATATATTAAAGATTCTATAAAATATATGAATAATATATTTAATATTATAAATATCAACAGTTTTTTAAAAAAATAATTATAAAAAGTTCATATAAATTATAATATACCTCTATTGAAAAAAAAACTCATAGGATGAGAAAATTAATAGTTCACAAAAAGGATAATAAAATTTCTTAAAAAGGATAATTTGAATTATTTAATTAAAATTTGATTTAAGTTTGAATAATTGATGTTCAATTGAAAAAAAATCAAATTGGCCATACTTCCCATTTATTGTTTTTAATTGAAATTCGATTTCAGATAATTGATTTTTTACAATAAGAAGTCAATTTCAGTTTGAATAATGATGTTCAATTGAATTGAATCAATTGAGATTCAATTGATTTTAAATTTCAATTTGATTGAATTGAAATTGAACTAGTGGTGCTCTTCTTTCATAATCTTTAATTGAAATTTAAAATTGAAATTTTGATAATTGATTTTTGTAATTTAAATTCAATTTCAATATTGACAATTGATTTTCAATAAAATTGAATCATTTGAGATTAAATTGAGTTAGAACTAGCTGATTTCCAATTGAATCCAATTGAAACTAGATTTGAATCAATTTTGAGTCTGTATTTAAATTTTATTGAAATTCAATTTCAATTTGGATGATCAATTTTCAATTAATTGAATGGTTGCTAAAAGAAATTGATTACAACAATTTAGAATAAATTTGTTAAATTGATTTAAAAGTTTAATTGTTAATAGAAATTAAACTAGCCACGATTCTCTTTTATAATTTTTTAATTGAAATTATATTTAAATAAAAGTAATTAATTTTCAATTGAAATTGAACAAATGATTTTTAATTGATTTTCATAGAGTTTGGGTACGCACATAACTCTGAATATGGATAGAGTTTCATATTAAATAAGATTTAGTATATTTATCTCATAAGAATTATCTACTCTTATCTCAAAAAGAGATTGAGTTATATTAGATACGAGTTCCTAGTATTTAGGATACTATAAATAGATAATTAAATGCCAGATTTGGTGATGCTTAATTGGTGACGCAGTAACGATGCCAAAATGATGACGCTTAAGAGTGTGTATTGTGAAACACTCCATGTAGAATCTCAAAGGGGCTTTTAGACCATGAAAATTACTGTTATCTCGCAAGTGAGTAAAAGCCGGGCTAGTGATACAAAAGGAGATCCTTGTAAATGCTTTCACAATATTTCTGCACTATAAGAGGTAGGTACTATATTTTGTATATGTTACCTATATTTTATTTCCCTTCATTGATATTAGAGCCATTATTTTTGTGTTATGGCTTGAGGCATGCTATGATCTAAAATTTTATGTATAAAATTGGTAGATTTTAAATAGAATGCATGAAACACAATAAAATTTATTTTTTGTGTTGATAATAAATATGAGTATATATTTTGGCTTAAAAATTATGTATGTGTACACTGTGATTTGAGGGGAAGAATATGTGTATTCATGAAAATGCAAAACTAGAAGTTGGGATTTAAAATTTTTGACCTCACTATTAGAATCACAAAGCCCAAAATCCCACGTCGGCTGAAACCAGATCGCCGGAATCAACCTAGAAGGTGGCGCGTGGAATGTATGCGCCACCAAACGTAGGGCGTGTGCACGTGGACGGTGGTCCACATGCGCACAAGCACGTGTCAATAATGATGCGTCATTATTAACACATGGCCCAATTAGAGCATGCCACATGGATGACCATGGTCATGCCACGTGCCAGTGACGTGTGACCTGTACACCACGTGGGCGTAAGGTGACCCAATAAGGGGATGACACGTGGAATACTATGGTCGTGCCACGCGCAAATAATGATGTGTCATTATTGACATGTGGCCCAATGAGATGTTGCCACGTGGATGATAGGTGTTATGCCACGTGGCGATGACGTGTTACCTGTATGCCACGTGATGTCAGCGCCAAATGGGCACTTGGTGGACCAATCAAATATCGACACATGTCCTGACAGATGGTCTGATGTGTCGCCATGTGGCATAATGGGATGTGACACGTGGCATGAAATAATAAAAAAATAATAAGAAAGGGGGATGGTACGTGAGTGTGTGTTGACACTTCTACCGGTGCGTGAGACCTCCTCCGATCACCAAATCAACGCTGGTTTTTGGCAAATGAATTTTTTAAATTATTTCTTATTTTTTGGTCATTTTTTCAAAAAATTTTAATGACAAAAAAATACATTTTTAGTTTTTTTAATTATCAAAAATAAAAAAATTATAGAAAATGTGTTTTCTGCCTTTGAATAATTTTTTAAAATTATTTTGAATTTTTTTTTGTGATTTTGTCCTTACTTATTGATTGAAATGTGTCTTAATCATTCGTGTTTATACGTGAGTGTATAAAATTTTCTGTAATATATTGTTCAAATGTTGATAAGGACACCTATTCTTCCTAAAACTCCGCATAGGGTTGTTTTAAGAAATGAAAGAGTGCAATTAGTAAGTAACATGAGAATGCACAGGAAGATTCAAGCTAATGATATTGATGCAATAGTGCATCATATAGTGCATGTGTAAGAACAAATGCAAGAGTGCATTTGGATTGGTGGCTTAACTATAAAAAGGAATGATAGAGTCTTGATCAAAGTGTTGACTGACTCCTTTGAATATCATCCAGAACTGAGTGAGTTATTGAAAATTACCTAGCCCATAAGAGATAGATTTTATAGAAAATCTATTATCTACTTTTTGGTTAGAGTTGCCCAAAGGGGAGTGTTGAAGAGCAAATCTGTGATGATGTTAAGGAGTGGACATAGTGTGCATCGTCTATGGCTTCATCAAGCAATCTAACGACTTACCATATGAGTTGGTAAACATGGTTAAAGAAACAATCCTAGTATTAACAAACATTTTGTGAAAATCTAGACTTCTAGAATAAGTTGACATAAGTGTCAATTTCAGTTGACGTTTTTATTATATAGGATTTGTGTTTCCTATTTTAGACAATAGTGTCTAAACAATGAATTATTAGGTTTATTTTTGAATAAATGTATGAGACATGTATTAAATAATTGATGGCTTTTAACTTTTTAATAAATGTATATATTTATTTAATTGTTAATTGCCTTGCAATATTTAATGAGTAAAATGATTGTATGTTTATTAAGTGGAGATTTAATGAACCAAAACTAATAAAAATCTCCTCATAAGTTTAAGAACTTAAATATCCAATAATTTAGATTTATTATGCATGAAATTTTAATCTATAAAGTTGGACATTAGGACTTAGATGGTAATTGGATAATATAAGTAATCTTTTCAAATTTGAGCCTAATATAAAACTTTACTAGGTTATTATTTCATATACGTAATAAATAGTATGTATTGCCTTATCTCCTTTAAAAATGTGCAACATTGGTCCATTTGAAATCAGATAATTCAAATGGCTACTTCTTCCAAGTTAATTATCGTTGAGCTTAATAAAGATATTAAACTGAATGGTGATAATTATGAAATATGGAGTATGAAGATTTAGTATGTGCTTGAAGAGCAAGAGGCTCTTGAACCCTTAAGTTTGCCTATGTGGCATGGAAAAAGAAAAAAATTCCACTGCTCGAATCATTTTGCTTAGTGCAATGGATGATGACACCACTAAGTAGTTCCACAAGTATCAAAATGTAATGGATATGCGGATCGCTTTGCGGGAGAAGTTCGGAGGTTTGTTTTTGACTAAACTCCGATCATTAACTATCAAATTTGATACTTATTAGAAAAATTCTAATCATACTATGCAAAAACATCTACGAGAGATGTAAAATATGATACGTGAACTTAGTGAGTGTGGTCATACATTGACTGACAAGCAATATGTCCAAGCTGTTATCTGTTCCTTACCCAAGAGTTAGGAGCATATGAAGATACAACTAACTCATATAGATAACATAAAGACATTTGAGAATGTCGCTCATCATTTAGAGCTTAAAAAGGACCGTTTGGCAGCGATTAAGGTTAATGCCGTAATGCATATCGTGCAGTCCTGTTCTGATAGAATGAGTTTTAGCTAGAACAAGAGAAAAAGCTTCAAAAGTCGGGATAAGGGAAAGGCTCAAGTGCCTAAAAAGAAAAAGGTAAAACAGAATCACAATAGGTCCAAAGGCAAAAAGAAGGTAAACGTTTTAAGAGTGAAATATTTCAATTGCCAACTGAATGGATACTATGCAAGAAACTGCACTGTGCCCAAATAGATACACTTATCTGACTCAAAAGTGAGTAAAATTTGTGTATCTAGTTCTATATTTCTAACTGAATTTCATCCTTTTATGGGTGATGTATTCAAGAGCAAAGGACCATGTAACAAAGGATCGAGACACCTTTGTTAGGAATTCAATTTCTGTTCTTGCTTTATTAATGAAACTTGGTTTCGATTTACATTTTAAGGATATCAGTATGTGTTTATGCTTGAATGATGTTTATTATGGTTCTTGTTTTGTGCTAAACGATTTTATTTTTATGGATATTGACCATGACTATTTGAATAAAACTAGTTTTTTCCTTAATTTCTTTTTCTTTACATAGTTATGAGAATAATGTAAAATTATAGCATGCTAGATTAAACTATATCGGGGAAGACTGAATGAATCAATTAGCAAAAGTAGGTTTATGAGGTGATTTAAAGAAGGTTGAATTGTCTATGTGTGAGCATTGCCTAAAAGGAAAAACTAGTTAGAAAATCGTTTGAAAAAGAACTAGAGTCAAATTTCCATTGCAGTCAGTTCATTCTGCTATATGTGGTCCAATGAATGTGAGGGCAAGGCATGGGACCTACTACTTCATCACATTTATAGATGACTTACTAGGTATGGTCATGTCTATTTGATTTCTCATAAGTCTGAAGCATTGAGTTGCTTCAAGACTTTTATGAACTTAATTGAAAATCAATTAGACAAAAATATTAAAGCTTTAAGAACTTACCCAGGTCAAGAATATATTTCAGATAAATTTAAAGTTTTATGTGATGAAAAAGGGATTGAACATCAATTGTCTATTCCCATAATTACACAACAAAACGGTGTTGTGGAAAGGAGAAATAATACTCTCTTTGATATGGTTAGATTTATGATAGTACAGGCAAATTTGCCAATCTCTTATAGGGGAGATGCTTTATTGACTACCACATATGTTCTAAACCGTGTGCCTTCCAAATATGTCACTTTCATACTTTATGAGTTATGGACTGGTCAACAACCTAACCTAAGCCATTTACGACCTTGGGATTATATTGCTTACGTCCATGATACCTCAAGTAAATTTGGTAATTTGGGACCAAAAGGTAAAAACTATGTGAGATATTCTAAAGTATTAAAAGGATACATTTTTATAGGTGAGCAAGAGAATGGTACAATGATATAATTTGAATCACGAGACGTCATATTCTTAGAGAATGAATTTCCAAAGTTGGGAATGAATTTCCAAAGTTGGGAGAAGTGAATCAAGATTTCACATTCTATGAAACTCAGGAAGAGGAACCATCAGGATCACTCCATTTGAGTGGGAGGGAGTTAGAGAAAGAAGGTCAAGACCTTCCTCCTCCAAATGATCCAAATGTTTGTCATCTTATTTTTAGTGGTAGCATTCCTGACGACAGTGAAAGTATAGAACATGGTCCCAGTGGGAGCATTTCGAATTGCTATAAATATATGAGACATGTTTATTAAGATTCGGAACTACAAAAATCTAAAAGGATAAGTGTTCCACACCGCAATGTCAGATCGAAGGCTCGAACGAAACCTTTTTGGTTACCCCATAAGATGAAGAAGAGCCCAAAAATATTCAAAAGGCTTTTTCATGCCTAGCTAAGGAAAAATGGATTAAAGCAATTGAAGAAGAAATGGCATCTATGAGATCAAACCGTGTTTGGGAATTAGTTGATCTACCGAAAGGACTCAAACTAATTGGGAATAAATGGATTCTCAAAGAGAAACGAAAGGCTGATGGAAGTATAAAAAAATATAAGGCTCGGCTAGTCACTAAAGGGTTTACACAACAGAAAGGGATTGACTATGAGGAGACTTTTTCACCTGTTATAAGATTTATGTCCATAAGGTTAATCTTGTCCATAGTGGCTAATTTGGACCTAGAGCTACATCAAATGGATGTTAAGACTTCTTTTCTGAATGGAGAATTGGATGAAGAAATCTCTATGGAATGACCTATAGATTTCATCGAAAAAGGCAACAAACATAAGGTTTGCTGATTGATGAGATCAATTTATGGCCTTAAACAATCTTCAAGACAATGGAACTTAAGATTTCATGATATAGTCATGCCAAATGTGTTCAACATGATTGATAAAGACCATTTTGTTTATAATAAAAGCTCTGAAAATAATTTTGTCATTTTAACATTGTATATAGACGACATATTCATAGCTGAAAATGACAGAGTACGTAAATGAAATCAAAGATTAGTTATCATCTAATTTTTAGATAAAAGATATGGGTCAAGCATATTATATTATTGGAGTTAAGATTTCAAAATATTGTTCAAGAAGGTTGTTGTCTATTTCTTAAGAGACATATATCAACAAAGTTCTTGGACAATTTAATATACAAAACTACAAACCTATAGACAACCCTATTACTAAGAATCAGTTTATTAGCAAAGATATGTGTCTTGATGCCAAAAGAAATGGAACGTATGAGGAATGTTCCATATGCCAATGTCGTGGGTAGTTTTATGTATGCAATGTTGTGTACAAGACCTAATATATGCTATGTAGTAGGTATGGTAACTAGATATCAATCTAACTCAGATAAAGCACATTAAAAAAATAGATAAAAGGATACTTAGATACCTCAAAGGTACAGTAGACTATCCTCTCTGTTATCAAGGCAAGGATCTACAATTGAGAGGATACTTAGATGTTGATTGGGCAGGAGATGTGGATGAGAGAAAATTCACTTCAAGTTTCATATTCTTGCTTGGCAAGGATGGCATCTCATGGAGTAACAAGAAACAAACTTGTGTAGCCCTATCAATAATGGAAGTTGAATTTGTCACTTCCTTAGCTGCAGTATAAGAGGCAGTTTGGCTAAAACAGTTTATGGACCATTTAAGAGTAACTGCCTTAGAGGAACCAGTGACCGTCTATAGTGACAGTCAGTCATCAATAGCTTATAGTAAGACTAAGCATATCAACATAAAGTATCAATACACGAGAGATATTGTTGCACGAGGAAAAGTGAACTTACAGCATGTTTCTACGTATGATATGATTGCAGATCCATTGACAAAACATGTAACGAGAGATGTGTTTGAGAACACATTAGATCTCGAGGTTTGCTTAAGATTTAATTGGTACTATTATATTTTATATAATCCCTTAACATTATTATTTATGAATAATAATCAAGTTCATTATTGGTAATACATGAGTGTGAATGTTTAATGTGTAAACATTTATCGTTCTTTATATGAGATTGAGCATGTTAGATAGAGAAGTAACGAACTCACAAGGGTGTTTATCTCAGTTTTTTCAATGAGTTGGCAAAGACTAAGATGAGGTGAATTTTGAACATATGATAATGGTCGAGAGCTTGTTCAAAACAAAAGTGCCGTTTTGCAGAAATTACAAGATTAGTCTTGTTAAGGTGCGAGATAAAGACATACATAAGGTTGTATGCTTTGGATTTAGATCCAAATAAGGATTGAGTGTAATCCTATGGTAAGTTAAACGTAACTACCATGTTCTGTCCAAAAAGGCAGAAGTAGTCCTTAAGTAAGCAGACTAAAGTTGGATGTTTCGGTGCATCGCAACCTCACACTTTTTTATTGTGTTATATATATTTGTAATTGTGAGACATGCACTCCTTTAAGGGAAGGAAAGAATACCATAACACATATTTTATACCGTGTGTGTAACACCCTAATACCCCTTAGGAGTATTCATGGGTGCCAAACTAACAGAACAATATCAAATCAAATATCGCGAATGACAATGTAAGTCTGAAAATTTCAATAATTTTGTATAATAAATACAACTTTAAATACATAACTAGACAAAAAAATCTTTACAATATCATTTAATATACATTAAACATTCACTATGATCTATATCTTCTAGGAACTCTGCTTGACACTTCTTGATCTCTTCTTTATGCGTGACTTGAATTTGGAACCTACTCAAATAACAATTTAGACTAAGTTACACCTAATAATGAAACTATTAAGTATAGCTAAAAATTCACTTAATTAACTCAGTAATTTTAAATCTTTAAGTACATTACCTGACCTCTAACACCTTGTTTTTCATAAGACTTATTGGGCATTATCCTTCACTAATTACCTTTCTCATATTAGCATATCAACTTTTCATTCATGTTTATATTTCTCACTAGACACTAGAATATTTAACAATACATCTAGTATTTGGTTTGAACCTAGAATTGGTATTCCAAGCTCCTACGTATCCCGAAGGTGGGAATCAAAATCATGTAGTTCTAATTATAACTAACACTTTACTCTAATAAACATATAACATATCCACCACACCCATCCTCTTCTTTATAGCACATATATCTTGTAATTTCATCAATACATATACATTAATCAAAATACATATACTTTAGTGATAACTAATTAACACGTTATCAAAATATTTATTAATAATCCCTTAAATCATACTCATCTCTAACATTACTTTAATTAAATTACAATCACTTGTAGCTTGAACTCAATATAGGTATGAACAATCGAAAACACTCAATACTCGAAGGTATCGGATAACTCGACACCGTGAAGGTGTCAAATTACTATCCCCTACATTACAATCACTTGTAGCTTGAACTCAATATAGGTATGGACAATCGAAAACACTCAATACTCGAAGGTATTGGATAACTCGACACCATGAAGGTGTCAAATTACTATCCCCTATATGTCCATATCTATATCAAATTCAGATTCAAATAAAAGATTTAACGTAATGCCCCAATTTGCACACTAGCCATTTTGGATTGGATTCCTATGCATTTATGTTTGGGATAAATGAGTATTATTGTGATTATGAGTTAATGCATAATTGGAATTAAGCAAATCAAAGAGATTAATGTAGTAATTTACATATAAGGACATAATTGCATAAATAGGTGGATTTAGTTGCATTAGTTAGGAAGTTAATTGGGCCTAGGGATAGTTATTATTAATTTAGAGTAAATGTGAGAATTCAGGATAGAAGAAGGATTAATAGGGAAATGGAAAGTATGCACCAATCACTTTTTGGCAGCTGCTCACTCTAGAAAGTGGAAGAGAATTCATGGCTTTATAAGCAATGAATATCGACTGGGTTGGGAAGAAAAGAGCCAGCCGGTTTCTCCTTCCCCCAAAACTGTTGTTCTCTTTTTCTTGCACCCGAAAATTTGTTTGAGAATACTAAAGCTAAATCCCAACTAATAGATTAGTTTAAAAGTGGCTTGGAGGCATTAAGGTAAGAATAAGTTCCTATTCATTATCTTCTTCCTTTTTAATAGTTAAAGTGCAAGTTATGGTATTTATGAAATTGATATAGTTTTGCTACTTGAACTTGATATTGTAGTTGCTGAAGGTAAGAAAAAGGAGAAAGAAGAAGAAAGAAAGGGATTGAGTTGAAGGAAAAGTGAATTTTGAGGTTTGGGAATTCTTCATCTTTTATGTTAAATTTATGGTTAATTCTAAATTTGAGATGATGAAGTATTTGTCTATGTCTATTTATGTTATTAGTAACTTTGTGAAGTTGTTTGTTTACAAGAATTGATTTTGATGTGTGATTTATGTGGAAGAAACATATTGGTGTTATTTGGGAGATAAGAGTAGAAAAACAAAGCATATCGAATTTCCAGATTAGCACAGCTGTGATTTTGAAAACACAACTGTATTTTAGTGGAAATAAGCTAGTTGTGCTAAGTTACATGGCGATCAAGGATATCTTTACCATATTAAGTTACAAAAATGTGGTAGTCCGTGGGCTTACACGGTGGTCAGGGATATCCTTACAGTGTTAAGTTACGGAAATGTGGCAGTTCGTGGGCTTACACGGTGGGCAGGTCAGCCCTTACCACCATGTAAAAGCCTACTGTCCAACTTGTGTATTGTGAGGTATCTCACACAGTGGTCAAGCAAATCCTTACCGCCATGTAAATGCATTATGTCCAGCAACTTGTGGTATTAGACATCCCACACGGCGGTCAGGAGTCCCTTACCACCATGTGGTGTCCTTTACATAGCAATCGGGATTGCTCTTACCGCCATGTAAATGCATTCTATTTTGATAAGGCTAAATTCCTACATTCCATAAGGCGGGCAGATTTTCCTTACCGCTTTGTGACCCCTATTTTTCCAAAAATTATTTGTGTATTTTTGTTATCAAATGGCTTCTAAGTGACACCGAATTTTATGCAATGATTATTTATCATTAATAAATGATAATCACGGTATTTTCGTTCTGTTCTATGAACTACTCAAATGAGGAATATATGTACCATGTAAATCTTTACTTGACGCCATGACATGATAAACCTATAAAGTGGCTAAAACCCGATTATATGCTTTTTCGACTACTTTAGATCGAGTTATCGATAGATAGACATGCCTATAGGGACTCTGATTACTACAGCTACCATTCTATCATGTGGACCCCGTTTAGGTCATCCTTACTGCAAATAAAAGAATAATATGATTAAAGTATATTATACCTTCGGGTACCACCGTTTATTACTCTTCCTGTTATCCATTCCCCTAAGTTAATGCAGGCAATTGTATGATAATGATATATGCTTATTACTATGAACTAAAATATGCTCACTATAGATATATGGTTACTCTCTACTCTATTTACACTGAGCTTACGATTATGTATTGTGTACCTAGTGATGATCTAAGTTGTGCATACATTATGTGTATTTGGTTTTGTCGATTGTTATGAGTAGTTGTTCATTTCATGTTAATTCGCCACTAAACTTTACGCTTAGCACGGGTGTTCTATCCGTGTAGGTACCGAAGATAAAGTTAGAGCTAAGGACATCTTGGGTTAATCAAGGCCAACACATCTGTAGAAGATCCATATGTAGGGTTTTCACTTTTGATATAAGTTTTGTATCTTATATCTTTTTGGCTTGTAATTATATATGTTAACACAGTAATCAGATATATATATATATATATATATATATATATTATTGGAACGTCTATTGAGTAATGCAATGAGATATGGATTTTGTTGCAATTTCTTGTATAGTTTATTGAAATGATGAAATTTTATATTTCTGATTATTAGACATGTATTCTATTGGTACACTATCTTATTCTCCGAAAGGGGAATAATGTGTGTTACATTTCTTGGTATCAGAGCATAGGTTTAGGCAATTCTGGACAACTAGTAGAACCCGATTATGTATTTATAGATCTGTGTTGGCCTAATACGGATGTTCTTATTTTCTTATAGCGTTCTGAATGGACTTATCCTGGGATACTGGTAAAGGGTCCGTAGAAATTGTGAATCCTAGGGATCAAGATCCATCGGTCTCAAGAGACTAAGATGTCCCTGACATGCCAACTGAAGCCTTGCTTAAAATTTCACAAGATATGGCATGTGTTTTATTCAGGATGACAGCCCCTATAGCTCCAATTAATGCAGTTAGGAATCATGGGGTTGAAAAATTTCATGGTACGAGTTTGGAGGAGTCTGATAAAGCTGAGTATTGGCTTGAGAAGTTGCAAAGAGTGTTTGAGGAAGTGAGATGTCCTCCAAAGCAGATGGCTACTTGTGTGGTTTCCCTTTTGCATGGTGCCACTTATGATTGGTGGAAATTGGTTCAACGCCATCCTCAATACCCGAATCCACTTACTTGAGATTTCTTAATGCAAGAATTCAAGAGTAAGTATATTACTAAAGCTTACAGGGAGACAAAGTGGAAGCAGTTTCTAAATTTGAGTCAATAGAATATGCCTATAGCTGAATTTGAGAAGGAATTCAGTCGTCTTAGTAAATATACTCTGGAATCAGTTCTCACTGAATTATTCCGATGTACACAGTTCGAAGACAGTTTGAATGATTCCATCAGGAGATATGTGGAAGTTACAACAGAGGAATTTTATCAATTAGTACAAGAGGCTATGAAAGTTGAAAGATCGGAGATGATCAATCGTGAGAGAAGTCAAAGGAGGAGTTACTTCAGGGGTGGTTCTTCTTTAGGTAAAAGAGCTAGAAAATCCCAAGCTGAATTAGTATAGAATCTTACTACTAGGGGAAGAAGGCAAGGAATTCTCATAGCATCGGGAACTGGTAGAGGTTCTCCATCTAGACAAGATAGTGCACCTGAGTGTCCTCATTGCAACAGGCATCATTTTGGCACTTGTAGAAAATTAACGGGAGGATGCTTTTGATGTGGGTGCATTTTACATTTCGTGGAAAATTGCCCTAAGGAGCTAGGAACTACTAGAGATTAATAAGGAAGTGATAGAAGAGGATCCAACACCTCTTCTGCAGCTTATGGTAGAGGTAGAGGTCGAGGTGGTTCAGGTCAGAATAGGGGAGGCACAATATCGAAATCAGTGGATCAACCTCCTACTACTACTCAAGCATGAGCTTACGCCATGAAGGCTCGAGATGATCAGGATGCACCTGAACTGATAGCTAGTATTTTCTTTCTCTACGATACTGAGATGAATGCTTTGATAGATCCTAGTTCTGCACATTCATACATATGCACTAAGCAAGTGTTTGATAAAATTTCTTTGGTTGAATAGTTAGACTATGATATACCTATGGTAAGTCCTCTGGGCCATAGTGTTACTGTTAATCAAATGTATAGAGATTACCTTATAGTAATCCATGATAGAGAATTCTCTGCTAATCTAATTGCCTTACCCTTTCATGGGTTTGATATGATTTTGGGTATGGACTGGTTATCTAAGCACCGGACTATTGTTGATTATGGTAAGAAAATAGTGGTACTTCATTGTCCTGACAAGTCAAATGTGATAGTACATGGCCTTCGATCCAACCTAATGTCTGGTGTGATTTCATCCATGCAAGTCCGTCGATGTCTTAGAAAGGGATGTAAAGCTTTTCTGGCATTAGTGCTCGACTCTAAATGGGATAAAGTTACACTAGAGGATATACTAATGGTGAGAGAATTCCCGGATGTGTTTCCTGAAGAGTTACCCGGACTTCCTCCAAGAAGAGAAGTGGATTTGTCGATTGAGATCTTACCTAGGATAGCTCATATCTCCAGAGCACCGTACAGGATGGCTCCAAATGAATTAGAAGAATTAAAAGTTCAACTATAGGAGCTCCTGGATAAAGGATTTATTAGACCAAGTGTTTCTCTTTGGTGTGCGCCGGTCTTATTTGTGGAAAAGAAAGATGGTACTCTTCGGATATGTATCGATTACCGATAAATTAATAGGGTGACTGTACAGAACAAGTACCCTTTGCCCTTAATTGATGACCTTTTTGATCAGTTAAAGGGAATATTGACTTGAGATCGAGATATTATAAACTACGGTTAAAAGATGAAGATGTTCTAAAAACTGCATTTAGAACCCGATATGGTCATTATGAGTTTTTAGTAATGCCATTTGGGTTGACTAATGCACTCGCAACATTTATGGACTTGATGAACTGAATATTCCGACCTTACTTAGACCAGTTCATAGTTGTGTTCATTAATGATATATTGGTGTATTCCAAGAGTGAGCAAGAACATGAACAACATCTACGGATTGTGTTACAGATTTTATGGGAAAAACAACTCTATGCCAAGTTAAGTAAATGTGATTTTTGGCTTAGGAAAGTTTCATTTTTGGGTCATGTTATATCTACTGAAGGTATAAGAGTCAATCCTGCAAAGGTTGAAGCTATTCAGAATTGGAGAGCACCTCGGAATATACTAGAAGTAATAAGTTTCCTAGGGTTAGCGAGCTACTATCGGTGATTTGTAAAGGGATTTTCTGTAATATCTTCTCCCCTTACTAGATTGCTTCGAAAAAGAGTAAAGTTTGAATGGGCTGATAAGTGTCAAGTTAACTTTAAGCAGTTGAAAAAGATGTTTAGTAAAGCACCGATTTTGACATAACCTACTCTAGGTAAGGGATATGTTATGTTCAGTGATGCTTCAAGAAATGGTCTGGGATGTGTACTTATGCAAGATGGTAAGGTAGTGGCATATGCATCGAGGTAGCTGAAATTGGATGAGCAGAATTATCCTATTCATGACCTGGAATCAGCTGCTGTAGTTTTTGTGTTAAAAATTTGGTGACAGTATTTGTATAGTGAGAAGTGTGGGGTTTACACGGATTATAAGAGCCTCAAGTACTTGTTAATACAAAAAGAACTTAACTTGAGGCAGCGACGATGGCTTAAGTTGTTCAAGGATTATGATTATATCATTGACTACCAGCCCGAAAAGGCGAATGTGGTGGCAGATGCCTTAAGTAGGAAGACAATTTATGCTTTGTCTTTGTGGAGATTTACATCGGATGAAGCCTTGTTGGTGTAGACATCGAGTTCCAAGGTAGCCCAGATCAGAGTTACCTAATGAGCACACCAATACTTGTTTCGTAGGTTGAAGGCTAAAGCTGTAGGTTTCCACCTATGCATATCACAAGTCTCCAAGCTTATTTATGACCAAAAATCCTTTTGATTTAAAAAAGAGAGCTTTTTGAACAAAAATATGATTTATTCTTTGACCAACGCCCGTCCCTCAAGCAAGGGACGCCCGTCGGTCTAAGTTGAGGCACGCCCACCTGTTGTGACGAATGAGCCACGCGAAATGCATGCACATGGTGACCGATGCTCGTCCCTCGAATTAGGAATGCCCGTCGATCGGTCATTATGGGTGCTCGTCCCTCTCACAAAGAACAGCCGCCCCTCATAAGAGCATACCCAATCTCTAGAAGGACAGTGTAATGCATGCCAAACCGGAAAGGCCCGCTTTTAGGGCTCTATGAGGGATTGGTTCGCATTATTTGATATTGGGTAACATGAGACATTTTGGAATCCCCACCCAATAGAATATTGGGGAAGTTCATCTAGCCTCATGAAACCTTTAGGCACCTTTGAGGTATTTTGGAGTTGCCACCCAATTTACAAGAAATTGGGAAAGGTCATCTAACCTCTATGGTCTAAATCAGAGAAGATGTTCAGAACTTCACTCTTATTTATGCCTTGGTTAATTATAAATGAGTTTTTAGATTAGAAAATTCCATCTATCTTCTCACGCAATTAATGCAATTTATTTAAAGGCGCAATTCAATAATCGAAAAAAGCGGTAAATGAAAGCTATAAAGAAAAGTGGTAAATAAAGCGGTAAACACACAAAGTCACGCTATTTACAAAGGAGAAATTAGGACAGAATACAATCCCCAAATGAAAGAAAGCTAAGTAAAATTTCCCCAAAAATAATTAATTACAAGGGCCCACAAGATATATATAAACATAAAGTTAAACAATCAAGCAAAGTTAATCAAAAAAGGAGACATACATAAATTGGGATATTTATTCGGTTTGGGAATATTGGTTCCTTCATGCTCACTTAAAGAGGGATCGAAGAGTTATTTCGGCTATTGGCTTGAAATCCGGGATGAGTGATCCCATTTTTAGAAAGTTTAACTCTTCGTTTTAATTCATGACATTTTGCGTTCCTTGGCTAAAATCGAGGACATTGGTTCCAATTTATTAGTAAAAATCCCAATTTAGTTATAAAAATATTTTCGTGATTTTTTACCCTACATGCGTATCAAATAAAACTATTTTATAAATAAAAATAATCACATAAATAAAAGGGTTGGTAAGGTCTCACCCAAGCGATGTGGTTTTCTACGCGCTGTAACCCCTCCGATCGGTCACGACGATGCTTAAACAAGCAAACGTCACATTTCCCCATATAACAAAACAGCAATAGAAAAATGTTAGTAATAATTCTACAACTAACCACATAAGCATAAAGATAAGATAAATGCAAAGATGCTTAATATACATGTATGAAGTGAAATGGGTTGAATTAGACGTGTGAGTTCAAAGTAGAAATCATACCCATGAAAAAATATTTAATGAATCATACAAAGTTAACTATACAAATGGCAAAATAGCAATAATAATAATAATAATAATAAAGTTAATAATAACAACAATAATAATAACAATGATCATAATAATGAGAGTAATAAAAGTAATAATAGTGATAATAATAATATTACTAGTAAAAGCAAATAACATTAACGATAATAATAAGGATAATAAATAATAATAATAATAATAATGATAATGAAGATCACAATAATAATAATAATAATAATAATAATAATAATAATAATAATAATAATAATAATAATAATAATAATAATAATAATAATAATAATAATAATAATAATGATAGAAACAACGTTGATAAATATAATAACAATAATAATGATAATAACAATACTAATAATAATAGTCATAATAATAAGAATAATAAAAGTAAATAACAACAGTAATAGAAAATATTAAGATGAGAAAACAGTAACATTAAGAATAAGATAGAATAAATGATAATCATAATGATAATAATAACAACAATAAAGAATAACTTTAACGGCAATGATTAACAATGTTTAACAATAATAATGACAAATAAAATGAAATGAGATGGTGAAAATGGGTCCAAAAATCTTTACCCTCGGATTTGATGATATAGAAGCAAGATGTTTGAATCCAACTCCCCTTGTTAAGCTTTAAAACAGATTCGAAATAACTCAAAAACTCAAACGAAAACAAATGATTTTTGATTTTGTTTTTTGATAATAAACCCAAGATAAGGGAATGGATTTCCCTATCTCAAGCTAAGCTCAAACTCCAAATCACTTTTCTGGATTCCAGAAGATCAAAGTAAGAAATTTCACTTTTTTGAAAGCTTTTTCTTTAGAACACTCTCTCGATTTCTTTTTCCTCCCTTTTTTTTTCCTTCAGGAAATCAACCTCCCTCTCAAAATGAAAAGTCTAACCCCTGTCAAATGAAAATTTTCTCTTCTTTATTTTCCCTTTCTTCCCAAAAGGGGAAAGGACAAAACCCCCATTCCATTGCTCTTCCACCAAAAATCCCTGAAAACAGAAAAAAATAGTCTTCAAAATCTATCAAATACAAGATTTTATAGGTGGGAAAGGGACAGGAAGGAGACTGTCTGCGAGTGAGTGACTGCATGTCGTGTGCCTAGGTGCGGGCATCGATCGCATGCGCAAGGTGCAGCCTCGTACTGGAGGCCGCGCCCTGCACATGCGAGGTGCGGCCTCGCGTGGGGCGCTCCGCGAGCCCGCACAGGCGAGGCGCGGCTTCGCACTAGAGGCCGCACTGCGAGAGGCGAGACCTCGCACAGGGCGCTCTGTGAGCCCACATAGGCTAGGTGCGGCCTCGCGCTGAAGGCCGCACCATGTGAGGCGCTCCACGAGCCCGCACACGCAAGGTGCGGCCTCGCGCTGGAGGCCGCACCACGTGAGGCGCTCCGCGAGCCCGCACACGCAAGGTGCGGCCTCGCGCTGGAGGCCGCACCACTTGAGGCTCTCCGCGAGCCCGCACACGCAAGGTGCGGCCTCGCACAGGAGGCCGTATAGCAAGAGGCGAGGCCTCACGCAGGGCGCTCCACGAGCGCGGATGCGGGCACCTCTTGAGGCCTCAGTGCCCCGCAAATGCGCACACGGGCACCGCGAGGTGCCCCGTAAGCCCGCACGCAAGCGTCACGCCTTGCACGCACCGTGTGGGTCACATGGCAACAGGATACCAAAATAAAATTTTAAAAAAAACTTTTTATTTAAAAAAAAGGATATTCGATAAGAGAATAATCAGTTCTAAGCTTTTTGGCCTGTGAACAAGCATCATTTTCATCATTGGGTAATCTTAATCTTGGACTGCCTCGGGACTTGGTGTCTACAGTTGCCCCCAATTTTGGAGAAACTAACACGTAGGTGCCTAAGTGAGCCAAAATTCAGAAAGAAAAGGAAAGAAGTGCATACCTAAGGCGGCGACCTTCCTCCTACGTTGTCATCCATGATCACAGTGTATTTAGCCTTTGCCAGCTTGTCGGCGCATGAAACTGCGGTCGGGTTGCGTAATTGATAAACGTCAGCTTGTCGACATGTGAAACCACGGTTGAGTTATGTGATTGATAAATGTTAGCTTGTCAATGTGTGAAATCAAGGCTGAACGATTGATAAACACCAGCTAGTAGGTGTGTGAAACTGCCAGACTTTGAAGAACGTGATTGATAAACACCAATTTATAGGCATGTGAAATCACGGCTGAACGATTGATAAACACCAGCTAGTAGTTGTGTGAAACTGCCAGACTTTGAAGAACGTGATTGATAAACACCAGTTTATAGGCATGTAAAATCACGGCTGAACGATTGATAAACACCAGCTAGTAGGTGTGTGAAACCGCCAAACTTTGAAGAGCTTGATTGATAAACACCAATTTGTAGGCCTGTAAAACCATGGTTGAGTTATGTGATTGATAAACATCAGCTTATCGATGTGTGAAATCACGGCTGGATGATTGATAAACACCAGCTAGTCGGTATGTGAAATCGCCAGACTTTGAAGAATGTGATTGATAAACACTAATTTGTAGGCATGTGAAATCACAGTTGAACGATTGATGAACACCAGCTAGCAGGTGCATGAAACCGCCAGACTTTGAAGAACATGATTGATAAACACCAATTTATAGGCATGTGAAATCACGGCTGAATGATTGATAAACACCAGCTAGTAGGTATGTGCAACCGCCAGACTTTAAAGAGCATGATTGATAAACAACGATTTGTAGGCATGTGAAATCAAGGCTGAATGATTAATAAACACCAGCTAGTAGGTGTGTAAAACCACCAGATTTTGAAGAACGTGATTGATAAATACCAATTTGTAGGCATGTGAAACCACAGCTGAACGATTGATAAACATAAGCTAGTAGGTGTGTGAAATTACTATTGAGATTTTATGCCTGAGGCGGCGACCTTCCTGTTGCTACGAGAGGGAAAATAACTTTTCCAGTCACCATCCAGACTGCGGAGGGGTTGTCATCCTTTTGGGTTGAGCCCAGTCTGCCTCAGACTCCCAAGGTTCGGAGTTGTTTTATAGCATAGCCTCACTGCCCCTGAATAAAACAAACACTGTTAGATCAATCTATCAAAATAATCATTTTCATTATTCACCTTTCGCGAAGGTTCAATTGTTATTATCTCATTTTCTCATTTTATCATTTATGGTTTTGTCACCTCGATATATTATTTTTATCCTTGCCACATCGGAAGTGTGCCCAAGGAAACTAAATACATAAAGGAAGCAAATGATCATCTCATACAAAATATATTTGTTTTGTGCAAAACAAACAAAACTACAAATCATGACAGAGGGTCTCCTTGAATGTCTAGTTGCGCTTTTACGATTAATTCTCATTGCCTAATATTCCCTACAAAGTTAAGTCAAAAGCATGCTAAAGAACAAAGAAATAGGGATAATAAAGGATCATCTATATATAAAGCATCTGTTTGGTATAAAAAAGGAACTAAAGTAGAGATCATAATAGGCGGTCTTTCTGAAAATCAGTCAAAGGGATCATAGTTAATGGTCTCTAATTTGACCGGTCATGTCTGTAAATTTGGTGGACACATCCTCCTGTAGAGGCTTCACTAATCGAGACATGCCTTGTGCCGACCCCTTGACTATATCCTCCATGAGCCACTCCATACGCAGCAATCTACCGTCGATGGCCTGTAGCCTCCCCTCGATGCGCAGCTCCGTGGTAATCAGCCTCTCGTCAGAGCGCCACTCTGTGGCCATTAGCCTCTCATCCACATGTTGCTCCATAACCGTTAGCCTCTCATGCATGGCTTGGATTAGGGCCTCCATGTTTGTCTGGCTCCACTCTATCCCTAGCCTAGGTGGCGGTGGCAGAGCTGTTAAAATAGATGCCCCCGGAGAATCTGGACGGCCGTGGGGATGATACCCCCCAAATGCCTGAGGATCTAACCCCCAAGTATGTATATAAGGAGGACAGCGCATCTGCTCCCTTGGAGGTGACAACGATGATAGAGTGCGAAAAAGATCGTCCAGATCTATATCTATATCCATAAGATCTAGCGGCGAGTGAGGCTCTCCTCTCCACTTGAGGCTGATCCTCGGGTGGCGCCGCTGTTATGAGCGAAGGTAAATGGTATATCTGTCGAGTTTCTGCCATAGTAAGTAGTCTATATCCTCCTGCCTGCCCAGGCAACTGCTCCACTATGCCCATATTAATAGTGAGAACCCAGTCGATATAAATGTCCCCGTCCACGAGAGGGCCGAACGTGCTGGGGTCGTGACCTAGATGCAGTAGCAGTCTGATGACTACTCCACCTATACATAATTGTGCCATGGCCCTCTGACCCTGTCTAACTATACCGGCCATAACCTCATGACTGATATTGAGTGGCATCCCTGTAACCATAGTGTAGATACCGGGACCTAAGACAGTCGAGACCAAGGTTAACCAGTGATAAAAATGACATTCGCTCCTTGACAAAAAGGTTAGAAGTGATGATTTCCTCGTCGAAACCTCCTTTTTGAATAAAATTTTTTATTTTGTTTTTAAATATTTTGAGGTCCCACCACCGCGGGTTGCGCAACACATACGAAGCGACTCCTACAGTAGCATGCGTGAGGCATAGCACCCGCGGGCAGTGAGCGAGGTGCAGTGCGCGATGCCTCACGTGCGCAGTGTGTAACCTCTCGTGCAGAGGCCGCACGCTATGTACAGCCTCCAGCACGAGAGGTCACATGCGGCCTCGCAAAGGCCGCACCTTGGAACGCATGCAGCCTCGCAAAGGCCACACGCGAGGTACTGCCTAGAGCCCGCACCTCGCGACGCAGGCGGCCACATAAAGGCCGCACACAAGGCGCAGCCTGCCTCGCGTGAGGACGCACCTCGCGCACGCGATGTATGGCCTCCAGCGCGAGGGCCGCACATCGTGCATCCCCTACCTCCCGCAGACTCTATTTTTTCCTGATTTTTTCACTATATTTCAGTTTTAATTAAATTCAAATTCTTTTTTCGATTTTAAACATGATAAAACTAGATTTCTAAAGTAATAATTAGGACTTTAAATAGGATTAAAACTCCTAAAAACCTAATTTTTACAAGGATCATATAAAAAGAAAAGTAAAACACCTTAAGAGGAGGGGGGGAGCTTTTGAACGATGACTGAAAAAATTCAAAAAGGGAGAAAATATTTTCTTAAGTTTTTAGGGAAATTCGAAGACTGATTCTGGGGCAAAGAAAAATTAATTCTTGGTTTTTAAGTTTCAGTTCTCATCATTTGTTTTCAAAGAATAAAAGTTTTTAACTTCAACTTTCTTAATTCTTTTCTTCAAGCCATGGACAGGAAGTCTATCTTTCTTCTTTTTGCTGCAAACATCAAACCTCTAAGGGTAAATATACAGGCTTGAGCCAATTCTTCTCCTTTCCTATTTTTGTCGTTCATATGTCTTCTCTACTGTAAGTTGCTTTAAATTGTTATTAATTCGTTTATTGTTGTCTGTCATAATTAACATGAAATTTAGATTAACTTAACTAATTTATTTACATGATGCATGCAATGTAATTTAACTCTACATAATATTTTGTAAAAACTTTACTTTCCATTTGATTTTGTTTTTGGTCATTGATTCACTCTTTTATTTTCAGTTTTTTTATCAAATATTATTTTTCGTGGTAAATGCTTTTCTCAATTAGAATTGTTTACTGTATATACTTCATTTAATTGCTTTATTTTTGTTATTGTATTATTTAACATATTTGCCTTATTTAGTTTCATTCCATATTTTGTTTAATTGGCTAATATTATTTTTATTCTTGTTTTTATTGTCAGCTAAACTTGTTTGTGTCGCTTTGAGCGACGTTTCTGTGCGAGCTGGAGAATCGAGAGTCTAGGAGCCTTGAAGTTTGGTTTGCATTTTAATTTCCTTATTTTTCTTATTTTATTATTTTGTTATGTTGTATGCAAAATAGTACTTTTAAATGCGTTTATTTTATAGAAACTCGCGTTTTCTACAATAATAAAAATTGGTATTTTATTAACAAAATAGGACCAATGTCCTGATTTTAGCCAATAAACTTTCACTTTTAAAAGGGAGTTAATTTTCATAAAACGGGATCCAATTATCCCTATCATTTTTATCCCCCAAAAATAACTCTCAGATTTTAAGCTAACACAAAGGAACCAATGTTCCTAAAGTCTAATAAATGTCCTAATTTATGCATGATGTATTTTATTTTATTCTTTTTGTGTATTATTTATTCTGGGCTCTTGTAATTAATTTTGGAGAAATTTCATTTTTTTATTTGCTTATATTTTTATTATTTTGGGGGATTGTTCTGTTTCATATTTTCACTTGTAATTTATTTATTTATCACTTTATTTATTGCTTTCTTTATTGCTTTCCGAATATGCTTGAAATGCGCTTGAATTTTATTGCATGATCGTGTGAGAAGGGAGATAAAATAATTAACTCTAAAACTTAATCAAATAACATTAGCCAAAGGTATAAATAAGAGTGAGGTCCCGAACTCTCTCTGGTTTAGGCCTCATAAGGTTAGAATTTATTTTCCAATGTTTTATTGGGTGGCGACTCCATGATACCTGCCTTATGATACCCAATGGGAGCCCTCGTAGGTTGATTGCCAACAATGGAATGGGGGTGAATCCCTGACCATTGCAAAGTGACCAGCTTTCACGAGTTCTAACGAACCTCCATTTGGTCTCTAGTCCTAAAAGCTGTCTTCCGAGAATGACCCGGATGCTGAGAGGGGGTTCTCACGCGTCATAGTGGCAACTCCACTGGGGATTATGAGATTTTGCTCTGATAGTACTTTTGGCTAATATAATATAAATGAGTTTAGGGTTAAAAATTTTTATCTCTTTTCGAAAAAATTGCATTGCATTCATTAGAGCCTCAGAACTATGCCAATTGGTCCCTTATTTTACCTCGGTGCATTCTAAAACACGACCCTACTTTCACTCATTGTAGGGAAGTATTTAGGTTAATCACCATCCCAAGCCTTGTACAATCAATGGTATATCAAATGGAGACCCAATTGGTCGTTATGCTCATGATGAGCTAGACCCATTGCCAGGGACCATGCTTGGGTAGACCTAAAGTAACAACACCCTTGACCAAAGCTCATGTAATGGCAATAGAAACCTCCACTGGGTGATATGTACCTTAACAGTGTGCTTGCTACTTAGGCCCTTATATATTAAACTGATTTAAACATATTAATTGGACACTCATCAAAGGCTCTCATGCCCTGGTGGGCCCATTTTTAATCTGTTTGAAAGGTCCAAATACATAATGGCTAAAACCCATATACATGTGCTTTAAATTAAGAGTGTTATGCTGCTGGTTTCTCACTATGCACCATATGCACCCATTGGATTCCCCGCTAACCCATGGGTCAAGCTCACGTAGGAAAGAGACTGTACTGTGTGGGAGCAATAAGGTTAGAAGGATCAACCCTCTTGTATGGGATTGTCTATTCTGCATCAACACGATCATGCATCTTTAATGTCATTCACACATCATGCTAACAATTTGAGTCTTTCAGCCATCATAGGTACGAATTAGTGGTCTAGGGGTCCTAACGGCCGATTGGTAAGGAGAAACCCATTCTTTGAGGCACTAGAGCGAGTGTCGCATTGGGGTTCAGAATCACTTTCAGATAGCACCGAATTCGTGCCTTCAGAATTATCATTGAACATGGACAACCAAGAATTTAAATGCCACCCAGACTATTGTCATCGAAGAGATGGATCGAAGGACCCAAGAAATAAAGCACAGATTTGAGGAATTTAAACATAAAATGATGGCAATGATGGAAAACTTAGCTGCCACCCTAGCACCACCAGCTGGCCAACAACCTATCGGTCCTATCGGAGGATAGGCTGAATAGATTCTAATCAGGGAGGCACCTTCGGCAACAGTTGTAAAACTACCCCCTGCTGTTGAGCCTAGAGCTCCTGCAAATGTTGAGCCTAGAAGGGTTGGAGGACATAAACTTGAGGAGGACTTTGTAAAGGATGAGCAGGAGGAATCCAGGGTAGTGAAAGCTAAGCCCCCTAAAGAGGATGCTGCCATAAAAAAGATAGAGGAGACAGTGGAGGCGATGGCCCGCCTACTATCTATTGGAAAGGGGATAAGTCCCGAAGATAGGGATTTGGATGACAAGGAGATGCTCCCTCAGAAATTTAAAATGCCTGAGCTGCCCAAGTTTGATGACACCTCAAATCCATCTGCCCACATCAAGCAGTACACGCTTGTGATGAAGGGGACTATGCTTACTAAGAGACAGAAGGTGGAATATTTTTGCCTTAGCTTGACTGGGCCTGCTGTAGACTGGTACTACGGTTTGGATAGGAGAACAAGAGCAGATTTGGACCTATTGACTGAGGAGTTCCTCAAACAATATGACTATAGCACCCAGATGGAGGTTACTTTAAAGGATTTGGAGCTACTTCAATAAGGATCTAATGAGTCATTCCATGAGTATCTTACTTGATGGAGAAACTGAGTAATGGAGATAAAAAGGAAACCGGATACTCCAGATCAGATCATCTTGTTCATCCGAAATGCTAGTCCATATCTCAAGGAGGGGATAAAGATGAAAGGGCTCAAAGATTCGGAGTCTCTAAAGGACATAGTTATCGAAGCAGAAGGTGAGTATCTAGCAAAGAAAGCAAGCCAAAGTAACTTTGGGAACCAATCAGGGTACAAATAGAGTGGTGCTGGGAGTACTATAAAAGAAGTGGTAAGACAGCCGAGGTTTCAGCTGTCGACGTTGGATAAGCTCAGAGGTATTATTCTAATCTAGGCCGGTCTCTGTCCTGGGTATTGGAGAAATTGACAAAGGAGGGCAAGCTGAGGCCATTAACACCCAAGCCAGCCATGAATCAGGGACAGCAAGGGTACAAAGATAATCAGTACTGTGCCTACCATCAGTACACTGGGCACTTGATAGATTATTGCCGAACTCTGAGGAACAGGATCCAAGACCTTATTGATTCCAAAGAGATCACTGACCCTGAGAAGAGAGAGAATAAGAAGAAAGCATAAAAGGATTTCAAGATGCTAATGAAGAGTCTTAGAAGGTGGCTACAGCATAGTAAGTAGTAGGAAAGAAGATTTTCTATTAGATGTGCTTTTCATTGTTGAATTTTTCAATCTTTATGTATGCAGCACTGTTGACATTAATTATATTAATGGTATTTTGCTTGTGTCTCTCATGATTTCACTATGCATGATCACAACCACAAGTCACTTATATTTGATATTAACTTAAAGAATGGTTCCTTATTTAATCTCGAGATCCCATCAATATCTGATATCACTCCTGAAGAGAGGAATATTCTGAGAGATAATGAAAAAATAATAAAAAGAAAGAAAAATAAAAATAAAAAGAAAAATAAAAGCCTTTGCCTGGACCTAGAAGACATTAACAAGGGCATTGTTGAGACAGCACTGCTCCTCAAAGTTTAGGACGCCTACGATATGGCCTAACAAAGTCAAACTCTGATCATTAAAAGGCTTAAACAAACGAAACTCTGGGCCTTCACAAGAAATAGCTCATTAGAACTAAGCCTTAGAATTCCTTTCTCCCCAACCATTTGATAGATTTGTTACAAAGCCAATCAAGATTAACCTTTAGCCATCTGGGACCAAGATGAGTAAGGCATGAACACTTATAGCTAAACTTAGAAGGAGATGCCATTACATTCACAAAGAAGGCTAAAAACAAAAACAAAAAACACAAGAAAAACAAAGAGTAAAAAAAAAAAAACAGTTTTGTCCTAAACCACTTGTGGCTAACTTGCAACCCAATCTCAACCATCAAAGGCTACTTCAGAAATTGTGCCACCAAAATCGACAAAAGCGAGGTGTGGAATTTCACATTCAAGTTTCAGACAAAGAACCCATCGTCTCAGCTAGTTTGCACCAAGGTCAAGAAAAAACATTTAATGCTATAAAAAAAGCACTGTCAGGAGAAGCACCCTTCCCGACAAATGAGGATGGAAGAGAATTCAAAGAAACCAATCGATGTCGATAGAATGAGGACGGTTCCATAGCAAAGGTTAAAAAAATAAAAAATGCCCTGCGGGTTGAAAACAGAAAAAAGGCGACCTTGCTAAAATTGGGCACCCCGTCAAGGTGAAAACCGAAAAGGCATCTTGGGCAAAAATTAGGGGTAAAGAGAAAATGTTCAATCATGAAAACCCGAGAGGGCTAATTGATAACAGGAGTTTGATGTTTTGGGATCCATCTCAAGATTTGACAGGGTCTTGTATTTTTGAGATTAATGCCAAATGACGATCATATGTGATGAAATCGGATTGAAACATACTCATTTATGCCATAATATATTAATATGCACAGAGCATCTTATCCCGCATACTCAAAATTTTTCAAGTTCCAGCATAAAAGTGGCACATTGCTTCTCTTTTCTCATACGGTCTCCATCGCTATCATCATCCTGGCGTTTCAACTGACTTGCCCATCATTATCCTGAACTAATCATACAGCACCTTAATGAGGAAAATTGAAATCCATGCAACCGTTGAAAAAAAAAGCTGTTAGAGATGAAAACCGTAACTGGCTCTCTAAGCAAAAGTTAGGCCAAAGAATGGGGTGAAAACCTGAAAACAGACAGCCTATCCTACAAAACATAAAATGAATCCATTCTAGGAAAAAGTTAGGCACAAGGTTATGTGAAAATCCCCAAAGGGACGCATTTCCTATAAAGAAAAGCTAGTGTGAAAATCCACAAGGGACGCACTACCTTTAACAAATGACCAACAGTACATGGAGCGATAAGGCAGCTCAAATAGTTTCCTTTCAGGCAGACAATGCTTAATTTAGGACACGAGTTAAAGTCTTGGGGGCAAAATGCTCATTGACCGGGGGCAAAGATGCCCACGAATCTGTTCTATTTGAAAGATTATGGGTGAACTCTTAAGCCAAGACTGTAACACCCCAACTCATACGTGGATGAACCCATCCGCAATGGAGTAGGAGGCCGTACGAGTAGGTGTGTTACCGGACTGAAGCGAGACAAAACATACTAAAAATACGGAAGAATTTAAAACTTGAGGAGTAGATTTGGACATGCATATTTCGCAATTGCGCATACACTAAGCAAAAGCATACAGTTGTGAAAACTTACAAGCATACAATAGAAGTTATTCTCCAAACATCGCTATACAAATATTTACATGGCCCAGAATATTATATAAATCTCTTTACATATTATTACATATACATATTCATCAGAATTACAAAAATCCAGGCTACAGAAATTACACAAAATACATCACTTCTAACTCCTATGTGGCCGACTCTGCAGATGCGCGACTCGAACAGAAGCAAATCTGCCACCTGCACGGGAAAAAGAACCCGTGCTAAGCGATAACGCTTAGTGGGGAAAACAAACATAATAATATGGACGGCCATTCGCAATGGTCGTCGAGGCAAAATACATTCAAATGGCAATTGCGGATATTCAAAATACATATCTAAACAGACTTGCATAATAAAAGCACTCATTCGGAAACTCACATACATAACCATGCTTAACTCATATACATAAATACATCGATCGAATCATTTCAAAGCATTCAGAAACTAATAACAAATCACATGCCGAGTACGGATAATCATGTTAACTGAAAAGTCCTGTTTACTAAATACAGATTTACCTTCTGAAGCCCGTAGTCATATTCATATACACCTAAACTGATTCTTGCTCATTCAGATATCACATTTGACGGCTATTTCGAAACAGAATAAAACAAACCATCAAAATACCTGCTGACTCATAATAGTGGATAACGAGTACGGAGGGGAAGACCTCATGAGGAAACACATAGCCCGATCTCTGACCGGGTAACCCTCAGAGGGAACACATAATATAATGTACCATACAGGTACAAGTCGAAAAGCAACATCATCTTTTTCCACATTCCAAAAACATTTCATATCAAAGGGTTCGCAAGGAACCAGTCGTGGGACCTGATCAGGGTCCAAATCATTCAAAGGGCGCTGCAGCTACAAAGACTCTATTAGGCATGCCTAACTATCCACTAGACTGACTCTCGCAGGTCATGCATCATTTAAATCAGGTCTCACATCAGACAATATATATAATATCATCATACTTAATCCAGAGTATATTAAACATATAAAGAAATTCATAATATCAGTCATGCTTAATACAGATTATGTTCAAGTCACACGACAAAGTTCATCATACACAATACTGCGTATAAATAGGCTTATCAATAAGTTCATACTACCCTCATGTATCATGTAAATCATGTGTCTATTTACACTGCATATATATATATATACATGTCATTATGCATGATCTAGAGTCTAATATCCAAATACCTAAGTACATAATATCAATCATACCCCATACTATTCATATTATAAAGCGTGTAATATAACTCAACCAATGCATTTTTAACACATCCAAGATTCTACAATATATCAGAATTAAAGATAGAATTATAATATGCCAATAATTCACAGCGCATAATCCTAATCAGGAAATTATACAATATACATCTAAGCACAGCATGTTATCCTAAGAGCAGTGTCTGACTAAAGATAGACATGACATATTTTATATTTCAATATAACCTATTCAGGAGTAACCAATTATGAACTTAACTTTTATAATTTCTTCATTTTCTAAACACGGCATGTAATGCAGATCACCATCATCATTAAATATTATATCCATAACCCAAGAACATTCAACCAAGAATAACATGAAATTTTACCCATGATATTAGTTATTCAAAGATTAATTGTATATCACAATACCGCATGCGTTATACGTTACATTACTTAGTATTCATAAACCAAATTACACAACTTCAATCAGATATTAGATTACCAGGAATTCCTCTTACCACTCATATCATAAGTAAGTGTGAACCTATTATCATTTCATTACTCTCACTTTAGAAAATAATCCAAGTTATGTTTCAAATTATAACATATAATTTATTAAGCGTAATCCGTATAATAATAGGCATATAACCAAGTTCACATAGCATACGGGAAAGAAAAACCATGACAAAAACATTTAAAATTCATTTTCTGAACACAGAGCACAGAAGAGAAAAATAGGGCAAAATGGAGGTTCTGTCGCGATCGCGACTCTGTCGCGCTCGCGACAGAACGCGCCAGACACGGGTCCTGAGCAACCTTCACGCGACGTGAAGGTTGCTCACGACGTGTGAGCACTGCCCAAGATGCTCACGTCGCGTGAGCTTTGCTCACGCCGTGAGCATCCCTCACGCCACGTGAGCTTTGCTCACGTCGTGAGAAATTCTCACGTTGCATGAGCTTTGCTCACGTCACGTGAGCTTTGCTCACGCCGTGAGCACTTCTCCTGTTGCGTGAGCTTTGCTCACGCCGTGAGCCTTGCTCACGTCACGTGAGTTAAGCTCACGCCGTGAGCCTTGCTCACTTCTCTTCACAGTTCACGATCTGTGAACTTGCCCTCAACACGCGAGAGCTGGATTTCACGTCTCTGTCGTACTCGCGACATTGTCGCGCTCGCGACAGCGTCGTGATCTTCAGTTCTCAGCAAAAACACAGGGAAAAATCCAAACATCCAAATCAAAACCATTTTCACTCAAACCAAACTTGAATTCAATCTTACCTCAAAATAAAACTTCCCAAACATCTTAACCAATAAAAAAAACACAAGGTTTCAACAATTACTTCCAATCATATAATCTATTCACGTATTGAAACCTCAAAATGTAGAAAATCACAAACTTGACAGTACATTCAACCAATTCTCACAATCCGTTTATTAATTCTATAATCATGCATATCCTTTCATCACAATTAAAAAAAAACCCATACAATAAACATTCATTCCAACCTAATACTCATCATCTATTTTCCAGAATTTAAACAAATCAAAGCATACATGCAAATTAATTGAAAAGCTTGGATGAAATAACTCAAATAGCTCCCAAACCTCATTGAAGCAAAAACCATTCTTCTACAAGCTTGATCCTCAAACCTTTTCTTGCCCTTATACTTCCTCTTGTTAGCCAAAGCTTACACAAATCAAAAACCCAAGAATTACTCTTAACCCAAAAACCCTAACTCACACAAAACACAGAGAAGAAGGGGAACATAATCTCTCTTAGGAAACCCTAGTACCCAAAATCATACACATACCTCCATAAAAGACTTCTTAAGTTCCACCAAGACATCAACCCATGCCTAGCCACCGAGAAGAACACGATCCAAGGAAAAGAAAAGGAAGAAGAAGGAGGAGGAGAAGAGCAAAACGTAATCTGCCTTCTCACTCTCTCTCTCTTTCCTTAATCTTATCTCCTCCTAATTGCTTTTTATCCCAAATCCACATGCCCACTTCCCATTGGTCCAAGTAATTCACTTTGACTCTCAACTCAAGTCACCATACACATGCACACACTAAATCACTTCTCATAGAAATATCCTACCTCTTAAGTTCCATACCCATAATGCACTTGATAATTAATTTCTTAGCAATTAAATTCTTATTATTCATATTACTCATGCATGAATTACCGAAATACCCTTCACTCAACCAACTTAGCTGCCGATTCCGACTAGGCCCATTTTGGGGTGTGACAAAGACGACACTCCTCTAGGTCTTAGGAAGGATTCAAACAACGTGAGCAGTCAAGCTGTACCCTCAACGGACCCTTAACTACTCAAGACTTAGTCTATTCATTTTTGCATGCATTTCATGTCATATGATTCATTTGCAAAACATTTGCATATAACTTTTCACATGCACACACAATCTCTTGTACATATTCCTGTTCACATAACTTTGTAGGAAAAGTCTAGATAAAGACCAGACGCACGAAAGCAGGTCGAGGACAACTTCAATATAGCATAGGCACTCACCCGTGCTTGGCAATCAAACCGAGATGAAGTCTACATAGGTTCAGTTCCAAGTCCTCTTAAGAGGAAAAACCCTTCGAAGTCCTCTTAAGAGGCAAATCCCTTCAGAGTCTTCTTAAGAGCCAAAACCCTTTAAAGTCCTCTTAAGGGGCAAATCCCTCAAAGTCCTCTTAAGAGGCAAAACCCTTTGAAGTACTCTTAAGAGGCAAAACCCTTCGAAGTACTCTTAAGAGGCAAATCCCTCAAAAGAGGCAAATCCCTCAAAGTCCTCTTAAGAGGCAAACCCTTTAAAGTCCTTTTAAGAGAAAAATCCCTCAAAGTCCTCTTAAGAGGCAAATCCTTTCAAGTCCTCTTAAGAGGCAAATCAACTAAAGGCCACTTCAAACCTCAGAAAGGTTAGCACGAAGGCGGCACTACCATTCTATGGAAGGTTAGCACGACCACAGCACCACCACACCAATAGGTTAGATACTGACACGGCTGGGGCTAGACACCGCATAGGTTAGATACCACAATGGAGGAGGTTAGACACTGCACCAACAGGTTAGATACCGACACGGCTGGGGCTAGACACCGCACTGGTTAGATGCCACAACGGAGGAGGTTAGACACTACACCAATAGGTTAGATACCTACACGGCTGGGGCTAGACACTACACAGGTTAGATGCCACAATGGAGGAGGTTAGACACTTCATCAATAAGGTTAGATACCAACACGGCTGGGGCTACACACCGCACAGGTTAGATGCTATAATGACAGAGGTTAGACACCGCATCAAAGTTAGTAACAGACCATAACGTGGAAGGCTAGACACCGCATCGGTTAGATGCCAAAGCAACAAGGGTTAACTCGTCGATAAATTGATGGTAACTACCCACAATAACTTTATTCAGATCGAAAAGACAACTGTCTCATTCTTTCTTTGAGTTTTGGCTCACCTAAGCACCCATGCACTACGTTCCCCAAAACTGGGAGCAACTATAGACACGGGGTCCTAAGGCAGCCCAGACCAAGGTTATCCAGTGATAAAAATGATATTCGCTCTTAGGCAGAAAGGTTAGAAGTGATGATTTCCTTATCGAAACCTCCTTTTTGAATAAAATTTTTTATTTTATTTTTAAATTTTTCGAGGGCCCAATGCTGCGGGTTACGCAGCGTGCGCAAAGCAGCTCCTATAGGCAGAACACGCGAGGTGCGGTGGCAGCGAGCGAGTCACAATGCAAGGGCAGTGCACAAGGCGTCGCGCGCATGTTCAGCCTCCCGTGCAAGAGGTCACATGAGGCCTCTCAAAGGCTGCATGCGAGGTGCGGCCTCCTACAAGGCCGCACCTCGCAATGCACGCGGCCTCACAAAGGCCGCATGCAAGGTGCGGCCTGAAGCCCGCACCTCGCGAAGTACGCGGCCTCGCAAAGGCCGCACGCGAGGTGAGGCCTAGAGCCTGCACCTCGTGCGTCCCCTACCTTGCGTGGACTCTATTTTTTCCTGATTTTTTCACTGTATTTCAGTTTCAATTAAATTCAAATTCTTTATCCATTATTTAGCAAGATAAAACTAGATTTCTAAAGGAATAATTAGGACTTTAAATTGGATTAAAACTCCTAAAAGCCTAATTTTTACAAGGATCATATAAAAAGAAAAGTAAAACACCTTGAGAGGGGGGAGCTTTTGAACGGTGACTGAAAAAATTCAAAAAGAGAGAAAATATTTTCTTAAGTTTTTGGGGAAATTCGAAGACTGATTCTGGGGCCAAGAAAAATTAATTCTTGATTTTTAAGTTTCAGTTCTCATCATTTGTTTTCAAAGAATAAAAGTTTTTAACTTCAACTTTCTTAATTATTTTCTTCAAGCCATCGACATGAAGTCTATCTTTCTTCTTTTTGCTGCAAACATCAAACCTCTGAGGGTAAATATACGAGCTTGATCCAATTCTTCTCCTTTCCTATTTTTGTCATTCATATGTCTTCTCCATTATAAGTTGCTGTAAATTGTTATTAATTCGTTTATTGTTGTCAGTCATAATTAACATGAAATTTAGATTAATTTAACTAATTTATTTACATGATGCTTGCAATGTAATTTAACTCTACATAATATTTTTAATAACTTTATTTTCCATTTGATTTTGTTTTTGGTCATTGATTCACTCTGTTATTTTCAGTTTTTTTTATCAAATATTATTTTTCGTGGTAAATACTTTTCTCAATTAGAATTGTTTACTGTATATACTTCATTTAATTGCTTTATTTTTGTTATTGTATTATTTAACATATTTGTCTTATTTAGTTTCATTCCATATTTTGTTTAATTGGCTAACATTATTTTTATTCTTGTTTTTGCTGTTCGCTGAACTTGTTTGTTTCGCTTTGAGCGATGTTCCTGTGCGAGCTAGAGAATCGAGAGACTAGGAGCCTTCAAGTTTGGTTTGCATTTTAATTTCCTTATTTTCCTTATTTTATTATTTTGTTGTGTTGTATGCAAAATAGTACTTTTAAATGCGTTTATTTTATAGAAACTCACATTTTCTACAATAATAAAAATTGAAATTTTATTAATAAAATAGGACCAATGTCCTAATTTTAGCCAATAAACTTTCACTTTTAAAAGGGAGTTAATTTTCATAAAACGGGATCCAATTATCCCTATCATTTTTATCGCCCAAAAATAACTCTCAGAATTTAAGCTAACACAAAGGAACCAATGTTTCTAAAGTCTAATAAATGTCCCAATTTATGCCTGATGTATTTTATTTTATTCTTTTGTTTATTATTTATTCTGGGCCCTTGTAATTAATTTTGGGGCTATTTCATTTTTTTATTTGCTTATGTTTTGATTATTTTGGGGGATTGTTCTGTCCCATATTTTCACTTGTAATTTATTTATTTATCGCTTTATTTATTGCTTTCTGAATATGCTTGAAATGCATTTAAATTTTATTGCATGATCATGTGACAAGGGAGATAAAATAATTAACTCTAAAACTCAATCACATAACATTAGCCAAAGTTATAAATAAGAGTGAGGTCCCGAACTCTCTCTGATTTTGGCCTCATAAGGTTAGAATTCATTTCCCAATATTTTATTGGGAGGCGACTCCATGACACTTGCCTTGTGATACCCAATAGGCGCCCTCGTAGGTTGATTGCCAACAATGGAATGGGGGTGAATCCCTGACCATTGCGAAACGAGCAGCTTTCACGAGTTCTAACAAACCTCCATCTGGTCTCGAGTCCTAAAAGCGGACTTTCAAGAATGACCCGGATGCCGCGCGCGTCATACATATCCCATAGGCTCCAAATCTCCGCGGTGCTGACAACACTGAGGCTACCTGTTCTGCCCAAATAACTGCTAGCTAAGACCCTCTGAACAAACCTGTACACTTATGAGGCCAACAGAGTGCTCTTGGCTGTGTTATGGTCATAACGGGCCCCAGGCGCTGTGATCACCTCCCATTGACATGCTAAATCAGCCTTGTTCGGCACCTGTGTATGGTCTCCAGTCGAGAGACCCATAATCTCTGCAAATTTTTGATGACTCATCGTGTTCCCTATGTCTTTGACCCGAAATGATATGGCATCAGGGTCTGTATCCGATCTTGAGAACCCCCCATACTCAAATGTAGCTAGGAACTCTCTTGTAACCTCTGGGATGTGAGAAAAGCTAGTGTGAGGAAATCCATCCAGCCCACGGCTGCTAACAACATGCGGACTTCCCCCCACATGTGCATTCCAAGAATGCCTGGGATAGAAACTTACTGGTTAATACCTCAAACTTTTGTCTCTATGCATCGGTCATCCATGCTGGGGTTGGAATATCTGTTGGTTGCCTAGGCGGGCCGCGTCGCAAAGGCATCCCTAAAAAAGGGAAACTTGAACAGTCATTCATTTATTATTTCTTGAATACTCCTTGAATGCTTTGGGGATACTTTTTCGGGTAGCCTTCACCGCTAATATTTTCCTGCAAAATTAAAATCCATATGCAAGGGTAAGTTATGCACGTGAATGTGCATATGCTATGCGGAATGTGAGTGACACCATTTGTCCGAGTGGCCCAAGTGTCGGGGCGCGACATCATTCTTTGATAACCTCCACTGATGTGGTTCGTGGCCCGGGTTCCCTCTGCGCCGACTCCGCAACTTACAACTGGAAGCCTCTAATTATTCTCAGTGCCATTCGTCATTATTTTAAAGGTAACGCGCCCCTCGTGGGTTTTCATGCTAGCTTTTCTTAGTGGAAAATGCGTCCATTTGGGGACTTTCACATGATCCTGTGCCTAACTTTTCCCTGGAATGGACCCACCCAATCCATTGGCTTTTATTCAATTTATTTTATCATTTTTTGTATAGGACAGACTGCTTGTTTCCAGGTTTTCACCTTACCCTGTGGCCTAACTTTTGCTTAAAGAGCCAATCATGGTTTTCATCTCTAACGGCCCTTTTTTTTATGATTGATGTCCCTCAAGGTAAGACGGCTAAAGCCCATCACCGACAAAAGCAACAACGGATAAATAGCATCCATTCGATGGAAAACGATGTATTATCTTTTCATAAGGGAACTAGATGACATTAATCATACGAAGTGAGTTATTTTGAGCATATAATTGCATATATGCATATGTTTCCATGTGATTTCATTACACATGATCACTATTTAACATCAGGCTTAAAATACAAGACCATATCTATAGACACCGGGTCCTGAGTCAGCCGAGATCGAAGTTACCCGATGATGATAATTGCCTTCACAGGCTAAAAAGGTTAAAAGTGATGATTTCCTCGTCAAATTTGCATTTTAGAGTGAAAAATTAGAAAATAATAAAAAATATTTAAAAAATTAATTTTGAAAAATGGGGGCTTAAAATTATAGTGTTTTTTTTTTCGATTTGTTCACCCAAAAATCAATTTTTTATCCCCTTTTTTTAGGGTTTTTGAGTCCAAATTAAATTCTAAAATATTTTCTTAGATAATTAATTAATAAAACTTGATTTTATTTGTTAAAATAAATTTGTTTTCCTTAATTAAATTAGGGCAACTTTTTTTATCTTATAAATACTTTATGATGAAAAATCAAAGGGGGGCCTCCACATTTTTTTAGACCTGAAATTTCCAGAATTCTTCTTCTTCTATTTTCTCTTAAAAAACTTTCAGATTTCTCTTTTAATTAATAAGGTTTAATTGAAATTGAAAAATCAATTTTCAATTCTTAATTATTCCAATTAACTTCTTTGTTTTTCCTCCATAAACACAAAAAATTAATCATCACTTTGAAATCAATTTCTTTTCAATTTTAAGCATACAAATTAATTCTTTTGTTTTCTCCATAAACAAAGAGAATTAATTTTATTGCTACATTATTTTTTCAATCAAGTTTCCAAGAAAATCATCACTTTTCCTTCATCGAATCCGACTCTGAGGGTAAATATTCTAGGCTCAATTTCTATTTTATTTTTTATTTTTATTTAATTTATTCATGTATATTTTATTGTTTTTATTGATTTCTTTATTGTTTACATTTATTCATTTGTTTTGTTGATTTTATATTTGTTCTATTTAATTGTTTATATATGGTTTGATTTTTATTCATGTGAATATTGTTTTCTTTTAATTCCTAACATGTAAATGATTTTATTTTGATTCCTCGTTATTTTTAACATGTAAATAATTAATTAACTTAAATTAATCTTTTTGCCATGTAAATAGTTTGTTTTAATTATGAACACATCAATTAATCATGTCATTGTTTTAATTATTTTTATCATTCTTTTGTTTACTAATTTTTATTATTCTTTTTATCATTGTTACATGATTTATTTTTTATTATTTGTTTATTTATTCATTTATTATTTTTCACTTTTCATTATTATTTTCATCATGTGTATATTTTCATGTACTAATTAATTAACATATTTTATTTTATTTTCATCACATCATTTAATCATTTATCATATATAATGCATGTTTCTCATTTATTTTGGTTTGTTAACATTTTGATTCAATTATCATTCTTTTCATGTCATCTTATTTTATTTTAATTTGTTATTCATTATTTTGTATATTTAATTGATTTAATTGATTTAATTACTAACATTATTTTATTTGTATTTTATTTTTTCATGTCTAAACTCATTTTTTGATTGGGCATTTTTGTGAGTCCTACGGGGAGGTCCAAAAGGCTCGCTCGAAATATTTATTTTTCTTTATTTGTAATATTTTGTTTATTTGGCTTTTTTTTATTTATTTTTGCCATATAATTTTCTTGTAAAATTATTTATTTAGGCCCGCTAGAAAGAAAGTCACTAAACCATTTTTATTAATTAACTTGGTATTTTTCCTAAATAAAAATGGGACCAATGTCTCAATTTTCTCCATCCAAAATCATCACATAAAAATTGTTTCATAATAATATGCATGCGAGGACCAATGTCCTCACTATTAATGAATATCTCGATTTATGCATGATCTGTATTTTATTTACAATGGGGGTTGTATTCCGCCCCTAGTTTTATTGTATTATTTTTACATGTGCTTTATTTTACTTATGCTTTTACCGCTTTTCTTAAATGTATGTTGTGCGCTTTAATTAATTGCATTAAATGTATGTGAAATGGGATGAAATAATAAATTCAAAACTCGATTATAAACTTAACCAAGGTATGAATAAATGAGAAGTCCCGAACTCACTCTGGTCTTTGGGGCTCAATGAGGCGAGAGGTCTAGGACTTCCAAGACACCTCTTGAGTCTCACCAAAAGACTTAAATTTACGATCCTAGGCTCCAGGGGGTAGAGGCTGAGGCCTCCAAGATCTCTCTGGCTAGCCCAAGATGGATATGTATGCGCCGTCTTAGGCTCGCTGAGGCTAGACGACCCTTCCCAATGTTCTATTGGGTGGCGACTCCAAGAAACCTCATTGTTGCCCAAAATAGATACACTTTTAAATACCTTACAAGTTTTATGAACCTTTCCTGATTGCCCTAAAGCGGGCTTTCGGGAGGCCACGAGGTTCGGCGCGCGTCACAGTGGCGACTCCACTGGGGACATACTCGAGACTTCGATTCGAAAGTACCTTGATTAAAAAATTATAATTGAGTTTTAGTTTAAAAATTTCACCTTTTTTCAAAACTGCATTGCATCTCATTAGAGCCTTAGATTTATGCTAGTTTGGTCCCTTTTTCAGCCCCGGTGCGTTCCCGAATCACAACCCTACGTTCACTCAATGTAGGAAAGTGTTAAGGATAATCACTAGCCCAAGCCTCGTACCATCAAGGTATATCAAATGGTGACCCGATCGGTCATTACGCTAGTGATGAGCTAGACCCGTCGGCAGGGACCATGCTTGGGTAACCCTAAAATATCATCACCCATGACCAAAGCTCATGTAATGGCAATAGATACTTCCCCTAGGTGACATGTACCTTAATATAATGCTTGCTATGTGGGCCATTATATATTGAACAAATTCAACCCAATTAAATGGGCTTTTATCAAAGGCTTTCATGCCCCGGTGGGGCCATCTTAATTTAGTTAAAATTTTTAAATACATAAAGGCCTAAATCCATATGTATGCGCATTAGATAAGAGATGTTATGATGCCAGTTTTCCACCGAGCACCATACGCATCCATTGGGTTCCCCGCTAACCCATGGATCAAGCCCACCTAGGAAAGAGACCGTATTACCTCGTGTGTGGGAGTAATAAGGTTGAAAGGATTTACTTGCTTGCATGTGATTGTAAATGTTGCATAACTCACTATCATGCATTGTATATGTCATTCATGCATCATCCTAATAATTTAATTTTTTCAGCCATCATAGATTCATCTAAGTGGACTAGAGGTTCCGACAGTCGGCTAGTAAGGACAAATCTGCTCTTTGAGTTGCCGGAACTAGTGTTTGACTGGGATTCTGAGTCATTCCCATCAATCAGTGAATCCTTTCTTGAATCATCAATGGCAGAAGAAGCTGGAGCTTTGACCACTCAGGACCTAGCTAGGAGGCTAGAGGATTTTGAACGAAGAATGATGGATATGATGGGCGCTATGGCTGAAAGGATGGCCCATCCACCTGTTGCTCCACAGCCGCCTGCTACTCTACAGCCACAGGCAGCCCCTCCTCGGGGGCAAGCCGAACCACCTGCTTTCGTTGGAGCTGCTGCTCGCCAACCCAACAATGAACACAGGGCTGCCGCACCCATCGAGCCAAGAGGGGAAAGGATTCATAATCCCAACGATGATTTCCTGATGGAGGAGGAGGAAGAAGGGGTGCCGATAGTCCACCAAGCTGCGAGGCCCAGAGCACCCAGAGTAGAGGATGAAGCTTTAAGAGGAATGAGACAGCAGATCGAAGCTATCACCCACATGCTCTCAGCTGGAAAGGGGGTCAACCCGGAAGACAGAGATCTGGGGGATGAAGAGTTGCTGCCCCAAAGATTCAAGATGCCCGAGCTGCCGAAATTTGATGGCACCTCTGACCCATCCGCCCATATCAAGCAGTACACCCTGGTCATGAAAGGCACAGGGCTGAGCAAGAAGCAGAAGGTGGAATATTTCTGCCTTAGTCTGGTGGGCCCGGCAGTTGACTGGTACCACGCGTTGGATAGGAGGTCCAAGGAGGACTTGGACCTTTTGACTGAAGAATTCATGAAGTAGTACGACTGCAGCACCAGGATGGTGGTCACCCTAAAAGACCTTGAGCTCTTACAGCAAAGGAGCGATAAGTCATTTCATGAGTACCTCACCATATGGAGGAACAGAGTCATGGAGATGAAGAGGAAGCCTGACACTACAGACCAGATCAGGCTGTTTATAAAAAAACTCATGCCCTTACTTTAGGGACTTACTCAGTTTTAAGGGGCTCAAGGATTGGGAGTCGCTCAAGGATATCGCTATAGAGGCTGAGGCGGCTTACCTAGCAAAGAAGGCAAGTCAAAGTAACTTTGCTGGGAAAGGCTATGGGAACCAGTCTGGGCATAGACCGGGAGGTGCCGGGAGCAGTAATAACAGGAATGGCAAGACAGCCAAAGTTTTAACGGCTGGAGTTGGGCAGCGCCAGAGATATTACTCCAATTTAGGCCGCTCCTTATCCTGGGTAATGGAGAGGCTGATAAAAGAGGGCAAGCTGCAGCCTTTGGCTCCTAGACCGGCTATGAATCAAGGGCAGCCAGGACACAGAGAAGACCAGTACTGTGCCTACCACCAGCACACTGGCCACCCGACAGATTACTGCCGGACATTGAGAAATAAGATCCAGGATCTCATCGACACCAATCAGATCACGGATCCTGAGAAGAGAGAAAAGAAGAAAAAGGCAGGCTACAACGCAGCCCCTCCACCATGATGATGATCGGGTCCTCTTAATCCACTAGTGAGCTTTTTCAATCTTTGTTATTATTTTGAGAACAATTTTTTATGATAATGTTTGGTTATTTCAATAGAACAATTTTTGCTTATTTGTATGATATTTCTATTTGATTTCATTTAACATGATCACACTGCATTTACTTTGGCATTAATTCAAATAATATGACTGCAGTTAATCTCGAAACTTTGGGGAACCCAAAGAAAATCTTGATAGCATCTGATATAACTCCTGTAGAGAGGGAAATTCAAAAAAATAAAAATAAACTAGTTGCAATTAGGGGATTGGATGGAAACTCACTAAGAGCACTAGAACCTTTCTGATTACCCATCAAAGTGATCCCTGGATAAGACGGAACCTAGAAAATGATCTAGGCAACATTTTCTTTGTATAGCTCTCTAAATGTCCATTTCCTACCCTTATTTTGTAATCGCTTGCTAGCCCATTAAGCCTTTATGTGGGTATGCTAAATGCATGCTAATTTTGTTGTTACACATGTTAAAACTATCCCCTCGCCTAAAATGATTTTTGCCTCCCCTTAGAAGAGTGGCCGCTCTAGAAGGGATGGATGTACGTTTTAACAATTTTTTGGGTTATCAAAAATTGCCTTGGTAAGGATGAGTTTACAATTTGAGAAGAGGATTTCAGTCATGCGCCAAAGACATGAGCTCAAAAATAATAATAATAATAAAATAAAATAGAGCTCAAAATAGTAACCACTTGACGAGTTTCGATGATTACCTTTTTAACTGTCATTCTGATTTTAATGAGCTAAAACGTTACCAAACCCAAATTCAAGAATACCTTTGTATATGCAATTGAGCTGAGAATGGTTCATCCATCAGTCGAGTAAATATTGCGGCCATATTTTCTCTAGCGACCTGATCTTCCTTTGACAGCCATCTACCTAAGCCTAACATTACAACCAAAATAAGACCTCTTGATTCTTATTTCAGTCTTATCCAATTAGCGGAGATGACCTTCTAATAAGGTTTGGTACGTAAGAAGAGGCATATGGTGTTTCTTGAGCTTAAAGCGAGGAGCCACGAGTGCATTCAAGCATTCGAGTTAAGTCTCATCCCCAAAGTTGCATCTAGAATTCACGTTCAAAGAAAAAATTAAGAGATGAGAGAAAATCATCAATCATGAAACCCGAGAGGGCTGATTGATAACAAGAGTTGGATGCTTTCAAGATCTATCCTGAGATTAGCTGGGGTCTTGTATTCCTTGAGATTAATTTCAAACAATGATCATGTTTAATGAAATGAAAGTAAAACACATGCATTTATGCAATGATTTATTGATGTAATCATAGCAGCCCACCTTATGTGGTCAAAGTCATCTACTGCAAGTGCTTTAGTCGACTCATCCTGCTATCAAATGCCAAGACTCCTGAAAGATTCTCGGGCAATATGTTCAGCATCTTTAGCAATCAGCAGAAAAAAAAAAAGCCGTTAGAGTGAAAACCGTAACTGGCGCTCTAAGCAAAAATTAGGCAAAAGGATAGGGTGAAAACCTGGAAACAAGCAGTCTGTCCTTCAAAAAAAAAGAAAAAAAGAAAAAAAAAGCCGCTGGATTGGGTTGGGTCCATTCCAGGCCAAAAAAAATATAAAAAAAATAAAAAATAAAAAAAAATGATAAGGTACAGGGTTATGTGAAAATCCGCAAAGGACGCATCTCCCGCTAAGAAAAGTTAGTGTGAAAATCTGCAAGGGATGCACTACCTTCAAATAATGACTACAGGTACCGGATGAGAATCTCGCAATCCCAGAGGGCATGAAATTCAAAAGCAGCTTAAAAGGCATCAATCCTATTGCAAATTGCAGCTAGTCCGGTTGTCATCTTCAAGTCCACATAGATGTTTCTTATTCTGCATTCCTGCATTACTCATGCATTTCACTTGCATGCTCACTATTTTTCCTGCATATTTTAGTTTCCCTATTTTGCAGAAAGAGAGATTTGATGCGGACACTGACAAAAGCCGAGTGACGACATCAGCCCAAACAATCAACCAAAGACCTCTCAGGGGGGCAACCAGCAAAAAACAAAAATCCAAGTATCAATCCAAACATCAATCGAAGTAATCAACCAAAGGCCTCTCAGGGGGCAGATCTCAACCCAAGACCTCTCAGGGGGCAACCACTTCTCAAAGGGCTTATAGACAGTACCACTTCATCAAAACAGAAGGGTTAGCACGATGGCGGCACTACCACTCTGAGGAGGGTTAGCACGACCACGGCACTACCGCTTCATCAAATCGAAGGGTTAGCACGATGGCGGCACTACCACTCTGAGGAGGGTTAGCACGAACATGGCACTACCACTTCATCAAATCGAAGGGTTAGCACGATGGCGACACTACCACTCTACTGAGGGTTAGCACGACCACGGCACAACCACTTCATCAAATCGAAGGGTTAGCACGATGGCGGCACTACTGCTCTATGGAGGGTTAGCACGACCACGACACTACCACTTCATCAAAACAGAAGGGTTAGCACGATGGCGGCACTACCACTCTACTGAGGGTTAGCACGACCACGGTACTACCACTTCATCAAATCCGAACGGTTAGCACGATGGCGGTACTACCACTCTAAGGAGGGTTAGCACGACCACAGCACTACCGCTTCAACACGCCCACAAGATGGCAATAACCACCACCACGGATTCCCCGCTTCGAAAAGGTAAGGGCTGCCTCAGGTACGCGTCTCTTTCCTTTTCTTCTTTGAGTTTAGGCTCACCTAGATACTAGTGTACTAGATTCCCCTAAACTGGGGGCAACTGTAGACACCGAGTCTTGAGTCAGCCTAGATCGAAGTTACTCGATGATGATTGTAACACCCCGAAACCAACCTAGTAGAGTGAGCCTTGCGTGCATGTAGATATGTGTGGTTTATATTTAGCATGTGTTTATTTTTTATGGAATTAATTTGTTATTATGTTTAGTTGGGTTGTGTTTTAGTGTGAGTGAGTGTATTAGAGTAGGGTGTGTTGTGGGCTATAGTTAGGTGTGAGTGAGTGTATGGGAGTAGTGTGTGATTAAGAGATTAGTCTTGGGTGTGTCATGATGGATGGGAGTTAGGTGTGGTTAGTAGGTGGCCCAATGAGGAGTTGGCATGTGGCAAGAAAAGTTAAAGAGAGGATAAGTAGTGGAGGAGAGAGAGAGAGAGAAATTTCAGCTAAGTCCCATTTCCTCTTCACGCTTCTCTTTCTTCTTCTTCCCTTTCCCATTGCCTTGCTTCTTCTCTTCCTTTCTTCTTCATTTCTTCTTGAATTCTTCCTTTTTGCTGCAAATTCAAGTGAGTTTGGGGTAATCTAAGCTGGTACGGTAAGTGTTGGGGTATTAGTTTTCTTAATTTTCCTTATCTTGCTTTAAATGAGTTTTGTAATTGTAAGTTAGGATTTTGAATTTGTTCCGTGTTCTGGGTTTCGTGGTTCAGAAAATCCTCCTAAAGAATCCAAGGGTAAGGAGATCGCGAGTGGTAGTGGAGTTCGAGATTGAGACGCCATATTCTTGAGGTTTGGGAACGTTTGTGTATTTTGTGCATTTTCGGTATTTTGATGATTTTTGTGTTATGATTGACATTGATGAGGTTGATTGTGTGTTTTGGCTTGTATGGGTTATAGGTATTGTTTAATTTGAGTTCAGAACTATGGGTTATGAAGGATAGAGTTAAATTATGGAAATTTTTCATGTTTTCTTAAAAATTGCTGGTTTGAGAATTTTCGGATTTGATTTTGTGATTTGTTTGATTTAATGACAATTTTTGAGTTTAAAGGTTATATTTTATGTTGTATATAGTGGTTTGATTGAAGGATTTTACTTAGAACTGAGTTTTGGAATCAAATGAGTGAATGGGTGAAAGTAGAGAATGAATTTCTGCAGATTTTGGCGTTGGGAGTGGAAATCCCGACTCTGTCACGAAGTCGCGACAGAGCTCGGTGATCTCTGTCCCATCGCGCGTGCCGAGCTGCGAGCGGCCGGGTGTGTGCAGCGGGAACTCCCTGTCGCGAGCGCGACACATATCGCGATCGCGACAGAGAGCTTAGCATGTGGCCAAGCTTCTGTCTCGAGCGCGCGCTGGTTGTGAGCCCGAGACAACTCTTGCGGGTACTCACTGTCGCAGGCGCGAAGCTTGTCGCGGAAGCGATAATGAGATTTGTTTTTATCTCCATGCGGGCGCGAGGTTTGCCGCGAGCGCGACAGGAGGCCAACTTCGCCTCTGTCGCGAGGGCGACACTGTCGCGAGCGCGACACCCTTCAGCTTTTCTTTTTGACTTCCCTTATATGAATGTAATATTTAACTTTCTAATTTGCATTACTACTAGAATTATGTATAGTTTATATATATATGTATGAATGTGTTTATATGTTTTCTATATTACGAATAAAACATGATGCAAACATATGCTGTGAGATGAAATATGCCTTGGATTATGCATGACCTTCTAGAGTCGAATAAGTGGATAGTTAGGCATGCCTAATAGAGCTAGTGTTGTTGCAGCTAGTGTATGATCCCTGTGTACCGAATCTACACGAAAATGTTTTTGGAACAAAATTAAAAGATTGTTTTGATACCCTCGGGTATCTATGTGTTATGAGAATACTGTTAGTACCTTCAGATATCTACGCGTACTCGTTATCCACTGTTTTGATATAGCAGGTGCAACAGTGTTGTTTGTTATTATGTGTGAATTTCTGAATTATTGCTTATGGGAAATAATATGACTGTAGTACGATTATGTATTAAGTTAATTTATAGCAACTTGACAATTAATTTTGCCATTCGCTTGTGATTGTTTGTTAACGCCACTATGAGTGGTCGTTGTGCATCTTTATTTCCCCACTAAGCGATTTCGCTTAGCACGGGTGTTTATCCGTGCAGGTGTGGAAGATGTTTGAAGGGTTGATTCGGATGTTTTGCATCAGCAGGGCCAACACAACTAGTGGATAGAATATTTTGTAGTTTAAGCCTTGTATTCTTTTTGTATGTATTGCAGTTTGATACTTTTGAAGCTATGTAAAGAATCCTTTATAAGTCGTTTTGACATTAACTATATGTAATTATTCAGTTGTGCTGAGTCACTTCTGTATCTTTTGAGATATGTAAGACCGCCTTTGTTATATTAATGTAATGCAATATTTTACTCTGTGACTCTTTCTCTCATGAGTTGTGAAATTTTAATTTACTCGTTTGTATATGTATTTGGTGTACAATTGGTTCTGTTTGTGCATCTGTTGGTGGCAACCCTTATCTATCGGGGACCTTCATCCTCTTCATAGGGTGGAGTTCTCTACGTATAGGTAAGGGGTGTTACAATGATAATTGCCTTCACAGGCTAAAAAGGTTAAAAGTGATGATTTCCTCGTCAAATTTACATTTTAGAGTGAAAAATTAGAAAATAATAAAAAATATTTAAAAAATTAATTTTGGAAAATGGGGGCTTAAAATTATAGTTTTTTTTCCGATTTTTTCACCCAAAAATCCGTTTTTTATCCCATTTTTTTAGGGTTTTTGAGTCCAAATTAAATTCTAAAATATTTTCTTAGATAATTAATTAATAAAACTTGATTTTATTTGTTAAAATAAATTTGTTTTCCTTAATTAAATTAGGCCAACTTTTTTTATCTTATAAATACTTTATGATGAAAAATCAAAGGGGGGCCTCCACATTTTTTTAGACCTGAAATTTCCAGAATTCTTCTTCTTCTATTTTCTCATCAAAAAATTTCAGATTTCTCTTTTAATTAATAAGGTTTAATTGAAATTGAAAAATCAATTTTCAATTCTTAATTATTCCAATTAATTTCTTTGTTTTTCCTCCATAAACACAAAAAATTAATCATAACTTTGAAATCAATTTCTTTTCAATTTTAAGCATACAAATTAATTCCTTTGTTTTCTCCATAAACAAAGAGAATTAATTTTATTGCTACATTATTTTTTCAATCAAGTTTCCAAGAAAGTCATCACTTTTCCTTCATCGAATCCGACTCTGAGGGTAAATATTCTAGACTCAATTTCTATTTTATTTTTTATTTTTATTTAATTTATTCATGTATATTTTATTATTTTTATTGATTTCTTTATTGTTTTCATTTATTCATTTGTTTTGTTGATTTTATATTTGTTCTATTTAATTGTTTATATATGGTTTGATTTTTATTAATGTGAATATTGTTTTCTTTTAATTCCTAACATGTAAATGATTTTATTTTGATTCCTCGTTATTTTTAACATGTAAATAATTAATTAACTTAAATTAATCTTTTTGCCATGTAAATAGTTTGTTTTAATTATGAACACATCAATTAATCATGTCATTGTTTTAATTATTTTTATCATTCTTTTGTGTACTAATTTTTATTATTCTTTTTATCATTGTTACATGATTTATTTTTTATTATTTGTTTATTTATTCATTTATTATTTTTCACTTTTCATCATTATTTTCATCATGTGTATATTTTTATGTACTAATTAATTAACATGTTTTATTTTATTTTTCATCACATCATTTAATCATTTATCATATATAATGCATGTTTCTCATTTATTTTGGTTTGTTAACATTTTGATTCAATTATCATTCTTTTCATGTCTTCTTATTTTATTTTAATTTATTATTCATTATTTTATATGTTTAATTGATTTAATTGATTTAATTACTAACATTATTTTATTTGTATTTTGTTTTTTCATGTCTAAACTCATTTTTTGATTGGGCATTTTTGCGAGTCCTACGGGGAGGTCCAAAAGGCTCGCTCGAAATATTTATTTTTCTTTATTTGTAATATTTTGTTTATTTGGCTTTTTTTTATTTATTTTTGCCATATAATTTTCTTGTAAAATTGTTTATTTAGGCCCGCTAGAAAGAAAGTCACTAAACCATTTTTATTAATTAACTTGGTATTTTTCCTAAATAAAAATGGGACCAATGTCTCAATTTTCTCCATCCAAAATCATCACATAAAAATTGTTTCATAATAATATGCATGCGAGGACCAATGTCCTCACTATTAATGAATATCTCGATTTATGCATGATCTGTATTTTATTTACAATGGGGGTTGTATTTCGCCCCTAGTTTTATTGTATTATTTTTACATGTGCTTTATTTTACTTATGCTTTTACCGCTTTTCTTAAATGTATGTTATGCGCTTTAATTAATTGCATTAAATGTATATGAAATGGGATGAAATAATAAATTCAAAACTCGATTATAAACTTAACCAAGGTATGAATAAATGAGAAGTCCCGAACTCACTCTAGTCTTTGGGGCTCAATGAGGTGAGAGGTCTAAGACTTCCAAGACACCTCTTGAGTCTCACCAAAAGACTTACAATCTTAGGCTCCAGGGGGTAGAGGCTGAGGCCTCCAAGATCTCTCTGCCTAGCCCAAGATGGATATGTATGCGCCGTCTTAGGCTTGCTGAGGCTAAACGACCCTTCCCAATTTCTATTGGGTGGCGACTCCAAGAAACCTCATTGTTGCCCAAAATAGATGCACTTGTAAATACCTTACAAGTTTTATGAACCTTTCCTGATCGCCCTAAAGCGGGCTTTCGGGAGGCCACGAGGTTCGGCGCGCATCACAATATCTAATCTTGGGATGGATCCTGAAAGCATCATAACTCCTGTTATCAATCAGCCATCTCGAGTTTTCATGATTGACCGTTTTCTCTCAGCCCTTAATTTTTGCCCAAGGCGCCTTCTCGATTTTCACCTTGGCAGGGCGCCCAATTTTAGCAAGGCCGCCTTTTCTTATTTTTGACCTGTAGGGCATTTATTCTCTTCTTTTGATTTTCGAGCCTTTAGCCGTGGAACCTTTTCAGTCTGTCCACATTGACTGATTCCCTAAACTTGTTTCCATCGCTGTCTGTTAAGATTGCCGCTCCTTTGGACAATATCTTCTTTAAAACAAAAGGTCTTTCCCAAGTCGATCTGAATTTGCCTAGGAAGTCCAGAACCCCTGGCCTCATTTGCTTGAAGACCAAATCCCCTTCTTTTTGGGGGTGCTTTATAACTTTCTTCCCAAATGATCGGGCTAATCTCTTCTAGTAAATCTGATTGTGGTAATAGGCCCACATCCTGTCCTCATCCAATAAATTCAATTATAGCAACCGTTGTTGCGCCCATTCTGCTTCTAGTAGCTTGGCTTCCGATATCACCCTCAAGGATTGGAGTTCGATTTCCACTGGTAAAACCGCTTCTGTCCCATAAACCAAAAAGAAGGGTGTAGCTCCCGTTAAAGTCCTGACGGTAGTCCTATAGCCCCACAATGCGAATTGCAGCTTCTCAGCCCAGTCCTTATAGGTCTGCACCATCTTGGCCTATATCCTCTTTACATTCTTATTAGCTGCCTCGACAGCCCCATTGGCCTGTGGTCAATAGGGCTCAGAGGACTTGTGGTGCTGGATGGCATACTTCTTGAGCATCTGTTTGGTCTCAGCTTCGAATCGTACCCCGTTGTCCAACACAATGTGATGCGGGAGTCTATATCTACAAATTAGGTATCATTCAATGAACCTAGCCATTTCTTAGGCACCCAATTTTTTGAAGGATTCTGCCTCTACCCACTTAGTGAAGTAATCGGTAGCGACCACGATAAATCTATGCTCATTAGAGGCTGTCGGATGTATTTCACCCATGATGTCGATCCCCCAATCTGGGAATGGCCACAGAGAAGTAAGATTGCATAACTCTGAAACCGGCACTTGTCTTAGATTGGCATACTGCTAGCACAGTTGGCACTGCTTTACATATTTGGAACAATCCGTGTCCATTGTCAGCCAAAAAAACCCTTGGCGCATGATTTTCTTTGCCAAAGCTAGACCATTCATATGAGCTCCACAGATCCCAGCATGGGTGTCCTCCATAACTTTCTGGGCCTTCTTCTCAACTAAACATCTTAGCTCTATGCCATCAGCTTGCCTCTTGTACAGCACACCATCTATACTGATGAACTAGGTGGATAGATTGTGAATCATCCTTTGGTCCTTTTCAGTGGCTTCTTCTGGGAATACTGACTTTTCCCAATAATTCTGGACATCGTAATACCATGGCCTTCCATCAGTAACCTCCACATCTATGATTTGCTCGATTTTAAAGTATGGCTTGTTTGAACTAAAAACCCGTATAGGCTTCATGACTACTCCTTATGGGTTATCCCACGTAGATACAAGGGTGGCCATGGCATTTGCTAATTGGTTCTCATCTCGAGGCACATAGCTAAAAGTGCAGACTTCAAATTGGCTACTTAATTACTTCAAGCACTCCACATATGGTAATAGCCATTCTTCCTTGATGGACCATTCACCCCTGACCTGATGGACCACTAAGGCTGAATCTCCAAAGGCCTCCACTACTTCTGAGAGCTCTCCCAACCCGAAAATGCAAGCCTCGTACTCAGCTTCGTTGTTGGTGGCTTTATATCTCAGTTTCTTAGCTAAGGGTACCAAAATTACTCTTACTCTAACTCCTTTGCTATTCACCACCCCAACAAAGTACATCTGCCACTTTTGCACTGTAATAGCTACCACGTCTTTGTTTGGGAATTCATATTCAAATTGATCGCCTTCGATCGGATGATCGGCTAAAAACTCTGCATCTGCCCGGCCCTTAATGGTCTTTCTAGTAATGTATTCCACATCAAATTCTTGTAGCAATATCAGCCATCTCCCCATTTTTCCTAGCAAGGAGGGTGCTTCCTGAAGGTATCGAAGATGGTTTTGTTTGGCAACTGCCTGCACCTTATAAGAATGGAAGTAGTGTCTTAGCTTTTTTGAAGCCCAGATTACTGCTAAACAGATCTTTTCCACCTCAATATACTTCACTTCGTAAGGAATAAACTTCTTACTAAGGTAGCAAACCACAAATTCAACCCCGAATTCATCTTCTTGTGCCATTATAGCGCCTACAGAATTTTCCTCTATTGCTAGGTAAAGGATTAATGGCTTAACTGGCTATGGCGGTCGCAGGACTGGAGGGTGTAAAAGATATTCTTTGATGGTATCAAAAGCTTTTTGGCAACTGTCGTTCCACTGAACTGGCTGATTGTTCTTGAGAAGTTTAAAGATCGGTTCGCACACTGAAGCGAGCTTGGAGATGAACCTACTAATGTACTGCAATTTGCCTAAAAAACTCTTGGTCTCTTTTTCATTTCGGGGTACTGGCATTTCTCTGATTGCTTTGGCCTTATCGGGATCCACCTCAATTCCCTTTTAACTTATCACATGGCCCAGCAGTTTACCTGAGGTGACCCTAAATATGCACTTCTTGGGGTTGAGGTGAAGATTGTATTTGTCAATACTCTGAAAGAACTTCTCCAAAGCCTCAAAATGACCCTCTCGCATAACTAACTTGATCATCATATCATCAACATACACCTCTACCTCCTTATGGATTAGATCATCAAGAATTCTGGTGGCCATTCTTTAATATGTTGCTCCGGTATTTTTTAACCCGAAAGGCATGACCTTATAGATGAAAGTACCCCATTCCGTGATGAAAGCCTTTTTGATCCGATCTACTATCTTAATGAGGATCTGATTGAACCCAGCATATCCATCCACGAACTATACATACTACAGGCGGCAGTGCTATCCACTAGGATATCTATGTAAGGCAAAGGAAAGTCATCCTTCGGGCAAGCTTTATTCAGGTCTCGGTAGTCAACACACACTTGAACCTTTCTATCCTTTTTATCTATGGGGACAACATTAGCTAACCACGTTAGGTATTGAACCCCCACCAAGAACTTACCTCCTCTTTTACCTTCTCTGCCCACTCTGGTCTGAGCCTTCTGAGCTTTTTTTTGACTGGCTTGCACTCTGGATAGGTCAGAATAGCGTGTTCAGCAACTTCTTGATCAATCCTTGGCATGTCCTCATAGGTCCAGGCAAAGACTTTTTCATATCTTTTTAATATTCTTTCAAAATTCTTCCTCTCTTCAGGAGTTATATCGGATGCTATCAGGATTTCCTTTGAGTTTTCCAAAGTTTCGAGATTAAATGAGGTAGTATTAGTTGAGTTAATGTCAAATATGAATGATTCATATTCGTAATCATGCATAATGAAATCATGAGAAACATCATACAAGTAAGCAAAGTCATTCATCTTATTGAAATATTCAGAATTACAAACATCATTGTTAAATCGTCCAGGAATGAAAAGTACATCTGAAAAATTTTCATTAACATCTTCTGCTGATGCTGGCACCGAAGCCGATAGTCCATCGTCTTGATCGTCTGCAATCTTCAGGTCTCCAAATTCTGGCATTGTTACCTCAACTTCCACCTTTTCCTTGCCCTTCACCTGAGGGACCAACAAGCTGCCAGTGGTGACTTCTTCAGGGACTTCCCGATCCCATGCGAAACTTCGGCTGAGAATCTCCTCTTCCCAGAAACCCTCTACAGAGTTTACCGTTCCATTGGACCAATCAAAGACATCATTGAAGATCTCAAATCCCGGGGTGATTTATCATTAATCCATTTTGGGTCGGCCTCTCCGCAATAAGCACGTAATGATGCAGCTGGCACGAAACTCTCTAAGATATGAGGGATCCCTGTAGGCTTCTTCTTAGGCTTGCTTTTTCTAGCTTCAACCGTATAAACCAACCCCCTTCTATCATTTTGCCCCCTTGTGGTGATGGGTGCCTAAGGCCCTTGCAATTCTTGCCTAAACCGGCTTTTAGGAGGAAGTTCAACCTTTTCATCATGTTAACAACCTGGGGGCTCCCTACTGAATCAACCTCTTCATTTATCATGGCCACATGGAATCCACTAAAAGGTTAGTTAAAAATCCCGAGGACCGACCCTTAATTATCACCGGTCGCCTTAATGGTCATAACTTGGCCCTCATAGGGGATTTTGATCATTTAGTGGAGGGTAGATGGGACCCCTCCCAACTTATGAAACTAGGGCCTCCCTAGTAGCACAGTGAAGTTGGTCGGGATAGGCAGGACAACAAATTTAGCTTTAGTCTCAGCTGGCCTAGTTTTCACCTGCGCCTTGAAAGTCCCAGCGGCTTGCCTCCTTGAATTGTCGTAGGCAGGAATGGTCAGGTCATATCTGCTTAACATGCTCTCATTCATCCCGAAGGCAGATAGTGCCATGAGCGGGCATACATTAATGGAAGACCCATCATCCACCATGATGCAGGCCGTGTGCTTGCCATTGATTTGGGCTCTGATATACAGGGGGCGGTTGTGATTGTGACCCTCAATTGGTAGGTCGGCATCAATGTAGACCACATTCTCTCCAGACCCCCCTTTTACCATATCTAGCAACTCGGTAGGTAAAATGGTGGTAGCAACTATTAATTCACACAAGGCTTCCACTAGCTTTTGCTTGTGACTCGGAGACTACCTCAGTAGGTCCAATACCGATATCTGAGCTGGCTTCTTCCTTAACTGCTTTAAAATCTGGTTCTCTTCTAGCTCTTACTCCACAGTTGGAGGCATTGGGTCATGTTGTTTCTAAATTTTTGGTACCACTCTCCCGCTTTGAGTGACAGCTTGCACTTTCTGCTCCTTCTCTTTGCCCTCAGAGTTCCATAAGTCTTCCGACTCATCAACATTCTCAGCCTCACTCTCACTGGTTAAATCCCAACAGTCTAACATGCCTACTTGAGGCCTCTCTTCATTGGCCCTCTGCTCGGGATGAATAACAGCCACATAATAATTTCCATAAAGGTCCCTCAACACATACCATTCCGATAGACTGGAGCCTATTATAAAGACAGACGGGGGACAGCATCATACCCAGCTTTCTTCTTCTTTTCTCTCTTTTTAGGGTCTGAGATCTGTTTACTATTAATCAGGTCTTAAACTCGATCCCTTAAAGTCCTACAGTGATTAGTGAGATGACCGGTGTGCTGGTGAAAAGCACAATATTGATCCCTCCTGTGGTTTGGCTGGCCATGATTCTTAGTCGGCCTAGCTGGCAACGGCTGAAGTTTCCCTTCTTTCATCAATCTTTCCAAAACCCAGGATAATGATCTTCTTATATTTGAGTACTATCTTTGGCTCGCATCAGTGGCTGAAACTTTTGTTGTCTTGCTAACTCAATTACTGCTTCCGGCGCAACTCAACTTATTTCCTCCTTGAGGCCATAGTTCTTCCAAGTAAAATCGTCATTGCTGGCCTTCTTTGCCAGGTATTCTCCTTCGGCTTCTATGGCTATATCTTTTAAGGACTCCCAATCCTTAAGCCCTTTCATCTTAAGCCCTTCCCTCAAGTACGGGCTTATGTTCCTAATGAACAGCCTAATCTGATCCGACATGTCGGGCTTCCTTTTCATCTCCATGACCCCATTTTTCCATCAAGTAAGGTAATCATGGAAGGACTCACCATGCTTCTGCTACAAAAGCCTAAGGTCTTTTAGTGTTATCTCCATTCTAGTGCTACAGTCATACTGCCTCATAAAATTCTCTGTCAGTAGATCCCAATCTTCCCTGGACCTTCTATCTAACCCATGGTACCAATCGACTGTCGGTCCCGTCAGACTAAGGCAAAAATACTCCACCTTCTATTTTTTTGTCAGCACCGTGCCCTTCATGATCAGGGCATATTGCTTAATGTGTGCAGAAGGATCCGAGGTACCATTAAATTTTGGCAAGTCTGGCATCTTCAACCTCTGGGGCAACAGCTCTTCATCACCCAACTCCATATCTTTAGGGTTGATCCCTTTCCCGGTCGACAGTAACCACGTAATTGCCTCAATCTTTTTTTTTTCCATTTTCTTCACCACATCATCCTCTACTTTTGGGACTTTATTTCTCATGGCCTGAGGAATAACCGATTCATCCTCCTCCTCCACTATGAAGCCATCTCTTGGATTAGAGATCCTCGCTCTTCTCTACTCAACTGGTGCTAGTGCTCTGGGCTTAATGACCAGTTGTTGTACCGTAGCGGTTGCTATAGGAGTCTCCCCCACAACAAGCGGTTCGACTCATTCCACAGTAGGAGCTATAGGGGGCTGCCCAAAATTTGGTGCCATTTGAGCAATAATATTTCCCATCATGGCTAATATCCTCCTCTCAAAATCCTCAAGTCTCTTATCTAGGTCCTATACTATCAAAGCACCAGTTTCTTGTGGTAAATCTACCATTATGGACCCTGAAGATTATTTTGAAGAGGATTATGAACTTTCATCCCAATCTAAACTTAATGTAGGCACTAACTCTGGCGACGAATTCCTAATGAATCATCCATTGAATCCCTTAAACCACCCGGATGACTCAATAATGGCTGTAAAAACTCAAAGGGTTAGGATGAAGCATGAATGAAGTGCAATACATGGCCATGAGTCGTGCATCATTCACAACCACATGCAAACAAGTAGATCCTTCCGACCTTTTAACTCCCGCACACGAGATTAATTGGTCTCTTTCCTAGGTGGGCTTAATCCATGGGTCAAGAGGGGACCTGATGAACGTGCGTAATTCACGACAGCAATTCGACAGCATAATGTCTCTCGAAATGCGCATACGCATGGGTTTCGGCCATTATGTATTTAAACATTTCAATCAAATTAAGGTGAACCTACCGAGGCATGAAAGCCTTTGATAGAAGACCACTTAATTCATTTAATTTTGTTCAATACATGATGGCCCACATCACAAGCATGGTATTATGATTCATTTCACCTAGGGGAAGTATCTATTGCTATTACATGAGCTTTAGTCAAGGTGATGTTACTTTAGGGTTACCCAAGAATGGTCCCTGCCAATGGATCTAGCTTATCATTAGTATAATGACCGATTGGGTCTCTATTTGATATACCAAAAGGTACTAGGCTTGGGTTGGCAATTATCCTTGACATTTTCCCACATTGAGTGAACATAGGATTGTGCTTCGGGAACGCACCGGGGTAGAATAAGGGTATTATAGACACCGGGTCCTGAGTCAGCCTAGATCGAAGTTACCCGATGATGATAATTGCCTTCACAGGCTAAAAAGGTTAAAAGTGATGATTTCCTCGTCAAATTTGCATTTTAGAGTGAAAAATTAGAAAATAATAAAAAATATTTAAAAAATTAATTTTGAGAAATGGGAGCTTAAAATTATAGTGTTTTTAGTCAATTTAAAATAAAAAAAAATCGGATCGCGAGTGTCGGGCTCGGCGGCGCGCCTACGACAACGCGCTGGGCGCGATGAGGTGACGTGCAACGTCGCCAATGCTACGCGTCGCTAAAAGCGCGCGCAGCGTTGTGCACGCTGCGGGCGGCTTTCGCGCAGCGTAGCTGCGGGAAGCCCGCGCTATAGGGTCTGATACCCTCTTTTCCGATTTTTTCACCCTTTTTTCCGATTTTTTCACCCAAAAATCCGTTTTTTATCCCTTTTTTTTAGGGTTTTTGAGTCCAAATTAAATTCTAAAATATTTTCTTAGATAATTAATTAATAAAACTTGATTTTATTTGTTAAAATAAATTTGTTTTCCTTAATTAAATTAGGGCAACTATTTTTATCTTATAAATACTTTATGACGAAAAATCAAAGGGGGAGCCTCCACATTTTTTTTAGACCTGAAACTTCCAGAATTCTTCTTCTTCTATTTTCTCTTCAAAAAATTTCAGATTTCTCTTTTAATTAATAAGGTTTAATTGAAATTGAAAAATCAATTTTCAATTCTTAATTATTCCGATTAATTTCTTTGTTTTTCCTCCATAAACACAAAAAATTAATCATCACTTTGAAATCAATTTCTTTTCAATTTTAAGCATACAAATTAATTCCTTTGTTTTCTCCATAAACAAAGAGAATTAATTTTATTGCTACATTATTTTTTCATTCAAGTTTCCAAGAAAATCATCACTTTTCCTTCATCGAATCCGACTCTGAGGCTCATTTTTTGATTGGGCGTTTTTGGGAGTCCTACGGGGAAGTCCTACGAGGAGGTCCAAAAGGCTCGCTCGGAATATTTATTTTTCTTTATTTGTAATATTTTGTTTATTTGGCTTTTTTTTATTTATTTTTGCCATATAATTTTCTTGTAAAATTGTTTATTTAGGCCCGCTAGAAAGAAAGTCACTAAACCATTTTTATTAATTAACTTGGTATTTTTCCTAAATAAAAATGGGACCAATGTCTCAATTTTCTCCATCCAAAATCATCACATAAAAATTATTTCATAATAATATGCATGCGAGGACCAATGTCCTCACCATTAATGAATATCTCAATTTATACATGATCTGTATTTTATTTACAATGGGGGTTGTATTCCGTCCCTAGTTTTATTGTAATATTTTTACATGTGCTTTATTTTACTTATGTTTTTACCGCTTTTATTAAATGTATGTTGTGCGCTTTAATTAATTGCATTAAATGTATGTGAAATGGGATAAAATAATAAATTCAAAACTCGATTATAAACTTAACCAAGGTATAAATAAATGAGAAGTCTCGAACTCACTCTGGTCTTTGGGGCTCAATGAGGCGAGAGGTCTAGGACTTCCAAGACACCTCTTGAGTCTCACCAAAAGACTTAAATTTACAATCCTAGGCTCCAGGGGGTAGAGGCTGAGGCCTCGAAGATCTCTTTGGCTAGCCCAAGATGGATATGTATGCGCCGTCTTAGGCTCACTGAGGCTAGACGACCCTTCCCAATGTTCTATTGCATGGCGACTCCAAGAAACCTCATTGTTGCCCAAAATAGACGCACTTGTAAATACTTATAAGTTTTATGAACCTTTCTTGATCGCCCTAAAGCGAGCTTTCGGGAGGCCACGAGGTTCGGCGCGCGTCACAGGTATAAACTAGCTTAATTCTAAGGATCTAAAATGATGCAATGCAATTTAGAAGGGAGTTGGAATTTTAGTTTTAAAAACTCAATTATACATTTTAACCAAGACACTTTAAGGGCAAAGTCACAAAGTCCCCAGTGGAATCACCACTGTGACGCGTGCCGAACCGAAAAGGCCCTCTTAATAAGCCCGCTTTTAGGGCTCTATGAGGGATTGGTTCGCGTCATTTGATCTAAGGTAACATGAGACATTTTGAAATCCCCACCCAATAGAACATTGGGGAAGTTCATCTAGCCTCATGAAACCTTTAGGCACCTTTGAGGTATTTTGGAGTCGCTACCCAATTTACAAGAAATTTGGAAAAGTCATCTAACCTCTATGGTCTGAACCAGAGAAGATGTTCGGAACTTCACTCTTATTTATGCCTTGGTTAATTATAAATGAGTTTTTAGATTAGAAAATTCCATCTCTCTTCTCACGTAATTAATGCAATTTATTTAAAGGCATAATTCAATCATCGAGAAAAGCTGTAAATGAAAGCTATAAAGAAAAGTGGTAAATAAAGCGGTAAACACACAAAGTCATGCCATTTACAAAGGAGAAATTAGGACAGAATACAATCCCCAAATGAAAGAAAGCTAAATAAAATTGCCTCAAAAATAATTAATTACAAGGGCCCACAAGATATATATAAACATAAAGTTAAACAATCATGCAAAGTCAATCAAAAGAGGAGACATACATAAATTGAAATATTTATTCGGTTTGGGAACATTGGTTCCTTCATGCTCACTTAAAGAGGGATCGAAGAGTTATTTTAGCTATTAACTTTAAAGCCGAGATGAGTGATCCCATTTTTAGAGATTTTAACTCTTTATTTTAATTCATGACATTTTGCATTCCTTGGCTAAAATCGAGGACATTGGTCCCAATTTATTAGTAAAAATCCCAATTTAGTTATAAAAATATTTTTGTGATTTTTTATCCTACAAGCATATCAAATAAAACTATTTTATAAACGAAAACAATCACATAAATAAAAGGGTTGGTAAGGTCTCACCCAAGCGATGTGATTTTCTACGCGCCATGACCCCTCCGTTCGGTCACGACGATGCTCAAACAAGCAAACGTCACATTTCCCTGTACAACAAAACGACAATAGAAAAATGTTAGTAATAATTCTACAATTAACCACATAAGCATGAAGACAAGATAAATGCAAAAGATGCTTAATATACATATAGGAAGTGAAATTATAACACCCCGAAATGTACCTTTGAAGGATTTGAATATTTCTAGGGATTTTGATGGTCGAAACTGTATGATTTGATTGTCGAAGTGAGTAAGTAGGAGAAAAGATATGATTAGGATTAAGAAAAAGGAAAACAAGGGTAAATTAGTCATTTTGCAAATATGGATTAAATTGGATCGAATAAATAAGCACAAGTGCTAATTTATTAGAATGGAGTAGTATTAAACAGAATGTATGGGAGTTGTGGTGTCAAGTGTGCCGAAAGGATGAATTTGGTATTAACGCAAAAGTTTCAGCAAGTGCGGCCAATTCCAAAATTGTAAAGTATTAATTTGGGACTTAATTGAAGGGGGGTAAGGATTTAATTGTTTGCCAATGTAAGAGTTATATTTATGTATTAGGTTATTGTAAGGTTAAAGGAGAGGATGTGGACTAAAAGGGAAATTTGGATATAAAAATCTAGTGAGGGCCAATAGGAAAAGGACATGTGGCATTAGAGATAAGATGGTGGTGGTTGGGCTAATTAAAGAGAGAGAGAATGTGAGGAGAAAATTTCTGCTCATCCCTCTCTCCTCCCTCACGTTCTCCCTTTCTCTTCTTCTCTTCCTCTTCTTCTTCATCTCACGCCAGCCTCTCTTCCTGTCATGGCCGGACATGTACCCTAATAGTATTGACCTAATTTGGCATGTGTGAGTATTGAATGTACAGTTGGTACTCAATTGAAAGTTTGGAAGGACCTAACTGAAATATAAAGGATTGTTAAGTGGCTAATTGGTAATTAGATAATATTAAGTTAATGGTTGATTAGTATATTTAATGATGGATTAATTAGGAATAAAATAAGGTAAGAAATCTGTTGTTGGAGGCAGGTTTTGTGAGTGGAGTCCGTGTGGCTTCTTGAGAGTAAGCGACCTCCACTTTTGCATGCATAAGTCTCTTGAGGAAGGTATTGATCCATTTGTGAGAATGGAGTTACTTTCTGTGTTTCTTTTTCCTTTTGGTCGTGAGAATAGTTTTAGGTTCCTAATTCAGTAGCATACTTGTAAGAAGGTCAAGTGTTAAGTTGCTCAAGAATTAAGTTGTTGAACTTTAGAGGTAAGAGATTATGAATGCTTATTCTCATCTTCTACTCTTCTTCTTGGTTTTTGATTTGGTATTGGAATGAGAATTGATGGATTATGTTCAATTCTGGAATTGAACTGATTTTGCTAGCTGAAGAGGTGAAGAAGGATAAAGGGAAAGCAGTAGTCGGAGAACCGAGCGTTCGTCGAGATTAGGAGCTAAGGCGACAAGGTTTGGGAACAAACCCTAGTTTTATATCTATGGAAATTGCGTTGCTTGAATGTGAATTTGGTATGAATCATATTTATGTGAGAAGTATTGGCCTTGAGCATGAAATTGTATGCCTAGCTTAAATATTGGATGTGGAGATATGCTTTGTGAAAATGTTGTTTGAGAATAGGTATGCTATGTGTACAATGAATATGATTATGATTTATGCTATGAGTGAATGCCAATGTCAAGATGGAAATCAGGTATGTGCCAATTGGGTATGTGGTTGATGAATTGGGTTAATTTGTTAAAAAGGAAAATGGGTTGGAAGTTATTGTAAGGAAATGGGAATAGAATGTGAAATTGGAATCTTGCATGGGTCACGGTGACAATCAAATTGATTGTGACCGTGAGGTATGCTGGGTTCCTATTCTGCCTAGTTGAATTGGGTATGTCACGGTGACAACCAAGATGGTTGTGACCGTGAGGTACCCAAGGAAGCATTCTGCCTTGCAGAATCTGATATGTCACGGTGACAATCAAATTGATTGTGACCGTGACATACCCTCAAGTAGCATTCTGCCGAGAATTGGGAACATGTCACGGTGATAATCAAATTGATTGTGACCGTGACCTGTCCTCAATGTGCATTCTATTTTGGACTTCAACATGTCACGGTGATAATCAAATTGCTTGTGACCGTGACCTACCCTATTTTGGCAATATACTCCTAATGTGTTTTGCCTTTCAAATGGCAAGGCTTTGAGCTGAAATGAAGGACATTATGAGTAAGTATTATGTGTGTACTAGGTAATGTACATTTGCATACTACATGTTGATTCTTGAATGCAATCAAATATGTGATTATTAACTATGAAGAATGAGTTTGGAAACAAATTGAGCATGCAAGTGAAATGAATAGCTATGTGCTAATACGAATGTGTAAAATGAATGTGATGTTAGCTATCTACATATGTGATGTGAAAAGTGATCAATGTGAACTGAATAATATGTTTAACAACTTAAGCCTGCGAGTCAAGTAGTGGATAGTTAGGCATGCCTATAGGGTCAAGTGCTGCAGCCCCATGCATTTAATGTGTCTGATTCCGTGGGAATCACAATGCGAATAATCCTTGCTGGATTTTATTATAAGTGGATTGATGTTAAGTACCTAAGGGTACCAATGCGTAAATGCAATCTCGATGAGATTCTAGTACCTGAGTGGTACCGATGCGATACCCGTTATCCGCGTCTTTGGATTGCAGGCTAATCAACTAATTAATAAGTGGAAATGAATGTGGTACAATATAATATGCGATGTGAATACGTGAATATGTGAATGTTATTCTATGATTGAATATAGTATTAAACCATGTTATGCATGAAATGGAATTTGATGAAGTGATTCTTAATTAAGCATGATTGTTGGCATGTAATGTGTGGTGATTATATCGGTATGTGAAATTACTTGTTATATGTGTTCCCCACTAAGCGTTATTGCTTAGCACGAGTTTACTCTGATCCGTGCAGGTACGGACAAGAGGTGACCGAAGGACGCACCCGCATATCAACGGTCAACAATAGAGAGTAGTTGGTGTAGGTTTTGGTAATCTGTTACTTGGGAATTTTGTTTAAGCTTTTTGTATAATTAATATGTATATCGGATATGTAAAGGCATGTAATAATGAGATAACTAAGAATGGTAATGAAACGATAGTATAAGTGTGTATGATGTATGACCGTATGCGATGGAAACTTTTTGGTTTGGATTTTCATAAGGTTATGCATGTGTTCTGTGTGTGTGTGTACTGCCTTCTCTAACTCAGATTAGCTAAGCTAGTCTGACGTGGGAAAAGGGCGTCACACTTCCTTTTCCTTGCAAGCCCAAGATGTGAGTAATGGAAATTGCAACTCAAGTGCTTTTAATGAGAGATTTTAGATGGACGGGTTAGTTATAACTTTTAATTTCTGCAATTCCTCTTTGGTTAAGTAACCCTAAGTGATGTTATGTATTTTCTTGATGAGGAAATTGGAGGGATAAATCAATAGAAAGAGTATGGGAGCAGGAATTGCAACCATTAAGCTAATTGGAGCATAGGATGTTCAGGTTTGGGAAATCTAACTTTTGGCATATATATATGTGTGCATGGATGATTTGATATTTTGATGTTTTGATATTTATTTGTCAAATTGGGTTGTTTGTGTTATTTTTGTTCTGTGGGTTTGCTAAGTTTTGGTGAGGTTGATTTTCCAGGGGAAACTCTATCCAGATTTTACTGGACCTTTAGTGTTTGTTTTAGCTATAAATTGAGTTATAAATGTCCAAATTGTGTGAGACAGTGTCATTGGAAAGATATTTCAAATATCTAAATTTTTCTCTGAATTAACGAAAGCCAATTCTGGCTCTAAGATCCTTGAAAATGGTAAAAACCGGGGTATCTGTACTTAGATAGGTTCACGGGAGCAGTGTAGGTTTTGTAGCTCATATCTAGAGTTCTAGATGTCCAATTGATCTAAAATTTATTGCATTTTAAAGTTAACATCCTAATAAATATTTTTTAAGAAGGACATTTTGGCTAAAAATGAGTTGTAGAGGTTGGTTTAGGCGGTACAAAGTCGGGGCCGAGAAACAGTCATCTTAGTCTGTTTTCGTAGGGCTAGTAGCGGAGGCTTCTATCGCGAGCACGAACATTGTCGCGAGCACGACATAACCTGCTTGCTGAAGGTGTTTTCTCTTATTTTGAGCCTTATGGTTGGTATGAACCCTTGCCCCTCTTAACCCTTCTCTAGGTTGTGTATTTTGTAATGTTTTTCCTTCCGAAATGCACTTGAACTTCCTCGGAACCTCTTAAGACATATTTGTCATATGTTTAGAGTTTGGAAATGAGTAAATAAATGGCTATTAATTAGGAATACAAGTGTTTGAGGTTATAAATAAGAATATTGACTTAGTTACTTAAAAGTTTAATGAGTCGAACATTTTCGAGTATGTTCAATATTAACTTGATTTATATTATGTTAGGCGATTTGAAGTGAAATTCTATAACTTGCGTTTTGAATTAGTAGAATTTCGGGGCTTGGATTCCCAACTCTTCGGATACATAGGAAGTTTAGAACACTCTTCCAAGTCCAAACTAAAGTATAGAAACTATTTCGGACATGAAAGATAATGTACCAATTAAGCTCTAGTAATGCCTTGATATTTGTTAAGAATAAATAAGTTTATATGTGAAGTTGTATTTAAGTGAGAATTGATATGAGTATGATCCAGTTTGATGGTCCATTGAGACTTGATTGGTTTGGCGGAGTGTGATGTTTGGCTCTGTCGCGAGCGCGACAGAGGCTATCTAGTCTTCTGTCGCGATCGCGACTAAGGTCAAGAGCGCGTATGCTATGAAGGTATGTTGTTAAGCTTTTTGGCATGGGTTTTTATTTATGATTTGCTTATGACCTATGGTGTAAACTAGGATGTGTTATACCATGAAAGCTATAATTGAATAGAAATTTTTTTTCTTAAGCATGTATTAAAACTAAGATGTGATTGAAATGAAAGGTTATGATTGTTATAATTTGTATGAGCCACGGCTTTCATTATAAATGAATTTTGCATATGATTATTATGTGACTACAATAAGTATGCACTTCGAAAATAGTATTAAAAATAACATGTACATCATTAAAGGAAACAAGTATGTGTTAGCCTACGTTAGTCGAGTCGTGGATAGATAGGCATGCCTATAGAGTTCTGTTAGCTGCAGCCCTCTGTTCTGTTTGGACCCTAATCAGGTCCCCGTTAGGATCCTCGCGATCCCCTCTGATTTAGATCTTGTTTAAGGTCCCCTCTGTAAAATATTTTGAATGTGATAAATAAAATGGTTTTCGATTCATACCCGTAAGGTGCCGTCACTGTTCGATTCATACTCGTAAGGTACCGCCACTGTATAATCGTTATCTACCCCTTTTGACTTAGCAGGCAATAAAATGAATAAAATAATATGAATTAATTGATAAGTTCTGTGATGACTTGCCAAATGGTTATGTGAATATGTATCGGATGCGTTTGATGATAGATACTGTTTGAACTAGTGCTTTACGCACTCCTCTGTTCTGAATCATTTATGGACACTTATGTGGAAAGTTGTAGTATCTTCAGATACCCATGTGTTTTGTATTATAAGGCGATATCTATTAAATAAAAATAAAGGTATCAAGTAATGTTTGTTCTAATAGGCATGTCTGTAAAGATCCGGATTGCATAAGAAATTGTATTGGGATAATGCATGTTACTAATCTGTTCAAAAGTTATGAGTGTGCTTGTCTATATGATGTCTTTGGAGAGAACTGTTAGAATACTTGATATGCAAGATTGTTATAGTTGAAAAGCTTAGTAAATGTACTTTGTGAATGTATATATATGTGTGTTTATATGTTTAAATGAGAATACAAGTATGTAATGTTCTATCTGCCTTTGGGACATAGGCATGGGTAAGTGAATCAGTAAGAGATTTATGTGCATTGTTTGATGACTATTAATGAATATATTGAGTTCGTATCGACTAGTAAGCATGAGATCGATAACCGGATTTAAGAAAGATGTTAGGACTAATTCTGGAACTTGTGTGAATGAAGTTTTTGGTAGAACTATGTAGTTCTGATTCCCTAACCATAGGGATACGTAGGAAGCTTGGAATAGCATTTCAAGCCCGAACTAAATCTGAAAGTAAATGTTTTGCTTGATTTTGAACAAGTAATGTTTTGAATAAGAGGAAATGTCGTGACATAAATACTAAGACTGTAATCTGTATAACTTGGAAATGTTTATAAAATGGGATTTCATAAGCATTATATTCAATTGTTAAAACGTATTTTTATAACTTCTGAAGTTTAACAATCTACAAGGCTATTAAGCAATTTTTAAGTATATGATAAGTTTTGTATAGTAGATTTTGAATTAAAAAGTAAAGAAGTGTTTCGGTTTTCGGTTTATAAGAAGCTCGTAAGCGTGAAATTGTTTAAGTTTATATCCGAATAAAGATATTCGTTGGTAATAGCTTTAGCCGGTATTCCTTTATGTTTATGTATTTATATGTTAATTTGCATGTGTTTACCTCGACAACCATTGTGAGTGGCTGCCCACTATTTGTTTTCCCGACTAAGCATTATCGCTTAGCACGGTTATTTTTCCTTGCAGGATAGGAGATCAGAGTAGCGCCGCGGTCCGCTGAGTTTTGGCCAACGAGTCGGTAGATTGGTATAGGAAGTGTTTTGATTTTGGCTTGTATATAAGTTTCTATTCATAAGTATTTGTAATAAGTTGTAAAATCTTATAGTGTAAACAATGGTATGTGGATGTCATAGATCGTGGATGTGCATGTCTCGAGGTTTGCTTTGAAAAATTTTATTGTTCTAATTTCTGTATTGCCGTGTATGTCATTATCTGGTAGCACCCTCCACTCACCATAACTCTTCTTCCTTCGATATGCTATGTGTGGGGGTTGAGGGTGTTACATTTAGTGGTATCAGAGCATAGGTTTAGTCGGTTCTGGACAACTAGGAGTTTAAAGTGTGTCTGTATATTTTTGTGTTAGCCAAAGCGGATTTTTTGTTCTGTATTGGTGTTAGAAATTGCAAGTTTTGTACAAGTTAGGTGTAAAGTTAGAGAGCTTAGAGCTGATAGATCACAATCTGTTTGTTTTGGATTATTTATAGTTGAAAGATATGAAAGTTGTGCATTAGTAGTGTTATAAGAAATCTTATTAAGATATTTCTCCTAGTTTGGTTGGAATTTTGAAAAGAATTTCCTATTTTTTTGGGAATGCAGAGTAAGGACGTAAATGGTTTTGATTTGAGAATATTGGAGGCACTCTGTGCGTCTGTCAGCCATCATAATTGAGATTTTTGAACATAAGCATGTGTCAGCATGGGATGGGAAAGTGTAGGCTACCATTAGTGTAGAAAGCGAATAAGTAACTGAGATGGAAAGATTATTTTGCAGGTTGAGTTAAGAACTGATAAGTTATGACGAAAGTGTATAAGTTATTTAATAGTTGAATGTTAACACCTAAGTGTGGTAGTGACAAGGAATGCGATATGGGAATAATCCGATATTTGTGAATTTCGAGGACGAAATTCTTCTAGGAGGGAAGAATTGTAACACCACGAAATGTACCTTAGAAGGATTTGAATATTTCTAGGGATTTTGATGATCGAAACTGTATGATTTGATTATCGGAGTGAGTAAGTAGAAGAAAAGATATGATTAGAATTAAGAAAAATAAAGACAAGGGTAAATTGGTCATTTTACAAATATGGATTAAATTGGATCGAATAAATAAGCACAAGTGATAATTTATTAGAATGGAGTAGTATTAGGCAGAATGTATGGGAGTTGTGGTGTCAGGTGTGCCAAAAGGATGAATTCAGCATTAACGCAAAAGTTTCGGCAAGTGCGGCCAATTCCAAAATTGTAAAGTATTAATTTGGGACTTAATTGAAGGGGGTAAGGATTTAATTGTGGGCCAATGTAAGAGTTATATTTATGTATTAGGTTATTGTAAGGTTAAAGGAGAGGATGTGGACTAAAAGGGAAATTTGGATATAAAAATCTAGTGAGGGCCAATAGGAAAAAGACATGTGGCATTAGAGGTAAGATGGTGGTGGTTGGGCTAATTAAAGAGAGAGAGAATCTGAGAAGAGCAGATTTCTGCTCATCCCTCTCTCCTCCCTCACGTTCTCCCTTTCTCTTCTTCTCTTCCTCTTCTTCTTCATCTCACACCAGCCTCTCTCCCTTTTCCTTGCAAGCCCAAGATGTGAGTAATGGAAATTGCAGCTCAAGTGCTTTTAATGAGAGATTTGAGATGGAAGGGTAAGTTATAACTTTTAATTTCTGCAATTCCTCTTTGGTTAATTAACCCTAAGTGATGTTATGTATTTTCTTGATGAAGAAATTGGAGGGATAAATCAATAGAAAGAGTATGGGAGCAGGAATTGCTACCATTAAGCTAATTGGAGCATAGGATGTTCAGGTTTGGAAAATCTAACTTTTGGTATATGTATATATGTGTGTATGGATGATTTGATATTTTGATGTTTTGATATTTATTTGTCAAATTGGGTTGTTTTTGTTATTTTTGTTGTGTGGGTTTGCTAAGTTTTGGTGAGGTTGAGTTTCCAGGGGAAACTCTGTCCAGATTTTACTGGACCTTTAGTGTTTGTTTTAGCTATAAGTTGAGTTATAGATGTCTAAATTGTGTGAGACCAGTGTCATTGGAAATATAATTCAAATATCTAAATTTTTCTCTAAATGAACGGAAGCCAATTCTGGCTCTAAGATCCTTGAAATTGGAAAAAACCGGGGTATCTGTACTTAGACGGGTTCAAGGGAGCAGTGTAGGTTTTGTAGCTCATATCTGGAGTTCTAGATGTCAACTTGATCTG